>JARDWC010000431.1:12545902-13145902 GCA_029032895.1 Troides oblongomaculatus | reverse complement strand
AAATACAACCTACTACGCTATGCATCAATATATACCCTAATTATCAGTCGTTACTTAGAGGATAGTAAAGTACAGATATTAGGAGACCTATTAAATTTCATTCATTACATAATGACGAAAACACACAAAGAAGAGAAATGAGCGCAAACTGTTAATTGCGTTAATAAAGCAGAGAAAAGAGATAGCTATGTGTTGTACTAGGAAAATAAAAGATCTATGAGCAGGAATACTTGGAGCAAATTTAAGCGACAACGGCAGGGCTTTATAATTGTATAAATATTTATTTGAATGAATGTTTTGTTACAACAAACTTATAGGTACTCACTGTTGTCGTCGTCAATCATTATTTTGTAGCTGTCGACGGCCTCGCTTAAAGCAGATTCCAGGCTTCCGATTAGAGTGCCGGCGGGCAACTTATTTTGCTTGGTAGCTGTATAAAATACGTTTTTTTTATTAATCTATACAAAACTATTCAGTGTCGATGTAAATGTTCAATTATGTGATTACCGTTTCAGCATAAGCAAAAATTTAATGCTAATTTTATTGCATTGTGTTATGGTAATATACAAAGACGTACCATAAGGGATGGGCTCACGCGGGCCCAGCTTACATCCGGTGCAAGTGCAAGTGCAATAATTATCTTTGCTTTTACATAAACATTTTTTTATAAACGGCAACTCCGGCCAATATAATAAACGTGGACATTTTCTAGGATTCACCTGCAAGCAGTTGTTGTTAAAACTTTAAATAAATAGACTGTGATACGAGTTAACCACACAATCCACATCAACAATATCATCAGCCAATAGATGTCCACTGCTGTGTACATAGGCCTCCTCCAAAGATTTCCACATCGACCGGTCCCGCGTTGCTAGCATTCAGTGGCTTCCCATGATTCTAACCAGGTCGTTGGTTTACCTTATGGGAGGCTTCCCAACAGTACGTCACAGCTTAATGAACCTCACAATATATTGTGTTAATTATACGGAATTTTTTATGATAATAAGGTTATATTGTCGACATCTATCAGGTCTTTATGCTTTGACTTATAATCAACTTCTTACAATTTCCTGGTATCTTGTTAAAGAATCCTTTTATTTTTTAAGGTCTATAGTAGATAAACTGTAGTAAAAAACTTGTAATAAAATAATTATAGATTATCATTTACTACAATTGATTCCTAATATAGTAAACGCGTAATAAATATTATAATAACAAAAAAATTATTGACATTAATTAATAAATAATATAAATTATGTACAAACCGGTTCCGCATATGAACGTCTTTCCCTTGGACGTTTTCTTTTAAGGTAAAGTCTTTTCAGTATTAGGTTTATGTTTCTATTACCTCTTACAGGAGTGCCAATTTTATTTGCATATTGTTCTTTAAACCAATGTCTATCGTCTTCAATTACAATTTCTTTTGTACCTTCACGGGGGTAATTTGATAATTGACGATTTTGCATATTGTATACGATCGTTGCATTATCTGATTTATTTTTTAACATAGGATTCCCAAACTGAGGTAACGGTTGAACATTTTTATTGTTAGAGTTAGAAGCTTCTTCTATATTGAAAATAACTGTCGTATTGTCACATTTGTTTTTAAATAACTGCTTCTTAATCTGAGCTAATTTATCTGAAGATTTTTGTTTGATGGTTTGTAGAACATCGATAATATTTTCTTGAAACATTTTCTATGTCCTTTCCGTGAACTGCAATAATTGAATGTGACTTAGACCGAACGAAAATACTTTGATGTAAGTGTCCATAACTTTAAATACAAATTAAATAAAAGATATTATGAAAATCAAGGTACTTATGAAATATAAATGGTCGGTGTGGAGGTTTCAATATTAAGGCATCACATGTCTTATTGAAGTTTATGCATTTTATTGTGGCAAATGTACCTTTGTATCAATTTTTATTATTAAAAAAAAATATCACAAAGAATTTTAATTTATATTATGACATTATTTAATGTGAAAAATAAAACGAGTTAAATAAGAGCCATCGACATTATACATTTTTTATTGTAGAATTATAAACAACATTTCTTACCTGTATTAGGCACCTCCCGTGCTTTAAAATTTGACGTGCCTTGCAATTTTTACTTCAAAACATTTTCTAATCTCGCCATATAAAACTGGAAATGCGCACGAAAAATAGGCATGAAAATTTTTAATTGTGAGATACCTTCTTGGATAATGATAAAAACCAATATCAAATAAAATAAGAAATAAACCAATCAAACTAAATGAAAATATCCTACAAGTGTTTTCTTGGTTTTTATCCATAAATTTAACCCTTTTTACATTCTTATGTTGCCGATATAACATAAAGTTTAGTAAAAAGTACGTAATATGCAACATACAAAAACAGTTTTCAAAAATAGTCATGTTGAAGTTGTATAAAAACTTTCAAGGATTACATAAAATGAGTGGAAGTTTTTACCCGAGCACCCAATGCGCATACTAGGAGGAAAGTAATAGGTTTTAAAAACTAGTTGCATAAACCCTTCATGTACTTAGCCTGTATTTAATTTAATGTCAACATCTATTTTACTTTTGACGTTTGACATAAAAAATATAAACAAAATTTAATTTCAATTGTTTTGTACATTAAAAAATAAAATGTGAATATAAAATAATATTACAATTAGTAAGACGTAAAAATATAAGATAAATCTAAAAAAGCAAGATCGTGTAAAAAACACAAGATATTAAATGATTACTTTTTAAAAATATCAAAGTATATAGTAGACAACTCAAAAATGAACGCTACAACTTATAAGAAACTTCACGAATCTTTTATGGAAGGTAATCATGGAACAACTGTGCTGCATACATTCTTTCGACTGTTTTTCACCGTACTAACCTCACTGCTGTGCTCAATTCGCCCGATGTACAGTGAGCTGGAACAGTATGTTTACGAATATGTCTCGATAGTCCTGTCTATGATTATGGCTCATACAATTTTCGTTGACCATTTGTATCTGATGAATTTGATTGTTTTTGCCTTCATCATGTGTGAACTTATGTACACTCATGGGAAAGAAGATATTTGGAAGGTGTTGACAAAGCATAACAATTTTGGTACAGTGAAAATTCAATCAATAACTTGTATGAGAGGCTTAACATACCTTATAACAGTGTTTTGTATTCTTGCGGTGGATTTTCAAGACTTTCCAAGGTATTTAGCTAAGACAGAAACACATGGCTATAGTCTTATGGATACAGGTGTTGGTCTCTTCATTTTCATGAGTGGATTAGTTCACAAAGACGTCAGTAAGGAAAGCTGTGCTTCTATTATAAAGGGCAACTCGAAATTTGTTTCTGTTCTAATATCCCTCGGACTTGTGAGGTATTTCTCTGTTAAACAGTTGGATTACCATGAGCATGTAACTGAGTATGGTGTGCATTGGAATTTTTTTTTCACTCTTGCTGTTTGTAAACTAATATCATCTATTATCCTTTACTATTCAAAAAAGCCTCTGTTATTGAGCTTGTTAACTTTAATTTTGCATGAATCTTTACTATATTACGGACTACAAGACTGGGTGTTTAGTGATAGGGATAGAATATCCCTGATTGAAGCTAATAGAGAAGGAATTGTATCTAGCATGGGCTACATTTCCCTCTACTTATTCGCATTTCATATAAAAGCAGTTCTTAGCAATAATTCTTTATTTAGATATAAGATTCTCATGCAGTTTGCATTCAGTGCTGTTGTACTTTGGAGTGCGCTGCACATTGTTAATATTTATAGACCTACATCCAGAACTTTGGCCAACGCTGGCTTCTGTATATATTTGGATGCAATATTGGTAACAGTTGTAATGGTATTATATTTCTTTGAAGTATTATATCAAGATAAGGAGAGGGGACTTAGCTTTGAAATACCTCTTATACTTTCCGCTATTAACCAGAATGGCTTAATATATTTCATTGCTGCCAACTTGTTAACAGGCTTTGTAAATCTGTCCATAAGGACATTGTTTGTACAAACAAGCACTACATTTATAATATTAAATGTCTATATGCTCACCACTTTAAGTCTCAGTGTCTATTTAAAAAGGAATGGTATTAAAATATAAAGAAACATAAAAATTATATATGATTTAATACCATTTAATAAGTTATTGTTACAAATAAAACAATCATTTTGTTTGAATTATTGTCTTTTAACATAGTTTGAAAATTTATTTTACATGAAAGTCTTAGATGTTAAAAAGAAAGTTATACAATAATTAAACAAAAATAAAACTATGAAGCGTTTCACATCGGAAACAATTTTTAGACAATAAATGCATCAGTTAACAAACAAATATATAATTTTATTATATTTTATTAATATATAATTATCACCATTAATGAAAATGAATGTTTCAAAAGTTGATACTACTAATGTATGGTTATTATTTCATACAAATAAAGATTCAATGGTGTTGCCTCAATAAATAACATTACAATGTTCTACCCTGTACCATAATACATCGCTTTAATTTTTTTTTAAAGTAATAATTGCTTATTTGCACCGGACGTTTCTAAAGTTTCACTCTAAATTTGATAATTTTTAATAATTAAGTTATTATCTGTTACTTATTTGAACGTTGTTATTGCGATATTGGCTGTGTGTCCTTAGTGGTGCAATCTGTTTACAACTTATAAATTAACATAAATAAAACAAATAAATATCTCTGAGTATTTAATACTAATGAAATTAAAGGGGGCAATCAATTACTGTTAACACTTAGTATTATATCAGTCATCATCACATAAAGTTATAAACAATGGATCACTTTCAAAGGAATGTTTTGTTTCAATAAAATATATTTAAGAAATAAATCTGTTTTATCATTGTTTCTATTCAATTTTATTAGGCTAATGGGCCCTGGGTCTGAGGGCTCGGATTTCAGGTGAACTAATTAGGACATTACTGTCAAATGATATACATTAACAGAGAATAGGCCATTATACATGTATGTTCCACCAATCCGCATTGAGCCAGTGTGGTGGGAAAAGGCTCAAATCCCCTTGTATGAATCCTTACCCAATCATATGGGAATCTTTGGGAGGGGCCTACGTCCACCAGTGGATGTCTATCGACTAATGATGATGGGATATAATATATGAATAGATAGTTTTTCTAAAATTAGAAAAAGCAGAACATAAGTGAGAATAGATAACAAAGAATCACTGGAAGCCACTGCTCTCAGCACATAACCTGGTGGAATAATTACAAGAGACATACTGTAGTAGAAGTCTAGTGGCTCATGATGATATAATTTTTTTTTTTTCGACTTGTATCTGCCATCAGCCGAAAGACTAATCAGATTTGATCAGTTTATTATGGAGCTTTTAGAACATTGTAGTCAACACCACAATGTCTACACATTGTCAAGCACGTCAGCTCGTTTCAATCTTTTGATTGCACCTTGTATAAGGAGATTGTTGGCTAGCGGGTTAGAATGGTCAACCAGATGTTCTTTGTGCTTTTTTTTGTAATTCTGAATTTCTTCAGTGACAGTTGGCATTTGCAGATGTTCATGCAGCTCATTGTTTTTTGTGAACCAAGGCGCATCACAAATTGTGTTAAATAATAAAAATTATTATTCAATGATATATATACTTGTGAGAGATCCGCGACTCTTATAGCAGCCGTCCAACAGTACTGTGTTCTGGTTTTAAGGGTGATGTAGCTAGTGTACTGGGTAATGAGACATAACATGATGTCCCAGGCAATGAGTGTGATGCACTATAGTATATATCATCCTAACTAGAGCTGAGGTGTTACGGGCAGGTGTATCACTTACCATCAGGTAAACATCTCATTCCTCTTGTCGCTTCTTTGATTAAAAAAAATATTACAAGACATTTTTAATTGAAATATGACAAGTTTTATTCTACTCATTTATAAAGACAGATTGTAAATATGCTAAAAATTATTTAGTTATAATTAAATGGAATGTTACTGCTATAAACTTCTGTTTGCGGTTTAGATTATTATTGTCTTTTACTTAATAATATATAAACAAGCAGCTTCTGGAGTACAATGGAGTATACATCCCTTAACCCTGCTAACTTGCTTGTAAAAGTGGAATAGAAGCTTCACTATTTTTAATAGAAGAACATATATAAATCATCCTTGACAAACAATAAACAAATATGTAAACAATTAATATAATCAAAAAACCTGCATAAACAAATAAGCTGGGGAATCTTCTTGGAGACCAAAGAACTGTGTAACTCATTCCCTGACTATTATTATCAACTGAAACAATGTAAAGTATTATTAAATTCTAAGTAATAGGAATATTTTTATTCCTAACAAGAATTACTATGTAAACATACTAAGTGATTAACATCTTAAGTCTTAAGTTGACTAGGACAATGTGATGCAGAGTATACCATTCTAATTAGTGTAACTATGTTATAAGGGGGTGTACATTTACTATCATAAACCTGTCGCTCGTCTTGTCGATTCGCAGGAAAAAAAAAAGTTTTTAAAAAATATGAAAGGGATATTTTAATCTTAATTAAACCTCATCAACTTTATTGGTAACAATACCAATTTTATTTTAAAAACTTACCAACTGCAGCTCCATAACCAATATTACTAGTACCCATTCTGTATGAACATGTCGGCACATATATCTCATAAATATCACTCCGTTGCTTCTCTATTCTTAATATGGTATCCCCAGGTTTAATTATACGCGCAAGTATGTTTCTCCAGTCTTTGTCTTTGACCATGTATTTAGACTTGTGGTCGTGAGCGCAGAAATAAATGTTCGGCTGGATTGCTTCATGAACCTCAAAACAAATATATGGTTTTCTAAGTGTGTCATAATAATAAAAAAAGAATTTGTACACATACATATTATATATAAATAAATAAACATGCAAATGAATACATACATATGTATGAATATATATAAATAAAGACATACATAACTAAATACATACATATATAATATACATAATGAAGAATTCAGTCATGTAAGCCCAGATAAAGTCCTTTCAAGATTCTTCTAAAAACTTCTTTATTTGTAGTTCTACTATCATCGGGCAAGATATTCCAGAGTTATGCTGTCTGAACTGTAAAAAAGTTACTAAAATAGCTTTTAAAGGAAATTGTTGCAGAGTACTAATTATTAAATTAGTAATTGAATGGAGGTCCTCACTGTGAGTTAAAAAAATTGAAAATTTTCTTTTAAAAAGGTACTTTCTATAATTTATATCAATATATATTACATATATGTTTACCTGTTTACTGAACTGTGACCTCCACAATGTAGGGTAATGTGAAACAACTATTTTATAGTTCTCATCCCCAGTTGAATGTGGATAGTAGTGAGTGATACCATTTACTTTGTAGAATGAGACATTTCTAAAGGTAACAACATCAGGTTGACTGAATACTGCCACAAATTCTTTAATTTTATCTTGTTGAATTGGTTCACTCTCCCCACCTATATCATTATCACCTGGCAGCCATACTTGCTGTAATAAAAAGAAATAATTATAAATAAAACTATATTTATTTTTATAGCTATATAGTACTTTATCTATTGTATTTTTTTAAAGATAGATACTTAGTGCTTAATGCATTAAAACAGAATTTTATGCAAAAAAAAAACCATATAAAACATGCAAAGAACTCTTAACAGCAATATACTTACAATAACAGGATAGGAAACTTCAAATATATCAGACAAGCGTTTCACATAGCTATGAAATTGTACTATTGTTGCAATGGATCCCTCATCCATAAGGTCACCTAGGTACACTAGAACATCTGGCTGGAAATGCTTTATAGCAACTTTAAAAGTTGACTCCAAGTACCTGAAACATGGCTTAAATATATGCAAAAACTTTTAGTTGATTACAAAATAATCTTAATAAGGGATGTTTTATTTAATTATAAATTTCTCACAGCTTCGTTAGATGCCACTTATTACTAGATTGTGCATGCATCTTACTTGGAACACTTAAAGACTAAATAAATAGTTTTACCAACCTATCACTATCCCAATTAAAAATGTAACTTAAAGGAGGTGGTATAGCGATATCCCCTTGTATTTGTGGATCAGCGATAAACATTATCTTGGTACATGAGGTATCATCCATTGGACATTCCATTTGATGCCAGTAAAATGATTGCAAAGCATAAATAAACCATTCATTATATAAAACCACGCCAAAAACGAACGCTATGAAATATTTTAATGCCGCGCTAAAAGAGTAAACACAAACTTTACATATAAATATTAAATAAATAAATTTCGTCTCTTTTATTTAAAACACAACTACACCGTACCTACGTCTACGAAAGAACATTATGTTGTTATAATATTGTAAAGAATAAGATTATACCAGTGACACTTTTCAATTTTATAGCGATATATATGCAAGGATAATGATAAATAAATAATTCCTAAAGTACTATTCCGTTATACACACTTAAGATCAAATTAAAATTAGAAGGATTATATTCGCTTTCATCTTAATCAGATTAATACATTTTGATTTAATATCAGTCAAACTTTTTGTATTTTTACAGTAACTGCATATTTAATAACATTTTCGTTTTTAATTAATTGTTCAAACTTGAATATTTCATTCCATAATTGATAGTATGCGTAAAAATGATTACTTTCACATTGTGTGCTTTCCATAAATAATTTTCTATACATAATACTTGCAACATTTTATTGTTGTGATAGATATGTATAATATTATTCAAGATTTAAATATAATGTTAGTGTACAATATCGTTTTAGTATTGTATTTTGGCTTATAAAACTTGAACGCATTTAAAGTACAATTTTCGAACGTTACTGTTGCGGCGGTTTGACAGGTCAGCCTCGAGCCTCTTTTTAGCTTCTCGAGTAGCGTATTTTAATTTTATTTTGTGTTATAATTTTGATTTCGTGTAATATTTAATATGTTTGTAGTCGTATAAGTAATGTAGTTTGTATTTTAGATTATTCCCGAGTGCACTTACAGTGTTACATAAACAGTAGACTAGTAATCGTGTCGGCAAGCCGTATGTATATACCTAGGCAATACGTCAGTGAATGAATGTTGGCTCTAGATAATGGATGTGGATGCACCTAACATATTGAAAAGGTGCAGCAGCGCACCTCTTATCAATGAGGCGCCTTCCACTGCAGTTACTTCGCCCACAACAAATACAGCGCCCAGGTAAAGTAGTCTCGACTCCCACGGGATAGCAGTGTCGATAATTTGGCTGACTATTTTTGACAGCTGTTGAGGTCGCTAATAGATGCTTTATACGTATTTAGACCCGTTTAGACCTCCTATAATTTTTTAAGCCGTATTGATCCACTAGTATTAAATTTTGCGTAGTTACGACTTCAGTGTATTCATGAAAATTTTCTTTGTATTTAGATTTATGGGTAGCATTGTCTGCCTGTCAGCGTTTTGAATTGCAAAATAGTCTTCATTTCTATTTCAAAACCGTCAATATTTTATGGTTATTTTGTATGCATGAACATTTTGATGTTAAGTGCATGTTCTATTCTTAGTTACATAAAAATGTTAGTTCCCAATTAAATCTGTGTTTCAACAAAAATGTCATGGCTAAATGCTAACTAATGACTTTAGACATGTAAACTGGATATTAATATATTGTTTATGAGTTATCAGTAATGATTGAAACAATAATTTTCAAATTTAAGTGCCAAGGTGTAATAAACTTGTTTCAGAGGATTAGTAAATATAGACTCTGTTTACTTAAATATTTACATGTGAGATGTGAAAAATTATAATTTTTTTAGCTCCATTGTTATATGGGTTATAATGAACATTATTGGATAAGGGTAAAAATAAATTAATATACATATCTGTATGTAATTTATGTTTTGTATGCAAATAAAATATAGATTTAGGGTTTGTCTTTTTAATATCTTTTCACTGGCTGAGCACAGTTTAAATTTGCTTTATGTCTTTTATTAAACATATATGTTCTTATAATTTTCAGATGATATTTAATTAATTTTAGTATATTTCATATAGTTTGTTATATATATAGGGATGTATATGTTTTGTCGTACAATATATATAAAAAATTAAATAAACAGTTAAAATATTTTTGTCAACTTTCTGAAGATATAAACAGCATCTTCTGTCTCCCGCTACTTAAGTTTGTTTGTTGTTTATTTGTACAACCTAAGGTTTGTTTATAATATGTAAACAATTCATTATCTATACAATTTATAGCTCTATCCCACTTGTAAAAACAATACATGTACCAGCTTTGGAAAGACCTATGGCTTTTATTAAAGTTTGCATAAACTTACACTTGACTGTCTGTGCTCTCATTGGATATTTCTGAACCTTATGATACGAATAAAACAGCATAGAAAGCTTATAAACTTTGTCTTGTTCTTAATTTAATAA
The DNA here is from genome assembly GCA_029032895.1 of Troides oblongomaculatus. NCBI lineage: Eukaryota > Metazoa > Arthropoda > Insecta > Lepidoptera > Papilionidae > Troides > Troides oblongomaculatus. The sequence goes on along the minus strand of JARDWC010000431.1, from coordinate 13,135,475 downwards.
ACAATCATTGAATTACAATAACATGTATAGACTATTCCATGTTATTATTGTTGGGGAGTCCATCGGCTAAGGCAAACATGTTTTATAAGCATTGTAATGTTGTGAAAGTGGCAAGCTGCAGTGGAACTATTGCAGATTGATTAATGGGCAACAGTTTTATTTCAAATTTTAAAAGTCGTTCTAGTTTGTTATTACAATGTGTTGAATACAATGTAAGTGTTCCCGTATGTAAATAATGAATGTATTTGATTAATTAATTATGATGTTATCTAATAGCCCAGTTAATTACAAATCCTGTGCATTGGAAATGTTTAGATTAAATTTAGCATTACATGTGTTAGAATCTGTCCATCATATTTCATTTATCTTAAGGAATCAGGCAGAAATTGACTATATATACTATCTGTAGAAATAAATCGGTTGGTGTAATGGTTTAAGAGTCACAACTCTCAGCATTGAGAAAATGAATTATGGAGTACATTAGTGTCATTTAAGTTTGGTATAGGATATCTATTTCTGGTTTTTTATGCATCAGTAAGAATAGGACTAAGGTAAGCTGTGCCTTTGGTCACTTCCTATGATGGTAGAAGGTGATTAAGAGCAACATTTGTTCAAAAATGTTTACCATGCCTAGCTTGGTCTGAATTTTAATTGTCAAGGAAATTGAAAGTAAGATCTTTGAAAAGTGAACTATTTGAAATGTTTACTATGAAATATTTTTTTTTAATTTGTTCTCTCTTCTTCAATGTGTGATATCAAATTTGTGGTATAATTATTGCAGGTCCTATCAAATAATTTTAACAATTTGTTTATGACATATCTTCAATGAGCATTATTGATTCCATTATCTTGTATAGAAATTATTAGTACTGGTTACCAGACACCTTTTAGTCTGTGCTGTAAATCCACACCTACTCCTTCCAATAAACAGGAGGGTACATTACTACATTCCAGATATTCAATAAGATTCAGTTCTCCCGCAACGAGAGCTATCAGAGAATAATGCTTGTTTTACCATCATAATCATGTACTGGTGGTAGATCTCTGTTGGCAGAGACCATCTAAGTGGGTCCAACCACCACAGCGCATATTTCTATCGCCAAACTGTTTGAAGGATGTGTGTGTGGTGGTGTAAACACCATTCCAACTAGCGCCATATTGGCATGAGCTGGCGTATCATTTATTATCAGTCCAACGTCTCGCTCGTTTCGTCGTATTGTTGTATATATATATAAAAACAACGCAGATGTTTAATTATTTTAAATATATTCGGAATGAAATTGCGAAGTAGTTGAGATGACTCCCGCTCTCAAGAGTCAGCTCGGTTGCGTGCGGCGTACGGCTATTGCAAAGGTCAATAGGGCGCGAGAGGATGCGCTTGTGTGTGTGTGCTCGTGTGCGCTAACAAACACATACGCGGTGCCATATCGAAGTACAGTCGCATTCAATTAATCATAATTTATAAAATTATTTAATATCTCAACTTTTTATATACGAAGCATTTACGACGTGATGGTAACAGCTGGTAAGAATTACATTCCATTCTTCATAGTATTAACCCTTGTTACTTTAGTAATTTCATCAGTTATAGTTGTATTTGTTTATAATACAGTAATGTTTTCGTAATACTCATTGTCGATAGAACGAGCGAGATGGTCACCTGATGGTAAGTTATACAGCTTTCATAACAACATCGCGCTTTTTAGGATGATATTCATGGCATCACACACCTCTTTGTGACATATGGCAAATATCGGTAACTTAGTACTTTTATTACCTTAAACGTCCTTGATTCGGATCACAGTGATATTGGTCGGCTGTAACAGGCGCTGCGGTGATACGTATCTAGGCGGTCTCCTGGAAAATTGTTACGGGAAGATTCATTTATCATAAAGTGTCGTGCTCATCCTGCTCGTCTCGTCGCATATAGGGTTGCTCACTCTACAAAAAAACAACCCCCGGGATGATTTTATGAAATGAGATTTTGGGGAGGAGAGAGTTATACTAAATAACTTTAATTTTGCTTAATCTTCATTTGCTATGCTTCCGAATACCATCTGATATTTTGATGGTATATATAGGAGTTGGGTTATGGTATATATATACACGTAAGAGCTCCCGCACAACAACTCTCGAGTCCCAACCACACCTGGTGGTGATGCATCCGGCTAATCAACCAACGAGGCTCACCAATCCAGCCAGCGTGGGGCGAGCGTGGTAGGAAAGGCCAAAATCCCCCCCTAATATGAACTTAGTGTCTGGCGGTTTCGCAGACAGGGTCAATCGATGTGGTGATCTTTGGGAAAGACCTATGTCCAGCAGTGGACGTCTGATGATGATGATGATATATAAGTGAGCATAGTTATAGACAATATCCTGATAAATTATTGCGACCCGCTATCCCGAGCGGTTAACCCTTATATCCGAAGTTAATCAGGAAATCCGGAAGGCGTGAGAACCGTAGCTACATCGAATAATGATACAAGCTTCCGTCTGTATTTTTATGATTATATATATTTTTTTATTTAACGAGACGAGCGGGACGTTCACCTGATAGTAAATGATGCGCCTGTCCATAACGTGGCGCTAGTTAGGATGTTATACACTGGACCGAATTGTGCTCGTCGCCTGTCTTATAACGTTGAGTCACGTTATACCCAGTAATTACACTAGCTACAACACCTTTCAAACCGGAGCTTAGTAATATTTGTACACTACTGTTTAACGGGAGAAGTACGAGTTGATGTGATACATACCCTTTTTTTTATCGCGCGGAAGCTCTTAGATCTTGCTTCTGGGAGAGGTTATGTGGTGCTTCTACTCAATAAAATCCTCTCGGTGGTTTCCTTCAGTGCATCAGGAGGGGCCCCGTGATCTACGGAACGCACCGGTGTCCCCCTGCACTCTGGCTAAAACATCCCACGGAAGGGCAAAGCCCTAGAGCACCCACGCTTTTCTGCGCAAATACAAGACCACCATGCATTTGCCGTACTCCTGACGCTCGTTTATGGGGCTCTAAGGACCATCACCCTCGAAGCTCACGAACCTCAAGACTCTTTTAGTCGCCTTGTACGAGAGGCAGTGAATACCCTAGTCATTATCTTAACAGTCCGAGTCTACAGTGCTGAATGTGGTACCTAGACGGTCTCCAGGAACAGAGACCTGTCACAGGCCACAAGTATTGGTATCATAAAGTGTTGAGCGTAGTGTTATACCGGTGTCGGGTTAATCAGATCGAATGCTATTTTGAGGCTCAAGGAACCTATAGTGAGATACAGATCGCGTGTCATCATCATCAGGTCCACTGCTGAACGTTTATCCTCCATTAAAGATTCCTGCAACGGGTAGGGATTTATAGGAGAGGATTTGAACTATTTCCCACCATGCTGCTTCAATGCGGACTGGTGAAAGCCAGAGCTGGTTGACTAGCAGAATACACCACGAGCAGGTGAGGTTGGCTTGGACCCCGTGAGTTGATGTGCAGGATATCTTACACCTCTCGGGTGTGGTGGAAAGAAATCGATATATGAATCGTTGAGCAGTCTCTCCCCACATTGGTCTGTCTCCACATTGGTGGTGAGATGCTGTCTACTAGTTATCCCGCAACGAGAGCTATCAATGATAATGCTCGCATTACTATAATCATGTACCACCGCAGTTCGTATCTCTGCCGCCAAGCAGTACTGTGTTCCGGTTTGAAAGGCGCTACAGCTAGTGTAAACTACTGGTGTATCCACACCATTTACGTCTCAAGGCGTCGAGCTCAATGTGGTGCTTTGTATACCATCGTAACTAGTGCCACGTTGCTACAGGCGTATCACTTACCACCAGGTGAACATGGCGCTCGTCTCGTTGCTTCGTGGAATAAAAAAAAAAACTCGCCAAGCTAGTAATCGCTTATAGTCCAGCGACTAAACCGTACATGCTCATGCTAGCTCCTGTCGTTCCACCTCCATCGTCGATGGTGGGGCAAGTGACTGATGTTACCGCAGCGCCGTCACCATTATTGCAATTACCGTGGCCCTAGTTACAGGTAATATGACTGAGGTAACGGGAAAGTACTGTCGTTAGGTCTCAATGCGAAGAGCGCAATGCAGGTCACGCGAGTTATCACTAAGTGGACTTCCTGTTTATTTCGCTGTATATAAAAAAAAAAATTAACTTATTATAGTATAAACTTTTTTTTTCCTGTTTACTAATATGCAGCCTGGAGTCGGAAATGTTTTATTTTTTTTTAAGTAGTTATGTATATGATATATTATACGTTGTTGCCATGATGTACCCTATCTTACAAGTCTTGCAAATGACCTTCACCACATTCCAGCTGCTATAAACATGGACCGTGTCATCTATATGTAATTTTTTTTTTTTATTCGATGAAGTGATAGTTGGACGTGACGTTCACCTGATGGTAAGTGATACGCCTGTCCAATAACAAAGTGACGGTAATGAGGATGACATTCAGTGCATCACATAGCGTTCGTCACCTTGAGACATAACATGTTAGGTCGCGTTACCCCAGTGATTGCACTACAGCGCCCTTCAAACCGGAACACAGTGCTGTTCGTTGGCTGCAATAGGAGCGGCGGACCTCCCACCGGCGCATATAAGACGTCAATGAATAATAGTTATCATTATTTAATGATATCTTCATCAACCACTAGACTTCTACTATAGTGATAATGCTTTAGCTACAGCGCCCTTTAAACCGGAACAGTGTAATGTTTGCACAGTACCGTTTGACGGTTGATATGTTATAGATGTGTAATCCAAGCGTTTATTGTTTCCAGGAGTACGTCGTTCTTCAACATGTTCTCTAACAACAACTTGTCGCGCACGCGCCGGCACAGCGGCAGCTCCAGCCCGCTGTCAGCGCCCGTCAACATGTCGGTACGTATTCTCTTCTTCATCATCATTCCTCACTGCTGAGTACCGTGAAATCGGAAGCAGTCTCCATTGAGGGCGATCATATGTAAAATGGACTGCACGGGTGTATATTACCACCGACTGCCTTCCGCGATTGATAGTAAATTGTCCCGCACGGTCTACATTATCACCAACCGCCTTCCTGATGGTTTCCATCCATGTGCCAGGTGCTCATGAGCGCGTCTGCCTCCTAGTTTCCTCAAAATAACTTCCCTCTCCAGACAGCTGTTTGCAGAACGCACGATGTATCCGAAAATGTTAAGGTTCATCGTTGGCAAACTGGAGAATGTATACACACGTGTTATCTTTATAGCCCGGTAATTTCACTAGCTGCAGCGGCCTTCAAACCAGAGCACAGTAATGTTGTTATATTTCATAGTTTGCGATGTTCACGTTTATATTCGTGATGTTACTCTTCACGGTTACTTCTTCAGGGTGATTTCCTTATTTGACTAACAGGTGTCACCTGATGGTTATACTTTGACATAAAAATGTAACACTAGTTAGGTTTTTTTTTGTTTTACGCGGGAGAAATGCCTTCGGTTACTGGTCCTCACGGGCCCAAGGACAGGTTATGTCGAACTTGCACCGACTAAAAGCCTCACGATATTCCGCCTCGTCGCCTTATGACAGGATCACGGGAACGCTCTCGCACATATTCGCACCAAGCAGCGCCACCACGGGAGGGAAAAACCTCACCTCTCCACTTCTGTTATAGTTACCCGGGCAATAGATCCCCCACATCCACCAACCAGAGGTCATGGGAGCCAAGAGAAAAAACTCCCGAACCCCTGCTGCAGATCTGGTCTTCGATTCCACCGCCCACCGTTATATAGCCGCGGAGAATATGGAGAACAGCGGAACGCAATACCGGCACTCTTCTCTTGCCGCGAGTCCATCTCGGGGACTGTCAGCCCTGGGCTGTCCACATCTGTCATTACAGGCTGTCGCTTTCTGGGGGTTTATGTGGGGGATTTGGGTCATTTCCCATCACGCTGGCCAAATGCGGATTGATAGGAGCCAAAGCCTCGTTTGTTGGGGTGGGTCAGGGTGCACTACGAGCATTACTTATTATCAGGCGAATGTCTTACTGGGCCCGGGGTCTTGATCTATTTGTATGGATATGGTGATGTGGTAATAACAATGTATGCAACTGGTGCAGAGCAGAGTGCGACGGAGTGTGAGAGGCGATGCATGATGATGATAGTGATAAGTGTAAAGCTGATGAGGAGCTTGTTAGGGCTCCACGCCAACCGGTGGGGAATGATCTTAAAAAAATAATAATACTGTTGCAGAGCGCGTGGGGGCGGCGCATGACGCCGAGGGTGAGCCAGCTGCGCGCGGAGGAGTGCGCCGACTTGAGCAACACGCGCGAGGTCGCGCACGAGCGGGAGGTGCACTGCGCCATGCAGATGGGCCAGTCCTGCGAGGACCTCGCGCTCGCAGCCGGCACCGCGCATTCGCCCACGCGCCACGCCCGGTACGAACCACCTCGAGCACCGACACTAGTGAGACGTTCACGTGGTGGTGAGTGATACGCCCATACAACGTGACGCTAGAACACGGCATCACATTGTGCTCATCGCTTTAAGATAGATGTTGTCTCGTTACCCCAGTAATTTCACTAGCTACAGCGCCGATCAAACCGGAACACAGTAATGTTAGATTTGTATCTGTTACCGGAGTCTGCTCATTGCTGCCCATAAGTAATATTTTGCAAACGTGTTCTGGTTTGAAAGCCGTTGTAGCTTGTATAGTTACTGGGGTGCCGAGATTAGACATCTTAGATATCAGGCGACGAGCGTAATGTGGCGCTGTATATATCATCCTAATTAGCGCCATGGTGTTATAGGCGGGCGTATCACTTAACATCGTGTGAACGTCTTATTTGTCTCGTCTCTTCGTGGTATAAAAAAATTTCTTTATATTATATTTATAATAATTGTAACATGCACACCACAACAGATATGTAGTTATATTATAATATATTATAAAAGAATATAAATAAGAGGAGAGACTAAGAGGGAAAGACCGGTAAGTTATAACCTCTGTATGAGCTCGGTGCAGTGCTCGTGCTCTGGAGACGTTGCATGACTACTATTCATTTATTTCAGCAAATTTTACATACATTATAAATGTACAGTAATCCTCCTATAACACGATAATCTTATTACACGATATTTCGTATTACACGATTTCCGACTCCCCTATAACGCGGGGATTTTCCAAATTATATTTGTGTATTGTGAAATTTATAATAATTTGTACAGTTCATAATTACTAGTTAATTGAAATTAACTATTTTTTAGTTCATTTGTTTGTTTTTAGTTTAGTTTGATTTTAATACAACGTACATATCTCCTTCATAATAGTTTTTTTTTAAATTCAATTTAAATCTCTCTTTAGCGAGAAAAGTTAAATATAAATATTTTATACGTAACGCGTTATACGGGAATATTCCTATAACGCGGAACCAATTTACCGTGTTGTAGGGGAGATTACTGTATATTGCTATGTAATTGTAACTAATTTGCGAATGATGTTATTTCTTTTGGTTTTAACTTCTGGACTCCTCATCAAGCGATGACTGTGTCGAGGAAACCCAGGTCGCGAAACCGCCTGTAATTAATTTGAACTATTGTGGTATATACATATATATATATATATATATATATACATTGATGCACACTATTGATTTGCAGACTACTTTGAGTGCACACTATTGATTAACAGACGGGACACTGACCATCCACCAACCCGCACTGGGCTGGCTTACGGCCTAATTTCCTTCAAGGAACTCCAACGAAGTAGAGGTCTTTGGGCAGGTGTATGTCAAAAGTGGATGTCTGTCGGCTGATGATGGTGACACTATATACAATATAAATATATATATAATACACATACTATGTATTAACATTTAAGGGTGTGCGAACTTAGCCATTGAAATAATATATGCCTTACTTCCTTTTGTGATTTTGCCAGTAATTTGACGGTGCGTTTCAATGAGATTATAAATATGGATTGTCCCACGTGGATATTTTAAGGTAGTACATAGTTTTACGTTAAGCTGACGTTGCGCAGGTTTTCGCCGGTGGTGTCGCCGTCGCCGACGCGCAAGTACACGACGCGGCGCAGCCTCTCGCCGATCGCGATCCGCGCGGCCACGCTCAGCCCGGTGGGGCGGCCGGCCGCGCTCGCCGGCAAGCGGCGCTGCGACGACGCGGACTGGCCGCTCTCGAAGCGCGCATGCGCCGGCCGACTCACGCCCTCCACGCCCGGCACGCCAGGCACGCCCGGCACACCCGGCACGCCCGACTCGGACTCCCTCGACTGCACCTTCAGGCCGGTCTCGCCGCGCGCCCAGCCGATGAACGACTCCCCGCCCGGCCAGGAGCCGGACGCGCACAAGCCGGCCAACCCGAGCTAATAGCGCGCGCGCGGGCAGCGGGCGGGGCCCGACGCTGTGTGCACCCGTGCTGTATATCGACGTCGGCGAAGCATCACATCGCCACCACTAGGCTATCCATACCGTTGAGCAGTCTAGTGCTGTGCATGCGACAGTTTCGGCGTGATCACCTCGTACCGCTTGTTTGGACGCTTCATCGTCATTCATAGCAGTTCTCCTCAACGGCACCCGTGATACCATAATAAATATCATATTTATCGTATTCAATGGTTCCATGTGTTTCTGACACATGGAGTGTGTGACCAGGCTTCGGTTTCTTACTGCCGATGACACGTTCGAGGCACAAGGATTATATACAGTAAGAGAGTTTTAGATAATACGAAACCTTATCTAAATGTGGGCTTCCATATAATGTCACCGCATGAAGTCGCGGAGTGACTGGTATCGATTGTTTATCATCGTCTGTATATTCAAAGGTTGCTTTCGTTTTCGTATCTGATGAGATCGTTGGCGACGCCCGCGGCCTCGTGCTAGTGCGGCAGCGTATCGCTGACGGCGGCTCGCCAACTGACCGCCGGACTTCATAGCTTTAGTAAGCCGCTGTGAACCTTGCCGGTGCGCCGAGGGTTCACGTCGCGTAGTTTCGGTGCATTCGTGTAGCCTACGACGTTTAGTTCCTATAGAACTTGATTAGCGTAGCGTTAGTTAGGTGGGGCGAGTGCTCCATTGATAGCCAAAGCATCCAAAACTTTATACTGTAAATATAAGACCGCGTCCCGCCGCGCGTCCGCCGCGCGCTGTATATATATATATACACATGTTTCCTATTAAGACATTTGTGTAGCCATTAATATGATTGTTTACACGTTCATGTGTTTATGACGTTTTCACTCCACTCAAATTATTCGATTATTGGACGTTTAGTAGTGATGATGATGATGAAGTTTATTAATTTTGATGTGGCAACAATTAATTTGCATCGCTAGTTAAGTGTGCGATTCAATTCCTATAAGAAGGAAAAATTGTACTTTGCCCCGCTAACTACATATGTGTGAAAATCTATTTATTTAATACAATAGTCCGCAACGAGCTCTTCTTTGAATCATACATTTATTTATTAATATAACAAAAAAAATCTTCAAAATTATATAATAATCATAAATGATAGTTTCAAAGAATAAGAATTAGTACAGTTTGCGATTTAACAATAATTACAAATTTAATAAATAATGACGCATCTTGAAAGGAGATACTACTGTGTTTTTTATAAATCAAGTCCATTGACTTACACAAAATCTCCAAACGTAAGATATTTTTGAAATACTTTAAAAATAACTCAAATATATTTTACGCATGCAAAATTTCCATCGCTGTATAATTAGCCGCCATTTCATTGACATTTATTTAATAGTTGTCACATCCCAATATTAGAATTCATTGATGCATTAATATCTGTATTAATCAAAGTTACAATGAATATAAATAAGATGGTAAAGAATAACAAATGATACAAGACAAAAAAAAAATTGATTGCATGTTAAAAAAAAAGTAGTATTCAAGTTATCTTGTCACTAATTATAATTATTTTAATGAATGAATATTTTCGTTCGGTCAACAATAATTTGCACAGATATTACAATTTTTTTTTGACAATTCTAAAAATATATTTGTAATCAAATAATGATAACGTTTTTTTGAATGCTCGCCTTTTGAATGTTATTGAAATAATATCACAGAGCAGTGTTATGTATCATTGAATATTGTCATGAAAAGTAAGCGGGGTATATGCATCGAGTACCGTTATATATCGAGTAATAAATACTAGGTCTATACGCGATGCATTGTGATAGAGATTGTATTTGTACATGTTATTTTTATACAAGACGCCGATCGGGCTCCGCGGTGACCGCGAGGGCCGCGTATAACTGCGCACGCGCCGTTCGCGGCGGACGTTGTGCGAAATGCATTTGTTTCGATTTAATTTGTATATAGTAGTTTTAAGTCTATCTGGTGATCGTATTTTGAAACCGGAAGCCGTTCTGCGGCGGCCCTGTTCTGTTCGTTGTTTAGGTTTTTAATTTACGCATCTCGGAAAGCGAATGCCGTTATAATGGCAAATGGTGGTGGATACCAGTTGGAGCTTATTGAAGTGGTCTTACATTAACACGAATATATATTTGTAGCGTTGTTTTTTTTTACTATAGTTATGAATTTCGATGATTCTATATGCATGGATCGATATACGAGTTGTATTTAATTTATATATGAAATTTAGGAGATATGTGCATCAAATAAAACCAGATATTAGTTGGTTCATCACCATAGCAGCAAACGCTAAAGAACTTAATCCATACGTGTATATATGTATTTTGATTATCTTATTTATATATATATATACACACACACACACACATATATATATATATATATATATATATATATATATATGTATATAAAGTAAAATTGTGCATGACTATCCAGTGATAGCGGTTAATACTTTTTTTTTATTATAATTAAAACAAAACTGTATTCCCTTTTCGAGACATGCCCTCACCCACCCAAGCTAACAGGCCCTAGAGAACGGCTTCCGGTTTGTAACACAAGGGAACCGGATATGTTATCCCACTACACGCGTACCTTTAAACGTAAGGTTACATCTTTTGTAAGTTTTATATGTATCGATGGCCGGAAGCCCACGCGTCGCTTCTGGGACTACCATTATGTTTTCAACTGTGATTAAATCACGTTACGAACTATTGTCTCGTTTTATTTCCTGACCGTTCCACCTTCCGCTTCCTGGAATCGAATGAACGTTAATGTCTTTACATGTGATAATTTAATCAGAATTCAGTGTATTGGTGGAAGACAGCAGCCCCAGTTTCTAATGACAGAAAGTATTTTTTTTCAACAGCCAATTTACGCCGTCACTGCTGGGGCGGAGCCCTACCTTCAATATGAGGACAATGGGCCGTAGTCAGCACGCGGGCCCAATGCGAATTGGTGACTTCACACACACCTTAGAATAAATTCTAATTCATGTGCAGGTTTCCTCGCGATGTTTTCCTTCACCGTTTGTATTTCTCTGCTGTTACTAAAGTCCACAAATGTACACAACTTAAATATTAGTCATCGGTACATGCCGAGATTCGAACCCGCGATATTCGGAATGAAAGCCGCACGCTCTAAACATTACGCCGGCGAGCTACAAATAAGTAGTGTGCAAACGTTACTATGTTGTATATGGTCTCAAGACGAATGTCTCAAGTGGAGCATAGTGTGATGCAGCTCTGCGTCATTCTATTCTAGTATCATACTGCATTTAACGCTAGATCTTATTTTATCTACACAGCGATGATACGGGCGGGACGGTCATCTGACGGTAAATGATACTTTTTCCCATAAAAACAAGGCGCTAGATATACTGCACCTCATTGTGCTCGCCTCCTGAACACAAGATGTTCAGTCTCGTTTCACCCAGTAATTACACTAACTACAGCACCATTCAAACCGGAGCACGGTAATGTTTGTACACTTGTTCGGCGGCAGAAGCTGCGGTGGCGCCTGGACGGTCACCTACCACCACCAGTGAGACTACATATATTTGTAGTATCATTATATATGTCATCATCCCTCAGTATATATCATCATAATTTCAACTGATGGACGTCCACTGCTGGACATAGGTCTTTTGTAATATATTCTACAAACCAGTCTTGCGCTGTTGGAAATATGTGTGTTAAAATGGTGCTCGACCAAATCTCGAGAAACAGAAAAAAAAAGCGGTACATTTGTAGTCTTTATAAAAAAATATATATATAATCGTATTCAAAACGGAAACAACAGAATACCAAACCAAAATCACTTTTATTTACACATCTGAACGGTTTACATTAACTTTGTATATAATGATGGCAAACGACATTAAGAAATAATAATAAAAAAAAAACAAGTTTTTAAAAGTTGAAACTAATCTAAAAATAAAACTTACGATTAGCGAAACAACATTATTAATAACATTCCAATATTTTGTACTCTTTAAAATGTGATAAATTACAAAAAGAAACCGTATGACAATTACGTGTGCGCGCATGCGCGTGCGTGTGTGTGCGGCGCACGCGCGCGCAGCGACCGCTAGATAAAATTAATTATTAAAGCATTACAAAAGTCCATTTGCAATAATAATTACAATCAAAAATTATTAACAAATCTCCGCCGAACAAATTCACATCCGGTTTATAAAACGTTTCCGTCTCGGTGTTGCTCTCACGGGGGAAACGATCGTAATACATTTGTATGCATCATCTCCCCTCCATTCTCCTCTACATCTAGGTCTTAGCTTTATAATACTAGATATACTAATTTAATCAGCATACAATTTTATTTATGTAAACAATGATTATTTACCAAAGTATTAAAATATATATATATATATATATAATGATTATTTTTGTCATTATGTATATAAATTGAATAATATTAAGGTTATGTGTATATCCTGAAGTGATAGTTTACAATTGTGTATATACATATGAAGAATATCCGGTTTGAATGAGGCGGATGGTAATTGCGCACGAATTAATTCGCGCGTGACTGTCGCCGCGGTTGTCGGGTTATAAGTTTTATTTGGTTATATATATAAATATATTTTTCAAACGTAAAAAAAAATGGCGTGCCTCGCCACCGGAAACTATGTTTCCCGGCCGACGGTGCGCCGGCACATGTCAAGAGAGTCAGGCCCTCGAGTCTAATCGGTGGATCGTTCTGCCATCAGTGTATGGCACAGCTCGCGGGCGCGGTGAGGTTAGGTTAGGCTCATCACCGCGCCGCGTCCCATCAGTCTTTTGGTCGGACCTCAATAATCGCGCAACTGTTTGATACCATTTGGTACTTGTTTATTTAAAAAAAAAAATATTACAAGTTCAATTAATTCCAGTAAGTACACATAAAATTCCATACAAACCTACAGTCAAATCGTAATCGATTGATACACTTCTCTAAATTGATCTAATCCGGACTCATTAGATCTTCACTCATCCAAACATTGATTGGTATTACCGCTTCTACTAACTACTACCCCCGTGAGGACTGCGAGGGGTGAATACGTGTATATACTTTGTTACAACCCCAATCTATCAAATACATTAATATAACGTAAAAATAAATTAATTTTTGAAGGCACATCTCAAAGTATAATAAATCCTTGCTGTCGGTGGTTGCCAGAGGCTTACCGAATCAGTGGTGACCAGACGAGTCGCCTGGCAATCCCCACAGGGGCCAACGCTTAGGGAGCTAAAGCCGCAGTGGCACCTTACATCGAACTGAGGTCTCATCGGCCTAACAATTGATTTATTGCAATAATTACACAATTAACTAAGCGCACTATAACTTAATTAACACACAGGGTCCCGAGTCACAATTGCCTAGAGTTTGTATAAACCTGTAACCACCGTGGTACTCCGTACTCCGTCCGTAGAGCAGCCGCTCGTTCTTCAACTGCTGAGAGCCGAGTCCTCCATCAGCGGCACCTTGGCCACCTCGAAGAATATCGTGTGAGAATATTTGTTCCTAACTGTGCTGATGGCGGATTTGGGCTTTTTGTGCAGCGCCGCGTTCAGCCCCAGCACCACGGGCATTATGTCCTTCAGCGAGTACCCTGGAAATAAGAAGTTCACATTCACTCACTGCCAGTCTACTGCTGTGAATTTATCCGGCTGGGGTTTAAGCTATAACTACTATTTTTTTATTAAAAAAAAGCGACGAGACGAGCGGGTCGATCTCCTGACAGTACGTGACACATTACAGTGTTACAGGAGACATACGACGTTCACATATATGAGAAGCAGAATATTCTGAATCAGCATGGTTTTTTTTTTATATTCTACATAGCGATCAGACGAACGGGACCCTCACCTGATGGTAAGTAATACGCTTGTCCATAACAACGTGATGATAGTTAAGATTTTATACACTGCACCATATCGCGCTCGTCACCTTGATATATGGTCTTATTACCCCAGTAATTTCAGTAGCTACAACTCCCTTGAATCCGGATCACAGCAATGATTGCACAGTCCTATTTGTCGGCCGCAATAAGCGCTGCTCTGGTATCTACCTAGATGGTCTCTAGTACCAACACTTACCACCAGTAAATCAAAGACCTACCAATAAAATTGAAGCTAAAATTCATTTACAATTACATTACACTATTATGCTTAATTGCAGGTCCGAACATCAGACACAACTTATCCAGGGCCTGTAAAAGTTGAACTGGTCTGAACATCATCATCATTTGCCGATAGACGTCCATTGCTGGACACAAGCCCCCACCAAAGATCTCCAAAACGATCGGTCTCGAGTAGCTCGCATCCAGTGGGTTCCCACGATTCTCACCAGATCCTCCCAACACTACGTCTACCGGTACGCGGGCGCCACTGGAGGATCTTACTGCTCCATCGGCCGTGTACCCGGGTCCACGAGCCCAGTAACAGATGAGCTGTAAGAGTAGCTGTGGCTTTTAAGCGCCTACATCATCAGACTCAAGATCATCAGTCCTTGGAACAACGTGCCCTTCCTACTACCTCTTAAGTCTAGCAATCTTTTGAACTGCTCTACGACACGATACGACACCAAGAACTAGTATTTCTTTTAATGGTCCAATTATCTGCCAATTTCTGTCACCACACCACAATTTGAAGTTTACTGTTTCTGTGTTCTAGGCCATAATCCAGTAAAATTGAACAAGATTTAAGATTTATTACAGAGAAGTGTAATATGGAGCTATGTGAACATCCTAGTATCCTATAAACACTCAGTTATGCGTGTAACATACCGCACTTCCACGTCTGATAAATTACGTCTGTTTTGTAACAGTTCTCACCGGTGTAGTACTGGAGCGTGCTGGTCCAGGTACCGAGCGACTTCATGCGCAGCGCTATGTAGAGCGCGGCAGCGGCCATTTTGCTGTCCGAGTGACTCAGTAGCCCGTACTCCAGCAGGCATTGCTCCAGCACAAACCGCGCCAGGGTAAGCGTCGGCATCGAGACGCGCGCGCACTGTGCATTAATTATTTATTAAAAAAAAATACTATTACAAATGACGAATATCTAAAAACAAGGTTTTTTGTCCAGGGTGAAAGTTCAGATTTTTCTGGGAGTAGACTAACTTTAATTACTGCTGGTATGTCTCCATCATTCGTCTATGTACGTCAAACAGTACTGTGTTTCGGTTTGAAGAGGGTTGCAGCTAGTGAAGTTACTGGGGTACTGTATGTGCACTGTACATCATCATAACCAGCGTCACATTGTTATGGGCAAGCATATCGCTTACAATCAGGTGAACGTCTTACTCGTCTCTTCATCAAATAAAAATAAATCCTATATATCTCAAAGCGACAAGCAGGTTGTAGCGTAGCGTGTGTCATTCTAACTAGCGCCACGGTTATATGAACAGGCGCATCATCAGGGGAACACTTCGCTGGTCTAATTGCTTGTAAATTAAAAAAAAAATGTGTACTTTGCAATATATTAAACCAATCAGAGAGATTTAAAAAAGCCTTCAACCAACATCAAACACAATATAGTATATGTAAGGAATCATCCTATTTAAATGAATATATTTATATATCATCGTCAGCCGATAGTCCACTGCCGGACACAGGACCTCTCCCAATATCGGCCCTGAAGTCTCGGGCTTGTAAGAATAGGGCTAAGGTAAGTCCTGATTGTCGTAGCAGGCCACAATAAGGGTCCGAGTTTCGCGGGCCTTGAGGGCGACGGCCTTTATGGCTTAACAAGCGAACTTGTGTGGGACAGCGGTATGGCTCAGCGATTGTGCTTAGGAGGGTTTGGCCCTTTAGAGATATGTTCACATAAAGTGTAGAGAGTCACCGAAGCATTCTATAAGATTCCGGATCCGAATGCACTGATGCAGATCACAGAGTGGGTTTTGATAAGAATCTCACATGACTCTAATTTGCCCCAAGAAGCAGTCTTTCGAACATTTCACCCCCGAAAAACAAAATTCCTCAATATATACATAAACATAAACAATAGTTTTTAATGTCCTTTGTGTCCTTTTTAAATAGATAGGTACGGTGGGAACACCTCTCAATAACATATATTATCCATATTAGTATGGACCATGATACTCACCCTCGCATACCTCCTGAGGAATCTGTAGGATAGAGGTATGCCGAGGTCGAAGTCAACGACCCGAAGAATGTTAATCTCCATCTTGAGCAGCTGCCGCAGCGTGTACGCGCCGTCGCATATATACAGGAAGTCGTCCACGAGCGGCGGGATGCGCTCCTGGAACATGCGACGGCAGCGTTACTACCACGCGACAACCGGTTCTGATTCCGAAGGTCGCAAAAGTGAAAATCTTATATTTTTAAATAAAATACTTCTCACATCAAACTTGGAGGCAATGAATAGTGCCGAAGCGCCGAGCAGCTGCAGTTCCTCCTTAGTCAAATGCTCCTTCTCTGGCTGCTTTCTGGTTGATCTGGTCAGGAACAGATCGACCAACTTCACTGCCAAATACAAAGTCTCGTGGTTCAGCTCGAAGCTCTCCTGTACCTCTACCATCCAGTCGACGAGGAGTGCCCGCATCCACGAAGTGATACCCCTCATCCGTTGCAAGTAGTCATCAATTGGGAAAAGTCGCTGAAATTTGAAAGGCCTCGTCAGTGTCTGATATAGAACAGATTCTTAATTTGTGAATATGACTGCATTTACTGGTAGACCTGAGTAAATCACCCACCACTGCTCCTTTTTCCGCCGCTAAACAGTTCTGTGCAAACATTATTGTATCCCGGTTCAATGCACGCTGTAGCTAGTGAAATTACTTTGGTAATGAGAGAACATTTTATATCTCAAAGTGATGAGCACAATGAGCTATCATGTCATCCTAACTAGCACCACATTAGTATGATAAAGCTGGCCCAGTTCTCATCGTGTCAACTCTTCGCTCCTCAGAATAAATATCATATTGATTATTTGTGAAGTATCAAAATACTACAACAACCGCAGCACCAGTCGGAAGTTTTATGGGACTTCCTATCAGCTGATGATGAAACCATTATAAATATAAAAGAGATTTTTTGATAATTTTTTATATTTGCGCTTCCATCGTCACAGAAATTGTCGACCACCTTATATCTTCTGACTCACCAGGTGAAGGTATCCATAACATAAAAAAATTGTGTCAAACATTAACTAACCTCTCTACTCTTCAGGTAGTTGAATATGTCCATCGCGTAATGGGAGACTTGGTAGGGGTCGTTCCAATGCTCATGGTCAAAGTCCGCGACGCCCTCGGGCACCTTGTGCGGCGTCTCCCGCTCCTCGTCGAGCGATCGATTCAAAGAGTCGTCAAGATTCACCTTGTTCAGTTTCTCGCTGATCACTTTGCATTCCTCTTTTGTGGAATCGATCGGACTGCTGCGAAATGACATTTAAAGTTTCTTAATATTTTTGAAAATCAACACAAAAGCCAACCTCAATAGCTCGTGGTGCAGCCTGCTAATCAACTAACAAGGCTTTGGCTTCAACTAACCCGCATTGCGTGAGCGTGGTGGGAAATGGCCTTAATCTCCCCCATATGAACCCTTACATACGACTTCAATTAGTGCCCGGCGGTACCGGAGGCCATGCGGACTGTATGTGGAGATCTTTGGGGGAGGCCTATGTCCAGCTGTGGACGTCTATCGGTTGATGATGATAACTGATGGTAACTTTCTGTTGCCAGTGCTGTAGCCTTGGTCTATTAAGAATAGGACTGAGGTAAGACCTACTTGATGTAGAAAGTGACTGTAAGAGTTTTGGGGTTCTGCAATTTAGAGGCTGGAGGCCATTATGGTTCAATAACCGAACCCCCATGAGATAGGAAATGCGTTGGCCATTGGCCAAGGAGGGTTGGGTCATTCCTCGAGACATGCTAAGTTATAGTATAAAGAAGGATTGGTGCGTTCCATAGATCCCACCTCTCTGAATGCACTGAAGGAGACCACCAAGGGTTTTTTGAGGTTTGATTCCTATATGAACCTGATTCCCCTCGCCCAGAAGCACTGTATCTTTAGAGGACTACCCCCTGACACAAAAAAAGGTCTATTGTCAGAGACAGCGTAGATATTGTCATGGTGAAAATGCTCCGTTGTGTGCTCTGCGCTTAAGCATATCACAGCGCCGGCCATAACCCTCCCCAACATCCTGGAGATCATCGAAAAAAGGCAAAGCAATTTCGAACTAGTTGTTGATCTTAGGCTCGCTTAGTGGCCAACTTGGGTCTTAATTTGAAAAGCCTGCGAACCTGATTGCACTTGCCTCGGAGTACGCGACATCGCCGACAAACTGCAAGAAATCCGGTTGCAGGAGACCACCTGAATACATAGGCAATAAAAGCTCTCAGCTTCAACATACCCGGCCAATGGCGAAGACCGAAGTTTCAATGGCTGAGGGTAGTGACAAAAGATGTGATGAGCTGCGATCTAAAGGAAAGCGATGTTCCAAATAGAGCGAAATGGAGTGAAAGAAGTAAGTAGCCCTCCTAGGCACCAACGCTAAGCCATACGCGGTCCCCCCATGCAGGTTCGCTTGTTGAGTGATAAGGGCCCCCACTCTTAAGGCCCGCGAAACTCCTAGACCTTTTTAGTCACCTTTTATGACAGTCAGGACTAACCTTAGTCCTATTCTCACTAGCCCGAGACTACGGGGCTTGTCTCTAACCATATAGATAACTATTAATTTTGGCGGAAAACAGTATTAAGTAAATATTGTAGTTCAAAAAGTGCTGTAGGTAATGAAATTGTCGAGGTAACTATATTTAACACGTCATGTCTCTGGAGGATGGGCACAATGTGCTCTGAACAGCTTAACACCATATGGTCTTGTGGTAGGTCTCTGTTGTTGGTGGCCGTCTAGGTAGGTAAATAGTACTGTGCAAATTCTGTTGTGAAACTACTGGGGTAACTGAACTTAAACTGGTATGTCTCAAAGTGATGAGAACAATGTGGTGCTGTGTATATAACCTTAAGTGGCACTATGCTGTTATGGATAGCTGCATCACTTATCATTACATGGATTAAGATATTAATAGAATTGTACAAGATGGAAATGTATCCCTAATTCGTCCAACTGACACATAAGTCACTATAAACATTTTAGTTATAATTATAAATATTGACATACTTAGAGATGATGAAATACTAAACACTATTATCAAAGTACACCCATCTGACTCGAACAGGCCATGGCACAGGGTCCACAAGCCTAGTATCAAATGAGCTAATGACTGATCCCCTATATGAGAAGCTACATACTAAAGCACTTTATGCCCAGCGGTGACTGTTCAGCAGTGGATATCTATTGGTTGATGATGTTGATGACATTTTCAGAAAACCAAATGATTGTGATTGTGAGATGTTGATGTTGACGACATCTTCAGAAAACCAAAATATTATTAAAATAAAAATAAACCTTAATTTATATTGTTATCATTATCAACAAATGTTTTCGCTATATCCCAGGCATCACAATTTTAAAGTTATCAGTAACATGATCATATGGAAAAATTAATTACAAGCTCATATTGCCTATGTAAACACTTTCATTACAGATCTGAATATACCTGCATATTATGAAAATCTAAGTCATAGAGTTCCAAAAGTACTGCTGCATTTACAAGAAAAAAATTATTTCATCATCCCCTTTATATAATAGTTAATTACATAATTTTTTATGTCTGTCTTTTACATACTTACTAAATATGCTATAATATAACTCTGAGGTACACTCGGAAACAGTATCATTACAATAGTAAAACTAAAATTTATCAGAGCATACTACAGTTACTGTGATGCATTTAATATGATAAAAAAAAATTATAAATAAGTATAAGGTAAGGTTTCTAAAGGAATCCTGTTAGTTAACACCTAAATTATCTATCTATAGCATCATTATATCAACAGTAAAATGATGAAAATAAACTCATTTATACTTTCATAATTCAGTGACTCTGAGGTTTCTTTCAGTCGACGCTATTTACCCACTGTGCTGAGTGTGAGAGTAGAGGATATATTGGATACACCATAATATACATATGAAATATAAAACCCAATATATTATGGCTTGTGTTATACAAGTATAATCTTAGGTCACATTTCTGTATGTTATCATGTGAAATTTAGGTCAAGTGCAAAATATAATAAAACAAACTTGTTCCATATAAAACTTCTAATTAAAACTAAATATCTGTAGAATAAAATTAACAAAAATCTTAGTCGTTTTTTAATAAACCAATGAATGACTTGAAATGTTGAGTAATTGCATTCAGCCATTTAAGAAAACTGATATCAGGGATAGGTTCAATAATTCATATATTTTACTCACCACTTTTTTATATCTAAAATTCAAAATTATCATCCAGACAATTTAGCAAATTTATAAGAAGGAAGACCAATTATCAAATTGAATCTTTCCATCTTTATAAGCTAATCAAAAATATTACAATTCATAAATAATTTTTATAGTGCATTATCAAGAGTATGTTAATTGCATTACTTAGCTATATACTGTAAATTATCATATCCATGGATTACAACTTTTATTAATAGGTCATGCAGTTTTTATTTACTACCCTCATCTCATGAAGAAAATGTAATAAACATATTTAGTGTGTTAAGGAATAGGACTTGTATAGAATAATCAATAGTATTACTAATCATAGATCTCTCTTGAGGTAATTCCACCAAGTATTCAATCAAGATCACTACTCATCTAATCAATGTATTATAACACAACAATACAATAATTTGACATCAGAAAAACAAAATATACTTACACATTTTCTAATGCTGTCATGTATAAAGATGGTTCTCCAGATACATCACTTTTGCCTGATTTCACAGAACTGTGGCTTTGATTCTGATTCTCTTTACTTAGTGACTTCCGTTCAATGTGTTTCAATATGCCATTCTGTGCTCTTGTAGCAACTGGCTTAGGTGGATCTTTAGCAAAATGCTTCTGTACAGACTCTATAGCATTCGTGGCAACTTTTTGGAGAGCTTTTGCCTTGGAATTTTTACCATTAAGAACAGTAGGTGGCTTGACACTCTAGAAACATAAATTATAATTTTCTTTC
The DNA here is from genome assembly GCA_029032895.1 of Troides oblongomaculatus. Classification (NCBI taxonomy): domain Eukaryota; kingdom Metazoa; phylum Arthropoda; class Insecta; order Lepidoptera; family Papilionidae; genus Troides; species Troides oblongomaculatus. The sequence goes on along the minus strand of JARDWC010000431.1, from coordinate 13,114,006 downwards.
AAATAACTTTTTTAATAATATAAAACAATTTAATTTTACTAAAAAAAATATATTAATATGCCTATCTGAATACCATGTGATATCCTATTCAAAAAATGTTATGTAAAAACCTATGAAGGATTGTATAAATAACTATGATTATTTTGATCTTATAAAGTGTTTTCTATTGTTAATTATTTTAAATCAGGTACGTTAAAAATAATCAAAATTTCGTAAGTGCTATTTGTAATTTCAATATTTGCATTATGGTTTTGGAGGGAAAGTTCATTGACCTCATGGTTCAACAGTAATAACGCTAATAATATATCAGTTAAAGGATATCAATGACTGGGAACCAGACGGATGAAAGTGCTGCAGAGAATTGACAAGAACATATACCCTCACTGATATGAAATATTAGAAAAATACGTTATGTAGTAACCTTTACAGTTGGCAGTATTTTGCTTTCCACCGTTACTTTCTTTAATGCCATGGTTTTATCCTTATCGTTGGTGACACTGGATTTGTTGAAAGCATTTGTAATATCCCCGAAGGCCGCCCTTTTTGCTGTCATATCTTTTAGAGGACTATCAGCTTTCCTTTTGTTGGTCACTTTCAAACTGTCCTTGTGATTTTTTAAAGTAGCCAATTGTTTACTCCTCGTTGTAATTCCGTGATTCATGATACCGTTGAAGTTCTCATTGACGCCGATCGGCTTCGATGCCAACCTTGTTGGCGCCATGATTTACCTACAGGTCGTAAACAAAATCATGCACTCGACATTATGACTACAATAAAGTCTGTAAATAATTAGCAATGATAGATTCGCAAAATGTATTTAATAAATAACACTTAATAATGATAAGTTAAACGATCAAAAATGGAGGCAAAACAAGAGAACATGAACATTTTATCAAGCGTCATTAAAAATTAAAAAAGGAATTAATACTCACGGGTTCTAGTCGGCGGCGGCCGTATTGTGCTAAACTTAAGCTAATTTAGAATTTGAACGGCCCTGTGGCTATTTAAAAATGTAAAATATTCTAAATAAATTTTCAATACGTTATTTCAACTCGCAACCGAAATGAACATTCTACAAAAACCGTTGCTTCAAAATTCTATTGGCGTATGACTGGCCAATGGCGATACACCAGCTGAAAGCGTTCCGTTTTACAAATATAGATAACACTATTAGCACTGCCAATAATAAATTTATTCGCTTTTATTATTATATTTACCTACTTTTTGTGCTAAGACATTTAATTATATTAATAATTTAAATAGTAATTTTATTAATATTATCAATGTTAGGTTTTGAATATAGATATTTTAATATTCTTTACGTAATAAGTAAAAAAAAAATTGGATTACATAATACAATTCTCAAATATCAAAAGAGAGTAGATATTACATTGACATATATATGTGTTTAATTTGTATTTTATTTATTTCATGTAAATAAAATACACATGAAGTGTTAAAAATACATGAATCTGTCAAACCATCCTGTCAGTGTCAATTTCCAAGATATTTATTTAGTTACAGATTTAAGATTATTATCAATTAAAAATTATGGAATAACATTAATATTAGTGATTCTTTTTGAACATATCTTTTCACTTAAAGTTATTACAGTATTTCAACTAAATTACTGTCAAAAATGTTAGGCGGTGTTCGTCTTAAAGTATCGTATACACACGAAAGATCTTGTTTTGCCTATGTCAGTCCAAAGTACAGTACAAACAACGAACAGGTGTGAATATTGTATAATATAAACTAGATATAAAATTAAACATATATTTACTTTTGAAAGAAAAAAAAACTTTTAAAGTTTCTTAAAAACCTTAATAAATAATAATTATCTGCAAGTGTACTTGTTTCTCATTTACTTTTTATACTTCATGTGTAACACACAAAAAATTCTGTATATTTGAAAAGTGTACAAATGTTAGAGATTATTGTCATATACCTTGAAAAATACTGAGTATCCATGCTATTTTATAAATTAGTATTTGTTTCCCACGCATTTTTGTATTTCTTGCAGTTTCTGTCTTGTAATTTGAATTAATTCACGAAAGTAATAACAAAAAAAAATACATTTTAATTCTAGTCACAATGTGTACAAGTTTTGCTAAAGGAGAAGCAGATATTCTTGTGGGTTGTGTACAGTAGTACCATTCCTGAGGGTTATATTGCTTGCAATCCCATCTACTGCAGACTGGTGGGCCTGGATGAGGGCAGTGAGGTTTTTGTCTCACCCTATAGTAATGTCAAAGTTCTTGATGAATTGTATATAGACACGGAGAGTACTGACGATCAGGAAATACTGGTAAGTATTAATGCAATCTTCTATGTCTCTATCTTCATGGGCTTAATGAGACATATATTATTAAACCTTAACTTTTTGTATAAAAATGCAAGTATCAATATCAATTCATATTTATTTCCGATTGCCACAGTCATACTCTACACTCGTCAATGAATCTTATCCTTGGTGTCCCCATGCATTCCTCTTAATTTTTCCATTACATGGTTTTACTTATGGAACTCTTTACCAAACAATATTAGTTTCGCCATATCCCATTAGTTGATCTGTCTAACTTTCCAATGGGTTGTCTGATAGAAATTGCTTTTTGAGCAATAAGAACGCCTATTTTACATTCTTGTATATATATAATGTATTCCATATTGTGTAATAGGTGTACAATAAAGGATAAATAAATAATATAGCATAAAATAATTTTTGATATAGAATATCTAAATTATTGTAATTTTCTTTAATGGCAAGATGTTGACAAGTTTTGTTTTATATAGTGGGTTAATAAATCCCATTATTACCGCTATTACTACAACATTTGTATATGGTGAAATATGCTCTGTCAGAACACATACATTATTTGTCTAAACTTCTCCAAATGGTCAATGTTTTAAATAATAATAATGGACCTCACCATTGCAGAGCAAGGGGTTAGCAACTGCACCATGGAGGCATGTTAGGAGTTTTACCTTCAATTAGTTATTTTATTTTACTAATATACAAAATAAATACTTCCATCTAAATGTGATTCTAGAAAATCTAACAAAATAGTGTGATATTAAAATTTTTATGTATTTTAGGAGCACAATGCAGAGGTACTGCAACTTAGAATTTTGGATCAATTGAGACTTGTGGTGGCAAATCAAAAAGCCATAGTGTGGATATCAACATCAATGCCCATCATTTTTACACCGAAACAAACAGGCGTTATTGTGAACCACAGTAGGGTTGTGGTTAAGGTGGATGCATTTAATACCTTTCACAGAATAATACCCTATCAAACTAATTTACCTAAAGACAAAGTATCAAAGTTTAATAACATAGGTATAATAAATGATGCTTTATTACAACCATATTTGAATGCACCTAAGAAATTAGTATTGAGAGCTTTGCCAATTGATAGTGATGGTAAAAAGAATCTTATACACCCATACATAGTATTCATTCATGAAGATTTGATAGATTATAAATATAAGGACTTAACTGTAGTTTTAGCTACTATGGAACATATACCGTTAATAACAAAAGACAGCAATGAAGATGAAGCAGAAATTAATCGTAATGTAATAGATGGTATCTGCATTGAAATCGTGCCTATTGACAATGTTGTGTATAGAAGTCTGTCGCACGAAGTATATAACGCTAATATACCAACAGCGCTTATACCTAAATCTCTAAATACTATTGTGAATATGGAAAACGGTATTAAAATCATATTCAACATAATCGGTGACAAAGTAAACCACCCTGAACATGTGGACATTTTAACATATTCAGACGAATCACAGACCGAAATTGAAGTTATAGAAAGGTTTAAGAAATGTGTCGTTGATAACACACATTCAGGTAAAAAGTTCCTAATTAATCACAACATGGTGAAGCAAAACACACAAATAACTCCTGGCTTCTTGCGGTTTAGACTTAAACCTGATAATTTGAAATATACAATGCTCAATTCGGAATCATTTCGTCTTTGCACAGTATCAGCTAAATGCTACAGTGATACGGACCTCATGCTTCCGAAGCCCATGGTGTCAAACCTAGAATATGATTTTAGAAATTACTGTCGAAGCATTAAGTCAGTACAGGGTTTAGTTGAAAAAGTATTATTGCATTTGCAGTTTGAAATAAATAGAGAAGCGAGTTTTAAAGGTATATCAGAGATTAAGAGTAATGTCCTTATAACTGGTAAGTTTATTTCTTATAGGGAAAAATAATTAACACTCATTTCTTTACCGTTTACTAGTATGAAAAGAATTTAACTTCTTGAGTTACCAATACTTATTGGACAAAGTTTCTGATACAGGCGAAGGTGGTCGGATTATGGACCCGAGCCCGTCTTTAGCTGATTCGCCAGTAAGCAAAATTCCAATGGATCTATTGGATCCAGGTCCATGAGCCTAGTAACATATAAGCTGTGCGACCCGTTTTAGCTTTCAAGCGCATATATCACCAGAATCAAGAATGTTTATTAATTGTTTTTTTTTTATTCAATCAAGCGACGAGACAAGTGGAATATTCACTTGATAATAAGTGATAATAACAAGGTGTTAGTCAGGAACTAATATATTGAGTCACATTACTCCAGTAATTAAACTAGCTACAGCACCTTTCAAACTGTAACATAGTAATAATATTTGGAAATTACTGTTTGTTAGCTGCATTAAGCGCTGCAGTGGTTTCTTAATAAAATTAAAAGAAAAGATAAAAAGTTTGATTAATTGAGGAAATTGAGATTCTAATTGTTTTTAATAAGTTTAATATAATCTTAATGTTTTAAACTTTTCTAGGTTTAAATGGATCAGGCAAGTCTTCTATGTGCCATATAGTTCAAAAGGAGTTAACCGTATGGTCCCACATTCTGCACTGTAGATCATTGAAGGGTCGTAAGGACATCCCGGAAGTCCTCGGGAAGGCTATACTTATGTGTCAGGAGCACAGCCCAGCTGTTCTCATCTGCGATGATCTAGACTCTTTAGTGCCTCCAAACGTTGAGGGCGCGTCGCCGCAGGACATAGCATATTACCAAAGGTGATGTAAATCTCACTTATATTTACTAGTACTGTATTGAAGTGGGCAAACGACTGAACAGTTCACGTGATGGAAAATGATCATTGACAACCTTTAAGGGAATATTAATTCACCCATTTGAGTAATCCTATTCACCAATTTCTGTACGCCAAATAAAAGTGTGATAACATTACTGTGTTCCGGCTGTTTTTTTTTTCATTTCATCTGTTATTGAACGTCACCAGCAATTCGCAAAAGAAATGCCGTTCGACGAGGTTTTGTAGGTAGTGAGATTACTGGGGTAAGGAAATATAACATGTCATGTCTGAAGACGACGAGCACAGTGTGCAGGGTATATCATCTTAACTAGCGCCATATTGTTATGGACGGGCTTCTCTTTATTCATCCCATCGCCTCTACTTAATCTTTCCTAGTTTCCCCCTTTTTTAGAGATTGATTATGAAAAGTTGATTTCACCTTTGTCCAATTGATGTAAGTAATTTAATATTGTCTTGCTTATGATATAAGTAATTTAATATTGTCCTGTTGTTCTCAGATTAGCTGCAGTGATCAAACATCTGCTGCAGAGCTGCGCGGGGGTGTGCGTACTAATAACGTCACTCGGCATGAAGTCACTTCACCCTACGTTGCGGGAGTTCAACGGCAAGCCGCTTTTCACTGCTCATTTCGACGTACCGGAGCTCGTTCAGGTCAGTAGTCATATAATCCAGTGCATTATATTAATAATTATTGTTATGGGCAAGCATGTTAGTTAGGGGTGTAAGGGGTCCCGCAGTTCACGGGACCCAGGCCAACTTCACCGGCTCGTGGTGCACCCTGCTAATCAACAAACGAGGCCCTGGCGCCCAACAATCCGCATTGATCCAGCATGGTGGGAACCTCTACTAACGATGGCCCCTGATGCTCGGCGATGCCGGCAGCGCAGGAGTGATCGATAGGGTGGAATCTTTAAGGGAGGCCTGTATCCAGCTGTGGATGTGTATTGGCTGATGATGCTGTTGTTAGTTACAACCAGGTAAACACTTTGCTCGTATCAATCAATAGAAAAAAAATAGAAGCCACAAATTGATAGAGGTTGTAAGATTACAGATTTCCTTTACCGTCGATTATCCTAAAAAATATTTCCATTCAGGAAGAGAGGGTTGAACTGTTTAAGCATCTGCTTAACGATAGGATAAGGTCGTCGTTCATGGTGGACGATGATGACTTCATCAAGATGGCAATGGACACCGCGGGCAGCACGGTTAGAGACATCTTGGACTACCTAAACAAGAGGATATTTAAGGCCGTTAAGAAGAAAAGTGAGTTAATTATATAGAAATAAATATTTCAGTATTGGAAATTAGATTTTTTCAATACCACGACAGGGAGGACATATACATACCTGATAAGATTCTGTTTCCTTTATCATCATCAGCCGATAGACGTCCACTGCTGGAAATAGACCTCTCCCAAAGAGTTTCACACACAGTTAGCATGACTTCGGGTACCGCTGGGCATTAAAGACTGTTGTACGTAGGAGTACTTATGGGGTGATTTGGGCCACTGGGAGCCAGAATCTCGTTTGTTGATTAGCAGAGTCCACCACGAGCAGGTGAGGTTGGCTTGGGTCTCGTGAGTTGTTGTACGCGACCCCTTAAACCCTTCTATCTCCTTATCATGATAATAATCAATTCTTATTCTGTAGAAACATATCCAGAAGTGAAGCCTAGGTTGGTGCCTGACATTACTAAAGATGAGGATAAAGCGAACGCGTTCGACATCTGGGGCCCGGTGGGTGGTATGAAGGAGATCAAACAAGCGATCACTGAGTGCATATTTTGGCCCATGATGGTAAGTACTTTGAGAATCTATGAATATTTGAGTCCAAAAGTAAGTACAGACCAGGCGACGTACTGCAGAAACACATTCCAGAATTACCTTGACAACGGTTTCGTCAGCTTTTAAACATACCTCTATAAACTTGTAATAATTCGTTGGAGGTCTATTGGCTGCTGATGATGATATATTGATCAAGGTACTCCTCTTGTACACTGAGTTCCTAAGTAAATAACATTATTTTCTCAAGTATCCTGCGCTGTTCCCTTCGCAATCCTGCGGTGTGCTGCTGTACGGGCCGCCTGGCACTGGAAAGTCGCACATTGGCACGTGCTTAGCGCGGCTGGCTAACATGAACCTGATCACCGTGAAGGGACCGGAGCTGCTGTCTAAATACATTGGACAAAGTGAGAAGGCCGTGAGGGATATATTTGACAAGTGAGTATTGACATACTTCTTTCGCCCGGCACCAGAGACCTTTTTTTTTTAATACCTTCCTTTGGTCATCATCCGTGCTTTCCAGTAGACCCTGGGGTCTTTCGGCACTATGTCTAAGCACGACCCTGGGGAAGACCGTAACGCTTCGCAGGATCCTCGTTTGGACAAACACGAGATCACCGCGTACTTGTCCAACTTGGCTCGTTTAATCCTTACATGGGTCTCCGCATTCAGAGACTGAACACAAAAACCCTTTTAGTCGCCTTCTACGACATCTCATTCTCTTCAGCTTGAAACTACAAAGCAGTTGACAGCATAGACTGCAAATGAACGCCAAATATGTCAGCTTACTGAAATTTATACAATAGCAAAGTTAAGTATTCGTTCGTTCGGCTGATGATGATGATGAATTATTCGTTTCAGAGCCGAAATGAAGCGTCCGTGCATCCTGTTCTTCGATGAGTTCGACAGCCTCGCGCCCAAGTAAGTCGCATATTGTAAGTACAGAGCGCGTTTGTACGTTCTCGCTTAGCGCCGTGTACGTTGCGTCGCCCAGTGTACATTACTCACATCGTACACCTTTACACACATGTCCATTTTCACTTACGGGGTGGTGGGAAGTGGGGCTTATTTCATTACAAATGACTCGTAATTTTTTTTTTGTCTAGATAAAATTTGTTGTACCTAATGTCGGAGCTAAGATCATATCTGTGTTATTAGAGTCAATTTCCTTTCCCGTGATTTGAAGTCTTTTATCTCTCATAATAATAGGTCTTTACCTATGAAATTGCCGTTCTGCAGTATTGGTCATTTCCAATTAAAATAATTTTTATTTAAAAACATGGAATTCTTTTTGCAAAAGTAGGCATCTGTTTATTGATTAGTGTTACATTTTCATCGCATTTGAATCTTTTTCGTCATCATGGATACGTTAAAAATTCGAGTAATTATGGAATATGAGTACGCAACATCAACGACGTTTACAGAGCTAACACTACAAACCAACGCACCACCTGTTATTGGTTTGCTCGCTTCCGTTCTGGAAATTTTGACCTGAAAATGAACCTCGCGGTCGTCCGAAGACTTTGGTCGACAATGACGAATTAAAGGCGATTGTGGAAGCTGATGATACACAATCTACGGCTGAATTAGCAGCAGCTTTTAACGTTAGCCTTAAAACAATATTGGTCCATTTGCGTCAAATTGGTAAGGTAAAAAAGTTTGTCAAATGGGTGCCCAACGAATTCAACTATCGCCAGCGCGAAGTGTACTTTTTCCAGAATATGAATAACTTCTTGGTGGGAAAAAAAATCAATACTCGAAATGCAGTACAAAATGCCTTTGAAGAATTTGTTACCTCCCGTCCAGCTGGTTTCTTTAAGAAGGGCATCAATAAACTGCCACTGCGTTGGCAAAGATGCATTGACTGCACGAGTGATTACTTCGATTTATACAAATAAAAAATATATGAAAAAAAAATCGTATAAATTTTTTCATACAAAACGGCAATTTCATCACAAACTGACTGTTATTTTATGCTCATCTCTCCCTCCCATCATCCTTCTCGAGTTTACCATAATTTTTTTTTTTAATTTTAAAAACATACTTATTATTATCTTTATAATAATAATAGAAGTGGTTTGTGTATATAAAAAAAATTAAAAGTAGAACTCATCATCGCTCAATAGCAGTACGCCCACCCAGACATTAGTGTTTTCCATGGTAACGACCCTGTAGCTGGTGAAAGAACCGGAGTAACGGGATTTAACATCATGTGTGTCTCCATGCGTTATTGAACTAGCATTACATTGTTTTTTTATCACTTGCTATCAGATGAACGTCCTGCTGGTGTTGAATAAAAGAATATATATATCTGTATGTGAGTATGTGTGTGCGTGTGTGTGTAGACGCGGGCACGACTCCACGGGCGTTACGGATCGAGTGGTGAACCAGCTGCTGGCGCGGCTGGACGGCGCTGAGGGAGGCGCGCGGGGGCCGGTGCTCGCAGCTACCTCGCGCCCTGACCTCGTTGACCCTGCACTACTGCGGCCAGGTCGGCTCCAGCGCCACCTCTACTGCCCGCTACCCGACGAAGTAAATATAATTAGTAGCTCTAGTTTAATTAATTTATAAAACATTACTACTATAGAATAAAAAATATTAAACTTGTTCCAACAGGACGACCGGTACGAAATACTGCAGACCCTGGCGAAGGACGTCGCGATGGACCCAAAGGTGGACTTGAGGCAGTTGGCGCAGAAGACGGAGGACCTTTCGCCCGCTGATATCAAGTCTCTGCTGATTACTGCGCAGTTGGGCAGGCTCGAGAAACAATTGGTGATTGAAATTGCATTTGTATTATGATTGTAGGTCCCTTATACATCTGCCCTGTAGTATCGGGCTAGTAAGAATAGGACTAAGGTAAGCCCTGACTGTTGTAGAAGGCGACTAAAAGGGTCTAAGAGTTTCGTGGGTCTTGATGGTGGGGTCCTAATCGTTCTACAAGCGAAACTGCGTGGGACTGCGTATGGCTCAGCGATGGTGCCTAGGAAGGTTAGGCTCCTAGTTAGATACGTGTAATACAACGTGTAGAGGGGCATCGGTGCTTTCTGTAAGCGATCTCGGAGCCTTTCCGGATGCACTGGTGTAGACCACCGAGGGTGTTTTAGTGAGTAAGAATCTCACATAACCCTGACTTTCCCCCAGAAGCAGGGTACCTTTCGAACATTCCCCTCCCCACGAGACTTAAAGAAAGTCGTTTATACCAGAGGCTTTATAATCGAGGTATCTTAATCAGCATAAATGTGCAGTTCTAATGAGCAGTTCAGGCTCCATGAAGTGTAAAGGAACAAAGAACAACATGGAAACAATATGGTGCTCGATGAACATATCTACCTTTTTAAGAATATTGATTATATTTTGCAGATTAACAACGAAGAGGGGAGTATGGAGTCCGTTGTAGTGTATCACGAAGAAATCGATAGCGCGCTGATGGAGACGAAACCTTCGCTCTCCAAGGAGCAGAAACTCTTCTATGATTCTATGTGGGTGTACTCTGTAGTAGCCAATCCCAGCTGTTTCATCTGTCCATTTCTATTATTGCTTTTATTTCCACTGTTGGGATTTAAGGCTTCTTAAGCAATAGCCAAGGTGTATAAATCATGCTCCCCAAGTACAGTTTGCCGAATGTCTTATGTCCACGAAAGCTATTGTTCTTGGATCATGTAGCTGAGTATCAGCGGGGATCGAACCCTCGTCTCAGTAACGTATAGTGATTACATCCATGGTGCATCATACATCATGTATTCCAGGAAACCGCAAGGAAGACGACGAGCGAGGGACTTCACTTAGGAGAGAGGAATGAAAGAAGGAAATGGAATGTAAAACGAAAGAGAAAAGAAGTTTAAAAGAAGACAGAGTATGTAAGATGAAAATGTGGAAAATAGAATTAGACTAACACTGTGATGGAAATGGAACTAGAAATAAAGGCCCTGACCCACCACACGCAGGACAACGATTTTAAAGAAAAAATATCTTATCTTGAACCATAGATATTTTTTCTTTACGATTCATTAACCGTCACAGCTTCACTATGCTGGTTATTTGCATAACTGTCAGCATAGGAAAAGTATGATATGATTGAGCGGAAACAACAATCTAATCGATACTAATTTATTATGGTTTGTTGTTTATGACCTACTTTTTTTTTAAATTATCCATGGTTGACGACATGTATAATTGATAAATTATACTATTATTATATTCAGAATATTACTTTGAACCGTTTTAATGCTTCGCCGAGTTAATGCGCGGATTCTGTGCGACAGATACCGGAGGTTTCGCGGAGAGCCGTTGCCGCCGGAGCTGCAGCAGCTCACAAGGATGATGCAGAAGCAACGCGTCACTTTGGCTTAATATTGTACTTTAGCGATCGATTTTTATTGTAATATCAATACACGCTTGACTATAATTGAACTGCTATATAACACGTTATTATGTTATTTATATATAGACGTAAGTTATAAACTGGATCAGTGATGGAGAATATATATATATATATATATATATATATATATATATATATATATATATATGAGGTGGTTAAGGGCATGAATTACATTATATGTATATACAATGAAAACCACGATTTTTTGAAAGTTTTTACGTACATCGTTTATATTCTGTTGTAGGTTTTTTTTGTGCTTTTTAAATACCTATCACTAATAATACACACTGTACGTCACTTAAAGTAAATAATAATAAAAGAGTTCTACCATACAAATTAGATAGAGCAGTAATATTTTGCTATCAGACTTATGTGGAATATATGTATACTAGTAAAAAGGCCCGGCTGCAACAGAATTGACTGCTGACCCTCCTCAATGATTCCCACGATCGTAAAGGTTCATATTAAAGGGGAAGGGGGGGTATTTTCCATCACGCTGGCCCAATGAGAGTTGGTTGGTCAGCTGAGGTTGGCTTGGGTCCGTTGAGTTATTGTGAGACACACCCGTTACATTAAATTCTAATTATTATCAATGTTTAATTGTTACGGAAGTTAACAATGATAATTGCATGCATGGTATCAGTGTATATGAATGATTTGAAGTCCGCGCCAACTTCACTCCATCGGGTGACACGCAAGATACCAGTAGGCTATCGGCGACAAACTGACACACACTTAAGCTTTATATGAATAAGATAATGCTTCCTTACCGACACCGGATGTAAAGGTGTTAAATTGAAATCATTGGTCAGAAAAATATTTTTTTATCAAACTCTTATGTAAACGTTTTTTAAACAATGTTTATATATAATAATTAAAAAAACAATGTTTTTATACATATATATAGCCTTTTCAATGTTTCCACGGCTGGGTCCTGGTAACTTCTTTCATATATAGCCAGTTAATGCTATTTAACCATCACGCTAGATAAGTGTTAATATCACGTGTCTTCGAAAGCTGTTCGTGGATGGTAACATATGAATGTTACCACCATTTTTTCCATCATCGAAGGCTTGAGTTGTCACCGCTACAATCATCATGATGTTATAAAAAAATTGGTTTAAGGTTCATTTTCTTGAAGTCATAATATTGTAGATATTTTATTTCGTGATAATATATTTTTATTTGACTGTTGCTATTTATGTAATGAACTCCAAAGCTATGTAATACACATGTAATTAAATAAAATGCTGTTTTTTATTCGTGGGTTTCAATAAAATCCTTAGAAAAAAAATTGTGAAGACTCTTACAATGGTCAGCTGCCTTTGCCTCCATTAATTTCCATACTTACAATACTCTTTAAATCGGAACAGCGTAGTGTCAATGTAGACAAATAATTGTAATAAAAATGAGAAATAAAAAAAAAAACTTAAATATAGCCCATTTTGCTGTTTTAGTAGTTATCATTTTCAGATGTGGACGCACGTTGTCTATTAGCTGGACTCTCTGGACATTAGTCCGACATTAGTCAGTGTTCTTCAACGAATTGTCCAAAATCGTAACCTCATGCTTACGGTTAAGAAACGTAAAATCTCCTGCATCTATCGTGTACTCCGTTATCAGCGACATGATCTGCAGCTGATTATAAGGCTAAGGAATATCAGGGAATGGACTGATCGCCGAGCAGGATACAGAAAGGATTGTAACCACGCTGATCGCCCACCTTCACTAGTTGGAGAAGCACTTTAAGAAGAAGAATGTTTAAACACTGCGAAATTTTTAAAATAATAAAACTACAAAAATTATATGAATTTTTTTATAGGAGGTGTGGGTAAACAGTTCATCTGGTGGAATCACTGATGCCCATAGACAGTCGCAATACCAGAGGAGTCGCTTCTACGTTGACGACTTTTAAGGTCTCCAGGGCGTATTGATTCGAAAATACCGCTGGCGATAAGTGATTCCAGAAAGTAGTAGTGCCTGGTACAAAGTTGCGCTTGAAATGTTTACAGTGGATCGCCAGTCATCATGGTAAGGATGGAATTTGTCGTTGTGTTGTATACTGTGCTAGTGAAAAGTAGCAGCTACAATAATTCAGAGTAACTCCTCTGAACAGTCCCCTGGTACATTCATTACGTTAATATGCTAGGTGCCATGCTGATGGGCTAACTTTTATCTCGCAGTCACTTTATCCGCGATACTCCGCGGTAATTAGCGAGCAGCCGCCCCCGACCCTGTATCGGATAATCAATCTCTGCTCCTCAACGCTGTATCGGATCTTGGAGGAGTTGAGCGAACTCGTTCCCAAGTGCAGTTAACCTTAATCAAATAATTGAACCAATTGTAAAGTTACTGCCTATTTTCATAATGATTTCTTCACGCTAATATTAAATGTTTAATAAATGATTTTTAACGGGTTTTATTGCGTTTATTTGATTACTTATTAATCAGACATTGACACGACGATACTTTACAGCAGCCATGATCACGTTGCCTGATGGGATGATGTGTTTAATATCTTGATACCGTTGTTATCACGGAGTATCTTATATATGTATGCATGCAGTAAGCAAATTCTGCATAGATCGGACTGTAGGTAATAATGATAATTATTTTTTATCCTATAAAGCAACAAGATGAGCGGGACGTTCACCTGATGTGAAGTGATACACCTGCCCATAATAATGTGGCGTTAGTTAGTTATCACTTACACAGCACCACATTTCGCTGGTCGTTTGAGAGGTAAAATGTTGTGTCTTGTTACACCAGTAATTACACTAGATACAACGGCGTCTCTCAAGGCTCTTGCCTCTCCCCGCTACTCTTCTCGCTCTACACGAGCGACATACCGAGAGACCCCTTCGTCAAGATGGCCCTTTTCGCGGACGACACCGCTCTTTATCACTCCGGCAGAGCTCCGGGTATTATGACGAGCGCCTACAGAACGCGACCACCCGCCTAGGCGAGTGGTTCCGGACGTGGCGAATCGATGTAAAGCCGGAGAAAAGTGAAGCCATTCACTTCACCCACCGTAGGTCATCAACCCTTCTCAAGAAGGCAAAAAAACGCGGCCATGAAATCGGCCAGCTCTCCCTCTTCGGCCAGCCGATCCCATGGAGAAGCTCGGTCAAATACCTCAGCGTCACACTCGACACCAGACTCAATTTCGTTGAAAGAAAGCGGCCCAAGTACTGGGCAAGCTGTACCCCTTGCTGTGTAAGAAGAGCAAGCTCTTTCTCAGACACAAGCTTCACTTTTACAAGGTATGCGTAAGACCTATAATGTCTTACGCAAGCGTTGTCTTCGCCCATTCGTCCGAAGACCGTCTCAAACCTCTGCAGTCTCTCCAGAACCGTTTCACCCGCACCGCGACTGGTGCCGAATGGTACCAGAGCTATGTGGACATCTACAGCGACCTTAAACTCCCAACGATCAAGGAGCACTTTAGAGAGTGCTCCGTGACCTACTTCGCCAAGGCGGCAACTAATCCCAACCCTCTGGTGGCCAGCGCGGCCAACTACGCGCCACCTCTGCATCCCAGGACGAAAAAGCGCAGACCGCGACACGCGCTTATTCCGACATCCCAAGGGGTCCCGCAAACCACACACATACCCTCAGTCACCGACAGCACCGACGTCACCACACACACTTCGGACACTACCAACACGCTCCGAATATCAGCATCACGCCGCCCTCGCTTCAGAACGCGGCGCCGCAGCTACTCACACACCGCGTACACTAAGTACACCCGCGATCGTGGGCGGTCCTCGCCGCCCAGAGATTCCGATACAGGCGAAGGTAGTCGGGGAACCGACCCGCGCCCGGCCTCGACGACCGAGTAGAATCGCCAGATAAAGCACAACAAGAACCAGACACACACAATATACAGAATCATCCGCCAGATAGCTACATCCCGCGTAGCACTTTTTAGTTTCTAAAACCTCAGGCCGTGGATCCGGGTCCACGAGCCCAGTGTCAGATGAGCTGTAAGAGCCGTTGTGGCTTGCAGCCCGATCTACATCAAGAATACCCTGCACTAGATACAACCCCCTTCAACAACAGTAATGTTTGCACGCTAATGTTTTTCGGCTGAAATAGATGCTGCGGTGGTACCTCCTAAACAGCCTCCGGCAACAGACACCTACCTACAGTGAAGTAGTTGTGTGCTGTGGTTTAGATTTATGTAGGTGTTTGCTTGATAATTAAAATTAAGATCGCATTGCGAGAGATAAGCATGTTTTATTGAAAAACTTAGGCGCGCTACAGCATCACCACACGTTCCACCACTCCACGACGTCTCCGCAGCGCGATTGAGATTAGTTCGCAACTTGCACAATAATTTAGATTGAGCGATGATTCGGAAAGCTCCGCCATGTTGTTGTTTGGCGCGAACTCTCGCGTCCCACAGATTAACTATTTCATTCAATGCTGGAAATGACATTGGTTTTTTTTATTAAATTTAAATTATTACATCTACTAAAACAATATTTCTAGTACATTAACCATTGAAACAGATAATCATGTACTTTTTGGATTATTTTTAACATTGTCAATTATAACTTGATGTTTTTTGGTGTTTCCAAAAATCGATTATCAGAATGATTAAAATGAATAATGAAAAAACCTTTTTTTTCTGTTTACTTTGGCAAGACAAATGGCGGATGGAGAGAATTGGCAGTAATTAATAAACAGAGTAAAAATCTTAAAGAGTTAATTGGCCACTTAAAGACTAGTGTATTTTACTATCTACTTTATAATTAGCACTTACCAACAGGTTGGATCGTTGTCATGCGCTAGTCTATCTAATCATAAAAAAACTAAAGATACTATTATTAATATATAAATAATACTAATGCCTATATATAAACACTGTAATAGAGTTATTGTCGATAGGTTCAGACCATGTGGTAGAAGCCTCATGCAGAAGTCGCGGTCGGTTCGACATCCGCGTAACCACATCTTGTTAAGTTTAAGCACCGTTTAATAACTTAACTCGTATTTATAACAAGTTGTATAATGAATTAGGCGGGAACGCGCGGTCGCGGCTGAGGCTGTGCTGGTTATAAACTGCTGATATGGAGGTGAGAGTAAATCAAAACTTTACTTAAACCGTTAACAGAGCGGTTAACGTTTAATTAACGTTATTTCGGCGCTTTAAAATTAAACCGTTTCTCACGAAGTCTCTTGGAGCGTTTATTTGTTTTTTAAATTATTTATACATTTAATCTTCGATCTCCTCTCTCTCTTTCTATCTATGATTCCAATTAACACAGTCGCAGTTCAAGTTATCAGTATAGCTAATAAACCACACAGCTCAATATTAAATCATAACGCATTGTACTTACAAAGGGGAGTAAGGGGAGAAAGGGACTAGATCTTATTCTACTCTATTGTCAATCTTAACTGCACACGCCGTATGGCTAATGCTCCCTGCTAGACAACAGATGGGGCTGTGACGACCGAGCAAATAACGGGATAACCTGGCTGGGCTACCGGTTGGAAATGGCTAAAATGGCCTTGGGATTGAAATAATCCCTTAAAGGGTTTATTGCAGAAGGCAAGAGGAAACTACTGCATAACAAATTCCCTTAAAAAGTCATCATCAAATACACAGAGGAGGCCATGCGATCCGCTTAGCAGCCGGCGCTGTGCTGCGTCCGGAGCAGATGGTGAGAAATTGGCTACCGGCCATAAGGTTGTATACCAGGCAACGTATGGAAAACATGCTACTGTTAAACTTGCGACCGACACCTGAAGTGATGACCACGACCACTCTGTCAAGAAGTACTTATAAAATAGAATAAAGGATTGGTCATTAAAGATATGTAGTGTCATGTCGTGACAGTCACTGTGTTGTGTGTCTACACCGTTAGAGCTGATGAAATTGCTTCTGAAACAATGACGAGTTGAAAATATAATACAATAAAGCAATGGCTGATAGAGGGATATGGAAGAGGAGTATAAACTGTGCCGCCTCCGCATAGCTGGGAAAAGGGTAGGAGGAAGAAGAAAGCAATGAGCTGTGTATGACGGACCTAGATATAGTTGTCTATGAACATCTACCAAAAAATATAAGGCTGCCAGTTAGGATGTATACACGGTATAATCCGTGTATACATCGTAACTGGTTTTGTCTTCAACTTCTCAAAAAACGTTTTCTTCTTTTAATTATCAAACTGTCTTTAAATTACGGTGTTAGAACTGTGTATATAGTCTTTGTGGTTTTTGGTATCTACAGTTTGAAGAGGATACCTAATGGTGACGATGATATGGTCTTTGGCATCGGAAGACTGTCCAGCTGTAAATTTAATATCATTGAAACACTACAAAGCAACATAATTGTGATCACGAAGGATCATTGTTTGTTAAATGATATAAAAGTTTTGAAGAAGAAATTAAGGGGGCCTTCAATCGGGGCCGAAGAAAGCGGTTTTTATTCCGCTTAAAGTAATTATTGTATTTTTCTGAAAGAGTTTGTTAGCGGGGCCATTCAGACGGGATCCGGACGCTTCCCAGCAGCCAGGGCCGCATTCGGATTAATATAAATCCAATAAAATATATGGACTGACGTCCGACGGGTAAGTTCGTCAAGTAGCTGACACGAAGGCATAATATAATATAAGGTAGAGACCTTACGATTTGTTGAACTATAGCAGCGATCGCTATGGCCTTTGAAGGAGACCTAGATCCAGCATTGGGCGTCTTCCGGCTATCCTCCTATATAAACATACAAAGTTTTTTAATGCTATGCATATCAACAAACATTAACCTAAAATTACTTTAGTTTCATACATAGTGAAGGTAATAGATATAAAATTGGAAAGGAATAATGATGATGGTGATGTAGATAAAAATGTGATGAAGAACATATAGTATTTCAAAAGAAAAATTTATTGTTTATATATTTCAAATAACATTCAAATTCTTAAATGTCTAGTTTGAAAGAGTTGTTAAGCTCTAATTATAGAGGGATGAAAGAGGTGCTGAGAGGCTTTCCTTCTTCGACTGACTTCATCGATCAAGATATAAGATTTAGTAACATAAACTACCCCTTAATTTTTTTTAAATAAAGGCTTTTATCAGCGTTATAATTTCCTAATCCTATCCTGCTCTCAGAGCGGAGTTTTCTTGTTTTCCTCGAGTTTTCTCAGCTTTTCTTCACGTTTTCTTTCGTTTGGTGCCGTAATTAGCTCATTCAACGCCCTCCACCCTCCTGTGCTTCGTTTTCACCCCAAATTAGGTTGTTTATTGAAAACAGTTTTATCTTAAATCTTTACGACCTTCGATATACCATGTCTTGTCACCTAACATCATATAAATAACAGGTAATTAACAAATAGTTTTAACTAAAATCTCACGAGATCCAGTTAGACTTTTTAACTTGATGCTCATAAATAAATTAATATACGTTACTTAGTAAAGAAATAGATTTTAAAGTTTAAAGTACAACAGATAATAAAACAGCATATTGTCACGCACTTACATTAACCATCACACATCCATCATACACCATCCATGTACATCTTTTGTATTGCAATGAAAATTAATTTGTAAATAAATCTCGATATCCTTAAAATAGTAGAAAAATATATTATTATAGGAACGAAGGAGACTGGACTCCACGACACAGGGTATTCCTAATTAAGGACCCCTTTTACTTCTATATTTTTATTACTATTTTATTAACATTGATAACTATTTCAATTGCAATCGTATTTGATACAAAATAAATAAAATAAAAGGTATTATAAGTATAGTATATAAGACTTTTTTTTATTAAGAAAGTAATTGGTAATTGTCCATAAAAGCTTACAAAAGTATAAAAACAAATTTACACATCGACATCGTACAAATGCGACAACAAAACCGAAAACAAGCTTAAAGAATTTAAGAAAAGAAAATATCCGCTATCTCCACCTGAGCCGCCCAGACGTGCCCGTAAAAGAAAAAGGGGCGAAGTCTTTCGGAAGCGAGCTGCTGATAAGCCGCCGTAATGGCGCCCGCTGATAACGCGCCCGCCTTTTTCTCCCGCCAAAACAGCGCGCCATTGTCGCCGCGGAATGGCGGCACAAAGGACACAATGCGCTCTGCCTCCTTACCGAAGCGGTGTAATTTTTTGTGGACTGCACGGCGCTTCGGAGCACTTCGTATAAAACAACCCTTCTATTTATTCACGTTCACTACAAATGGTTCTCCTACTACAAGTTTCACTTCGTTATTTAATGAAAATTCTAAATTATTAATAAGAACACTTCACAGATGGTAAGTTTCCGTTGTCAGATATCGTCAATGTATCTGTACCGTACTGTGCTAACTTTACTGTATTCCATTTTGATAGCCCCTGAAACTAGTGTAATTACTGGGGTAACGAGACTCAACATCTTATGTCTCAAGATGACGAGCGTAACGTATTGCAGTATATGCCATAGCTAGCGCCGCGTTGTTATGTATTGGTGTATCGCTCACCATTAGGTGATCATCCCGCTTGTTTAGTTGCTTTATTAAATAATTAAAAAACATTTCCGAAGGAACTATTTGTAAATTAATTATAATAATAATAACACTCTTAATGCTCCCTCTACTGGTATTGGTTGTTTTTTTTTTTCACTACGAGAGTGTACAAGGCCTTTAATTTACCACAAAGGCTTTACTGTCACGAAAAAAATAGGTTAGTAAAATTAACTATTATATATTATCTATATAAAATATGTTCTTCCTTTTCCATTTACTTTGAGTATCCGGTGAGACATCATGGCAATACTAATTTGATATCCGCTAATATAAATTTACCTAGCGTGATGGATGAAATACCTTTGATTCTCGGCGAAGGTCCAGAGTCCCAGTCGTGAGAGTAATAAATAAGATTATTTATATGTATGACTATAATAATATTCCTTTAAAAACATTAAAGTAGCTAAATTTAAAAGAGCTCATACAACTTTATTAAATAAAACATAATTTTACGCTCTTTATTACGTTCGTTCTAACAATAGATTTTTTTGATATAGATATTACAATATATAGACTAGACAACAGTAAAATCAGTTTGCTCTCATCAAAGAGGGTATGTCATCATTATGATCATATATTTAATCCAAGCTTATGTAATTAAAGGGCCAAATATACTTCAAAGTACTACGAAAATATGGAAAACCGATTACAATAAAATAGTTATCGTGCTGCAGTCTGCATAGCTATAAAAACCGGAGTAAATAAAAAAAATCAGTTTTAAGATTTCATATAAAATCTCTTCGTGTAGGGGATGGTTATTAAAATATACAAATTAATTTATTAATAAGCAAGTGTTATTAAAATATTAATAAAGCTCACATACACGGCCGAGTGCACTCAATTTGATGTTTTAATAAAATCTTAATTGAAACGTATTAGAATTTTCGAGTAAATTACAATGGAGGGCGACCTCCATCGCGCCCCGTACATTAGCGGCCGGGGGTGGGGGCGAGCGACAAATTTTTGTTTTTCTCTCGCTTCCCGGGGCGTAGGCGGCGCGGGCGGCGCGCGCGAGCGGGACGGCGACACTTCCACACATTGCTTTTGTTAAAGAGCAAAAATAATAGAGAGAGCGGTCGTTTATCTGTTTTTATGGCGGAGCGGTATCTCCGCGTCGTCGCTATTATGGAAGACAATTTTGGCGCGAAAGAAAACTGCTTATTACCTCTTATTCTTGAAAGTGTCTCCCCACTTTCCAGTTTATAACGAGTTTGCGAGCGTGGGGCGTACTTCTCTTGTATGATGTACTCTGCATTTCTACTAGATCTTACTCGCTGATCTGTTCTGAAGGTACCTTCGATGTACCTATGGCATTTTTAACATTTCTGTATCAATTATAAAATTCTTTCCTCGTTTTTTCCATAATAAATAAATTACTCTTAGTGGATTGTAAAGATTAATGGTAAAGGTATTCCTCTGGCGCAGCGACCCAAACTCAGTCTTGGCCTCCGAAACAAGTATTAAGCTATTTAAGATCAGCAAGCTGTAAAGGTTGCTAACCTTAAATAGCCAAGGGTAGGACAAATATCTCAGACTGAAGAGCGATAAAGCGGTATGGTTCTTGTGTAGAAACAGCGTTGACAAGTTAGACCCCAGCAAGGTCTCGAAAAAGAATTGACGATCTGGTGAAAGCTGACGTCGTAGGTGGACATCTTTCGGTTGATCTAATGATAATATATGTGTTATCTAATTCGTATGAATATCTATATAAAACTTTACGGAAAAACTAATTATATTTTTTGTTCTCTATTGTGTGTATATTCCTATTAATCTTTAAAACGGCTCATATAATTTTGATGGGACGTTCCCAACCATGGAATTGAAGTAATAAGATGTAACTTATAAAACGTGTATATAAAAATAATTTATAATATAATATGTATAAGTATAAAAACTTAAATCTTTTGGAATTTCTTAATAGGGTGAATGTACGAATGTCAATCAGTATATTTATGTGGAACTTTGTTTCATCGTCATCATCACCAACGGATAGAAGTCCACTGCTGGACATAGGCTTTCCCCAAAGATCTCCGTACGTTTATAGGGGTTCATATGGGGAGATTTGGGCTACTACCCACCACGCTCGTTCGATGCGGATTGGTGGGAGTCAAAGCCTCGTTTATTAATTAGCCGGGTGCACCACCTGCAGGTGAGGTTTGGGTCTCGTGAGTTGTTGTGACGGACCCTTATACCGACAAAATTCCTTTAATATATATAAAATTTGTTTTCAATGATCAAGAAAATTTGCGGCGCCGTTTAGATAAGTCAGCTATTGTGCCCCTTTTCTTCGGGGATGTTTTATCTAAGAATAAGATCGTCGCCCAGCAAATGGATTAAGAAGTTAAGTTATTTATTTATCGTCCGTTTAATCTTTGGAAGTCGCGGTTAGACAAACAGACAGAAGGAAAATTATACGCTTTGTTAGGGTGGCGGCATTAAGGTGGGGGCGACACTAGAGCCGAATAATTATATAGAAAAGGGCGAGAATAAAATACTGTAACTTTTATTTTTTATCTATTAATACTTGAATATGTTGTTTATTTATAAAAAGCAGGGTAAGCTAGAGCTTAAATAATATAAGTGCTTCATGAAATATTTGAACTATCTCCGACCTGCAGCGGTAACCGCTTGCCTTATTAGTTACACTCTTCAATAGCTGTGACTCGAAACCTTTTCTTAGAGTTTGATGGACATGACCAGAGTATTCTTATCCGTCCACGGTAGCTGTTGTTCCAGAAACATGTGTAATTATTTTTCCTTCATTAGTATCTCATGCTCAGCGTGGATCAGACTCATCGCTTCATCGAACGCAACGAATTTAAACTAAGTTATCATAGCTTTTAACAATATCATCATCATCATCGTTCACGACGTCCACTGCTGAACAAAAGCTTCCCCCACAGAACTCCATAACGATCGACCCTGCGCCATGCTCATCCGGCTGCTACTCGCAACCTTCAACAGATCGTGGAACCACCTGGTGGGAGGCCTGCCAACATTACGTCTCCCGGTACTTTGTCGCTATTCTGACTGATTCGCGGACACCATGGTGCCCCATTGGATGTCAGTCTTTCGAGCGATGTGTCTTACCCATTGTCATATGAGGCTACCAATCCTTTAGACTATGTCGGCGACCTTAGTTTTCCTACAAATCTTCTCATTTCTGATTCGATCACGCAGGGAAAACACGAGTTACTACCTTTCCATTGCTCTCAGTACGACTTGGGCCACCAGGCACGCTGTAAGCGGTCACGTCTCGATGCTATAAGTCATCACTGGCAACACGCACAAACTAAAGACCTTAGTCTTTAGACACTGCGGTAGTTGGGACGAGAATATACTTCGTAATCACCCAAATGTAGCCCAGTCGTGTTGGAATCGTCGATTGTCTCTTTCTGAAAGTTTCTGGAAGTTTAATAATATATTCTATATTCATCCATAACAGCTAATTTACATCCCCACTGCTGGGTCATAGGCCTATCCTCAATATAAGGGCGATTGGGCCATAGTCACCACGCTGGACCAATGCGGGTTGGTGACTTTTTTATTAATATTATTTCATAATAATAATTATACAAAGAATACATTAATGCTCAGTAGAAGTAGATAGACACTATGAAATGTTGTTGGCTTCATTCCAAACGCAATCGTTTAGCAGTAGGTACGTCTGCGTTGGAGTATCTCGCATCGAGACACCGCCCTTACCCTTAATTTTCTTTCTTAGGCTACACGGCTTGTTGACACGCCGGAGTGCCATTAGAAATAAGATGTTTGTGGACGATTTGCTCGATAATCAACTTTTTAAATCCATTAGCGTCGAGTCGTGCTCCAGTTTAAATCGCACGTTTAAAATTTGCGTTGTCAATTTAGAAGGCGGGGATTTCAACGACGCCATCAATTCTGTGGGAATTTTATTATCAACTTTTTCTTAATTTTATCTATGGTTCAATTAAAGAAAAAAAAAACAACAAAATTTTTAATTGATATTTTTAACTTATTCGAATTTTGAACATTTTATGTACACAGATATTAAAATTTTTTGACAAAAATAAAGTTTTTGATTTACAGTAAATAAAAAAAAAAATACATTGCTTTGTCTTTTATACAATAGAAATATAATATTGTTTATATAAATATATTTATTCGATACATTACCACTGTGACGGAGTAAAATCAATAATAATACAGATAAAAAATATAGTTCAGTATGTAACAACCGCCTTATTTTATAAAAACATAAAAATAATTAATATCTACATTAAAATTTAATACTAAATACTTATGTAGGTTATGTAGAGACAGTTTGTTTATAAATCACACATTATATGAAAGAGACGCTGTCTGCTATGTTAATGCTATATAGCTTATGTAACGAACCGCGAGATCAACTGTTCACGGTGGATGAGCATTCGGTGTAGGGCGGGGGGTCGTGCCACCAACTAGATTTAATTTACACCAAATGAAATACGTATCTGTTTGTTTATAACCTATCATAGATAAAAAACATAACTTATTTAAATTGTATGTAGCCTGTTGCTATCATAAAACACTTTTATTATAGCAATAGACTACAACGTTTTGTATTTGTTTCATGTCTGATTTTCTCGCCACGAAGAATAGTCCGCACTGCTAACTCTTAGCTTTTGTTTTTTGTCACAAGTCGTCCATTTTCTTCGAAATATTTATATATATATATGTCAAAAATATGAAGAAAATAGAATAGATCGCACCGTGTAGATAGTGAGGGATAGAAAGTGAATAAGCGATTCAATCAGAATGAAATTTGTAAGAAAACGTTATTTAGAATTTTATGTGAGAAGTAACGAGTCGAATTGATCGATCGGAGGAAAACTCTATCATATGGAATTATGTATCAGTTTATATATAATGTTATGTAAAATTATTATTTTCTTTATTATCGCGTCGAGACTGGCACGACGTTCACTTGGTGATAAATGATAGGAATCACATTTATGAGATACTAGTTAAGATAAACCAATACACATTACATTAATTCCCTTTCAAATTTTAGACAGTAAGAAACTTTTATGGTCACTAAGAGTTGTAGTTTATCTTATGTTATGAATTAAAAATAAAATAATCGCCTAAAACTGTAGCTCTGTCTTTACAAGTGCTAAGAAAACGAAGAGATACTTCCGTCAGAGATGTCTTGGCGAAAGTAAAGACTTATGTAAAGAAAAGTTTGTGTTGGAGTTTAAGTATTATTTAATCTTTGATGAAATGTTTTCTTCACCGCAATATTCATTAATTTTCCCATTGCATATTAATATGTGAATATAATCTAATCACTATAAGTAATAGCTTGCAAGTGAAACACAGTTGACGTTGTTGGTAATGTGATTATGAAACTAAACGTCCGTGAGGTAAACTACCTAACTCCGAGCAAACGGCGCACAATTTGGCCTAACCAAATGCCCAGTCCCCGCCTGTCTCAGCCTGCAAGCGAAATTAAATGACGCTGCAGTTCGCAAAGAAAATGCAATCACCGCTCGGTATATCCCCGATGCAAATCTCAATTTCCGGCTCACTGTGCCCCGCTATTCCTTACGCTAATAAAACGTGCACCAAACGGAGATGCTGTTTCGCCCGCTGATGAACGCCAAATGACGTTATGACAGCGCACGCTGCCATTTAACGCCTATTTGGTTCCAATTTCAAATCTCCCGCGCTCCCCCACAATTCCGGCCAGTACGCGCGGGGCATAGACAAGGTTTTGTTTTCAACTGCAAATGACTTTCGTTTACTATCGATTCGCCATTTATTAATGTAAAAACAATTAATATAATACTTGTGGTAGCTCTTATTTCTGTCGTGAAGCAGTAGTGCGCAAATATTACTACGGGTACTATGGGCGCAAGCAAATATAATATTACTATAATATAGGTTTGAAGTAAGTTTTAGCTAGTGAAGTTACTGGAGTAACGAGACTTAAAATCTTATGTCTAAAGGCGTGAAGGTAAAAGGATAAATGAAACTATCTAGATTCAGATCCAAATCAATGCTGTGGTCAAAAATGAAGAAGAGAGGAATCAATATGACTGAAGCAGACGGGAGAAGGAACGATCTTGTAAAAGGCGGTTTCATTGCAAATAAAAAGTGGATGTTTTTCATATAGTTTTAATATATGGCTGTATCAGAAAACTATGAACAATGATATTTATAAGAATCATATGTTTATTATACCCTTACTTTGAGGATTTTTTTTAATTTTGGCTTAATTACGCTAACCATTAGTGTGGTAATACCGTCTGTTTACTTGCATGTATATTTATCTCTATTTACACATTTTTACACAATATTGAATTGCCGTTTGCAAATGTAAATGTATGAGTAGCGTTTAAACAAGACTCTGTAATTACTGTGTTAATTTTTAGTAATATATTATGTCAGCTGATGCAACTTTAAACAAAAATAAAAAATCTTTTAATGTCTTAGTTTTGTAACGTTAAACATTTGTGTGTACATAAAGTAACAAAGTAAAAGGAATATGTAGTAGTTGTAAGTAGTACCTACAGAAACGAGACGCTAATCAGGATTTCCTGTCTCTATAGCTTATTAAGCTAAGCGCTAACAACAACATTGTAGCACTAAGATCTTTGCTTTGTTGCCGACTCCACGTGTTACGGAGTGTTTGTTGGTAAGCTTTCTCCGAACCTGATCGTCTAATATTCTTCTTGTATATCTGCCCTAGTATGAACCTACAGTTGACATTCATGAGCTTACTACATTAAAGGTGAGCAAGCTTCATCATTTATAGCCTCATTGTCACTCAACCCTGTTTGAAATTACTTAAATTAATTATGCACAGTCAAGCTTTGTTAGCGTGTACCTTATTAACATTCAGGACTTTACTTACTACACTTACAAAGCCTACGAACCCGATAACTCTTTCATTCGTCTTCTACTACAAGCAAGGCTGACCTTAGTTCTTTTCTTACTAGCCTAAGACTACAGGGCTAGCGATGGTACCTGCATAGACGGCATAATAATTTTTTATCATACCTATTGCTTTTCGATAAATATTTCTCATATAATGTAGTAATTAGAAATTAGACACAACGCTAAAGCAGATATGAATATCTGAACGGTTTCCATTATAAGATTTGAAGTTTTTTTTTTGTCGCAAACACAGTTATCCTTCAGAAATATGTTTTCTATGACGCGCTCCTTTATTCGTGAGCTAGATGATCGCTCGTGTGCCCAACATGAATATCCGTTCTGCCATTTTGGAGCGCGGTCGACCGGAAACCCGGGAATATACAGTTTCGCGCGCTTTTCTGCCTCCATGACAGTTTCCAATATTTTACTATTATTTACTGCTATTATTTATTTACGTCTATTCTTCGACTAAAGCGGATCCGAAATGGAATTGTTTTTTTTTTATTATAATATAAGATGAATACATTATTTTTTGTACTGATATTGAATTGAACGGGTTCATTAGAAGGTATTTGGGCCAATTCCCACCACGCTGGTGCAATGCGGGTTGGAGGACGTTAGAACCTCGTCCGTTGATTAGCAGGGTGCGCCAGGAGCAGGTGAGGTTGGCTTGTATCCTGTGAGATGTTATGTGGGTCCCCTTACAAGACTGCTAAATTTAAATGGCAGTGAGGAGGGTATATTGCTCGAAGGTTCGACGGCCGATGGGGCAGTAAGGTCCTCGAGTGGCGCCCGCGTACCGGTAGACATGGTGTTGGGAGGACTCCCACAAGGTGTACTAACAATCTGGTGAGTCTCAGGAAGCCATTGGATGCCAGCAACGCGGCACCGATCGATGTGGAGATCTTTGGGGTAGGCCTTTGTCCAGCTGTTGACGTCTATCGGTTGATGATGATGATGCCACTGTTAGTTTGGTAATATACATGCATATGCATACAAATACTATGCATACAAATACTATGAAAAGACATTCATCTGCAATATTAAAATTGACGTTCTTAATTTTTTAATCTGCAGCTTATCAAAGAAAAGTAAACCATATTATTCCATTGACAATTAATCATTTTAATATCTAATAATCACACAGTTTCCAACAAGATCTTAAAATGAGATGGTAAACTATGCGAGTACGAATAAGAATATTATTGAATACGAGCATATTGAATGGGAATACCTTCAATAGCCAAGTGGATCCTGCACACGAGCCTTGATACGTTTTTATTCAGATTAAGTCTCCTTTCGAGTTCAGGAAAGCGTGCCGGTCACTTTGTGAAACTCCACCGAGCGTACCGCCGGCGGAGTTACGAGCTGGAAGCGGTATATCAATATTTTTATATATCCACCCCACAGCTGGGAATTGTCAGTTTTCTCTGAACAAAACTGAGTGAAGATGGCGAATGTCACATGTCCACAAAAGTTGTTCTTTTATCGCCAGCGTAAGTTCAATAGGGTTTGAAAGGCGTCTAGTGCAGGACGTTCTCCCCCAAAGAACTCCATATACAGTCAGCAAGGCCTCTGTTACCACTGGGCACTAGGGGCTGTCGTATGTAGGGGTTCATATAGGGGATTTGAGCTATTTCCTACCACGCTGGCCCAATGCAGGTTGGCGAGAACCAGAGCCTTGTTTGTTGATTAGCAGGGCACACCACGAGCAGGTGAGGTTGGCTTAGGTCCCGTGAGTCATTGTATAGGATCCCTTAAACCTCTTATCTTCATATCGCTCGTATTATCTATTTGTATAATTAGAAAATACCGTGATCATATCCAGGACGGGCGTATCCTTGATCCAGGCGGTCCTACAAACACGGCGGTGGCGCGCGGACGGCAGACTTTTATACATTCATCCGATTAAGCTCCCGTATATGCTTTAAAGCTCTTTGTGGGTGGGTTTTGTTGTCTGTTAATCGGCGAGCTTAGCGCGCCCGCGCAGAACGCCTAAGAATGCTCGAGCTGAACAAGCTACAGCCGTGCCTTTGTACTTGTTTGTTAGCTTTCTCGAGCATTGCAATGATGTACAAAATAAAATTTATTACGTAAATAAAAGGTCAAATTGTGAGTATAATTTTGGGCGTTTGAGACCTTTGCTTTCTTTTTTGTACGTGTGGAAATCTTCGTAAGATAACCTGCTTCTGGATGCGTTCGGAGAGGCACCGGGATCTTTTACAGAACGCACCGGTGCGTCTCTACAGTTTGGGTTCTGGTAGAAAGACAAAGTTATGTGAGGCTTGTACCCACTAAAACCCCCTCGGTGCATCAAGAGGGGTCTTTGAGGAGCCTAAACCTTCTAGGCACCATCGATGAGCTACACGCCGTCCCACGCAGGTTTGCTTGTTGAGCGATAAGGGCTTTCACTCAAGGCCCGCGAAACTCCTAGACCCTTTTAGTTACCTTCACGACAGGCAAGGCTTACCTTAGTCCTATTGTTACTAGCCCGAGATTACAGGGCTGACAGGCTGGTGGGCCCATTACCATCGCCCCGCTGTCTACTTCTCCGAGCGGAAACAACTCTCTCTGGATTCCTTTTGGCGGCCTACTTCTGTACCAATACAGTTACAGAAGGAGACTAACGCTGCCCATGCACTTTTGCTCTTTTAGACTTTGCCTGGAGTTTGTAATTGCTTTTTACGAAGCACCAGAATATCAGCTAGTAGAGAGTTAAAAATTGTCGAAGACTCTTTACTCACGGGCGAATTTATCCTAAGGATAGACTTTGCATCCTTATACATATTTTACAGCTTTCAGCATGTTATGCAGCATCTTATAGCTCGACTCACCAACGGTGGTAATATAATCACATATTCGAAACGCTGTGGACTTATGCTCCAGTTTCAAAGAGGTTTTCTTTTCAGTACACTCAAGTTACGAAATGAACTACCAGATGAGGTTTTCCCTAGGACTTACTATGTGGAATTTCAGGGTAGATCACTGCAGAGTAAAACGGGGCACGGCAGGATAGGACAGGACAAGATAGAATTGCAAAATAATTTTACATTTAATAAAAAACAGTATATGATAATTAATGTTTCATCATTAAAAAAAAATCATCTCTTCCAATCTACTTATGGATAGAAAATAAGGAAAATCGTAAATTTAAGTGCTGTGGGTAGTTAATACATTGATAGAAGTAATAATATATATACATACATGATAACTGACAAGCTCATTAAAAGGTTTCAGCGACGGCGCCTCTCTCATTATTAGACGTAAAGCTTTTGATGGACGTACAGTCTCAACAGAAAACGATTATTCCTTCAGTCTAGTGGAATATTTCGGAACTTTTAGAGTAAGATTTTATGAAAACCTTTGTTATATATAAATAGTTGAGGTCGATGGGACAACAAGGTCCTCGAATGGCGACCGCGTATCGGTAGACTCAGTGCTGGCGGGCCCTATACTAGGTGGAACAATGATCTGGAAAAGGTCGCGGGAAACCGTTGAATGCGGGCAACGCACGACCGAACGGCGTAGAGATCCTTGACGGAGGTCTATGCCCACCTTTGGATGTTAATCGGATGATAAGTATATATATAGTAGACCGCTGATGACGCATCGAAGAAATGTGAAACTATAGAAAAACACTACTAAAGCGAGCTCAAGCCCGTCAGGAGAGTGTCGGAAGAGAGACGGGAGAGTGGCGGGAGAGCGGCGAGAGGGCAGCGGGAGGGCGGCGAGTGTAGGCGACACAAAACATCTCGGAGGCAACAACTCAATTACTCGCCCACAATTCACAATAAAAGAGCCTCTATCGAATTACCTCGCGATTCTCGCCCCGCCATTATGCGAAGAATTGTCACAAACGAAGCATTGTTAACTACACTAGGTGCCATTGTCTGCCGTTATCGCCCCACCTCGGTTTTTGCCGGCACTCTTCCGTTTTACACCGATTCATAACGCAGACCGAACGTTAGGCTCTAAACGCGGCCATTTTGTTTTGTTTCGACATTTTGTTTTTTAATAAATGGCCGCGGGGGTTGGGCAAAGATCACACTATTTTTACTTCCATACAACCCTGACTTTTGACTGTTTTATTTTTTTTAAACAAATATGATAAATAAGTAATTAAATTAAACTTATTATACTATTTCATAAATATATAAAATATAATAATAAATAATATCAGTTTCTAAAGTATTACACTTTTGTTACAGTTACACCATGCTCATTATTTTTGAAATATAACATAAAGAAAAGAGAAAGGGTTGGAAAAAAATCAAAACAAATTTCATACTAAAGTAAAGTTTTAAATTGTTACAATTAATAGAACTTAATTCGTCTCTTAATATGCAATATAAAATACCATTTTTTTTGCTTATAAACTATAACAGTCATAAGCTAATTGTAGCTTAATTATAACTCGATTAAATATAGTTACCACTATTGAGAGATTACAAATATGAATGTTTATTATTTAACTCTGAGAAGCCGCGATGTTATAGGCAATAAACCCTAAACCGTATCATTACTATTTAAATACTTATTCCCATTCATCATTGAGCTTCGACCTCGCGCCCTTACAAAACCTTATCGCGATATTTGTTCAGTTTTTATTTTCATTGTGATACACCTATACAAACTTAACTGAATACTTAACGAGGATTTAAAAACAATTTTATACGCAAGCAATAAGGTCGGGTATCGCTCGTCAAGAGGTTTAGTATTGGGAAATGAAATGTGGCCCTTTATGCCCAGAGTCGGAGCGGAAATAAGCTTCTTTGTGACACTATCGTATCGAATCGTCAACCGCTTCCTTTCTAAAGATTATTGTAGACGTAAGTGCAAATAAAACTTATCGCCGGAGCCCTTTTTTATATCTAGTATTGTATTCCTTGTGATTTAATAAAGTTTACGTTGTTCTACCATTTCAACATTTCGGAAATGATTTTTTTATGTTACATATTGAGAAAAAATACTTGAATTTAATATGATACTAGAAAACTCGAGAAAAGTACACTCATTAATAATAATTCATATGACATAAATTAACACAATATCGATTCGCAAATAACACAATGCCAATTCGCATTGGACAAGCGTGGTCGGAAATGGTCCAAATGCCCCCATATAAGCACCTACAAACGACGGCTCCTAGTTCCTGACGGAATCGGAGGCCACGCTGACTGTATCCAGTAGTGGATGTCTTACGGCTGACGATGATTGCATAAAAAAAAATTGTAAAGAATTTT
This sequence comes from Troides oblongomaculatus, assembly GCA_029032895.1. Taxonomy (NCBI): domain Eukaryota; kingdom Metazoa; phylum Arthropoda; class Insecta; order Lepidoptera; family Papilionidae; genus Troides; species Troides oblongomaculatus. Next base: position 13,082,103 of record JARDWC010000431.1, on the reverse strand, counting down.
TTTTAGTTTACGAAGCAACGGCATGAGTTGGATTTTAATCTGATAGTAACTGATACGTTTGCCTATAACAACTTGGCGCTAATTAGGATGATATACATTAGATCACATTGCACTCGTCGCCATGAGACTTAAAATGTTGTCTCATTACCACTATAATTTCACTAGCTACATCGCCCTTCAAACCGGAACATAGTAATGTTTGTCGGTAATGGTGTTTACTTAACCGGTCTCCGGCAATAGACATCTACAACCAATAATCATTATAACAGGCGTTTAACAATTTTAAATAATTATCATAATGAAAAATCACTGTGTGTACAGAATATGTATTCTAAATTTGAAAACTATCGAGTTGTGAAAAAAAGAGAATAAAGTATTGGCGGGCTCGGCGCGCGGGTGTCATGGCCGCCGGGGGGCGACGCCATAATGGCAATTTTTCGTATACAGAGGCGTGAATGCAATGAATGCGAGATGTCGCGTAAACGGTGCCGCGGCGTGCAAATTTGACGCCTTTGTGCCGCGCGACGGCGGCGCGTGACGAGCATCCAGCGCCGCTCATTGTAATATTACGGAGCTCGCACGCTATTGCTTACTGCTCCACCATTGTTATTAACACTACACGAATATAATTTTTTATCTATACTACGAAGCGACGAGACGAACGCAACATTCACCTGATAGGATACTATTCACTGCAACAAATCGCGCTCGTCGTTTTGAGACAAGATGTTAAACATCATTACTCCACTAAATAAAAAAGGTGTAAAAGCTTCCGCAGAACAATTCACGGCATCCAAACCAAACTCACCTACTCATGGTGCAGACTGCTAATCAACAAACAGGGCCCTGGCTTCCACCAATCTGCATCATGCAAATTCGCAATATATGAATGTGCAGCAGTGGAGGTCTATCGGCTGATGATAACTGAACTTATTACACTAGCTACAGTGTACTTCAAACTGGAACACAGTAATGTTGATTTAGCGATTTAGAAAACGTAATCATAAGTAGTTTAGACTAAAACCGACATAACTAAGATCAGTCTGCTAAGATTGAAGAAGACAAAGAAAGTATCACATCATAATCTCTCACAGTTTGAATCTATAATTTGAAGAAGTGCTGCAACTATCTAATATATATCATAACAGACTTGATTATTAATAAAACGTTACACCTTTATCTCCTTTTTTACTAATATATATGACAAAATTTGCAGCACCTGATGAAAAATTATGTCGATGTGTTATCCTTTTGGGAATGTAAATATGATGCTATTAGAATCAATGCATCATGTAATTAATTTGATGTCTTTTTAGCTTAATAACTTCATTAACTCGGGTAACTGAAATAATTTACTTTTAATCTATGGCAACCACGTTTGATTTACTACAGCCTAAATAGTAAGTTATATATGTTATGTGAGTGCAGTGGTGTTGACTTTAGTTTCTAATGCAAAAGTAATCTGCGAATTAGATGGCATCTATGAATACGCGATGGCGACAGATGTCAATGGCGCCACGTAATAGAGCTGAAGCTTCAATCACAATGATTTATGAACTCACTTCGGGCGGGTATTTGTTTGCGAGGCCGGGAGCGGCGGCCGGATGACGTCCGCATTAGAATGAAACACCCGAGTGACCGTCCACTCCTTGATTAAGCCCCGCTTTTATATTCTAATACACACCACTTTTATTGTGACCAGCATAAAGGATGTTATTAAATGAAGACAAAAATCTATACAACTATTTAAGGATATTGCATTCAATAGTTCAGATAATTAGAAACCATATTGTGGAGTGAAAAGATAATAAATGTATTAATAATATATTGAATTAAACGTCGCAACTCTTTGTCATCTCCTTCTTATAGTGCCTCGCCAACCTTCACTAGTTCTAGATCAGAGTGGTAACCTTTCTGTCTCTGGTTCAGCGGAACAATTCGGACGCACCAGATATGCCAGTCTCCTGATATTTCCCTGATATTCCTCAACCATGACTTTTTCCTTCTCCCACCTTTTGTTTTCCAGAAACTTTTCTTTCACATGCCAACTAATATCCTTATTTATACCATATTTTTATTATATCTTTGGACTTTCTACTGGTGTCTTCTGTTGAGGTGCTGATCTTGTCGCTTCGATATCATTTATTAATTTTAATAATCGATGTGCTTGTTGTGGTCACAAAACCTAATAACACTTTGTTTCAATCAAACAAGAAGTGTCGTTCGTTGACCTCAATTTACAGTTTTATTTTCACGACCTTCTTTGTTAATCTAAGTATTACTGTAGAGCCAATGTCTGCTTCTGCGCTGTAGTGGAATTTAATTAATGTTTAAAAGGCGTTATAGCTAATGAAATTACTTAACAAAGTTATAACAACATTTTATGTTGAAGAAATGTCCTATTTAATGTCATCTAGTATGTCCAGAGGTAACTTTTATATAGTGTACGACTTTTTACAAATAATTAATTTACTGTATACATTAATATTATTATCAATAACGCTGGAGCCGTATGACGCTAGAATCCCCGCTGCCCGTTACGTACAATTGTGCGATACAGTACACTGAAAGGGTACTTTCCAGCCTTCGTCCGCCGATTCGGATAAACGTCGCAAATTGACGCGATCGTCGACCAAATGACGGTCATTGTGCCGTATGTCTTCATACATTTACATCAAATTGGTGCCGCGTTTGGTCTTCGAGGCACAGGATAGGTCGAATGTGCTTCGATTGATTTTCCTACTTCAAAATTCAAATACATATAATAAATATATTTTTTTATTTATCAGAAGATCTACCGCAAATAGTCTATGGTCTGTTGACATCTGTAATTAAAAACAAAACATTAATCGTCTAACATGTCTTTAATTAAATCAGAAATCGGATGTTGTATACTTATATCTATACCTGTATAATAAATATTTCTTTAACATCTGTCAACTATAAATATAATAGACTGATATTTACCACCAGTTTAAGTGGATACCACCACAACTCTTGTTTCAGCCCCCAAACAGTACGGCGTTGCAGTTAATAAAATTACTGAGGTAATTAGATATAAAATCTTATGTCTTAAAAGGACGAGCGCAATATCTTGCAGTGTATACCATCTTAACATATTGTTATGAAAGGACAATCACTATCTAGATATCTTTCTGCTTGGCTAGCGAATAAAAAAAAATATACCAGTGCTGCTTGATTTCTTTATTTGCACACCACACAAATAAGGCAAAAGTATGTAAAAAAAAAACATTTGTACAATGACTTCAGATAACAATTACAGTCATTATGTAGTTTTCTAATAAAATCAATATGTATTATTATCAAAATATTATTAATCTTTATATGATTTCCCTTACAATCGATTTGTACGTGTACCTTTGCCTCTTTGTTTAAAACAGAAATAAATTGACATTACCCAATATTTGGAATGCATATAAAGTGTTTAGAGCTTTGTGTGGGTATTCACATTTATGTATGTATATGTGTGTGCGCGTGTGTGTGTAAACGAGTCCACGTAGCTTTTGACAAATAATCTCAAATAGATTAGTTGTCGAAATTGGCGTAACTAATAATTTTTTTTATTTAATTAAGCCACGAAACGGGACGTTCACTTGATAATAAGTGACACTCCTGCCTATAACAATGAGGCACTAGTTAGACTGGTATACATAGAAACACACCATGCTCGTCGCTTTGAGACACAAGATGTTCATTCTCGTTACCGCAGTAATTACACTAGCTACAACTCCTTTTAAAGTAGAACAGAATAATGTTTACACAGCAGTGTTTGTCGGCTGCGATAGGAGCTGCGGTGGTACCTACCTAGGCGGTCTGTAACGACGAAGACCTACCACCAGTAGTCGTTTTGTTTATTTGTGTGTGGTGGTATACCGGCTGTGTGTATTTCCGATTAGGGCGCAAAATTGTCGGGAAACGGATAGAGTTTCATTTAATCATCTCGTAGCGTAAATTTCAATCTGTCCGTCTGTGACCGCGAGCGAATTGCAATTATGACGGGCGGCGAGAAACGGATTTGGTTGCTTCCCGCCTTTTTATTTTTCAGTTGGCGCAGCTTTGGCGTATTTTGTGATAATGTAGTTAGGATTACTCCGACGCCGTGTATGGGTTCTCGTACAACAGCTCGCAGGCTCCAAGCCAACCATACCCGCTCATGGTGCATCCTGCTAATCGTCTTGGCTTCCATCAACCCGCATGGGGCCAGCCGTATTGGGACATTTCCCTAATAATAGGCTTGCTTTAATCTCCCCACATAAATTTCAACCCAAATTGGGTATCTTTAGTGGATGCCTGTATCCAGCTGTGGGCATCTATCGGCTGATGATGATGTGTCCCAACCGTCTAGAAAACAGGATCTATGATTAACAAAAAAAATCTATCTACATTATTTCATAAAAATTATTAATTTTATTACTTAAATGTATATATAATATACTACATATACTATATTATAATATTATATGTATATATATAGTATATTTATTCAGTAAACTGCTTCGAAGGCATAAGTCGTCGGTCGTTTTTAATTACTCTTCTTCTTCTTAAAGTGCTTCTTCGACTGATGAAGGTTGGCGATCAGCGTGGTACAGTTCTTCCTGTCTGTGGTTAGGTGGAACAGTTCGGAAGACCCAGATATGCCAGTCCATTCCCTGATATTCCTCACCTTTTAATTGTTAGCTATTGTTATATAATGAATTGCCTCTTTATTCAATTATGGACTGACATCTTCCAAATGATATTTTCTAAGCGATGAGACGAGTGTTCTGACGGACGTCCGGACGCTCACCTGATGGTAAGTGAAGAGCCTGCCCATAACAATATTGCGTTAGTTAGGATGATATACACTGCATCACAGTACGCTTGCCGCCTGAAACATGAGATATTGAGTCTCGTTTCTCCAGTAATTACACTATCTATAGCGCCTTTCAAACCAGAACACAGTAATGCTTGCACAGTACTATTACTCTGGTCTTTATACGCTGACCGCCAGATCACAATACCTGCTAGAGTACTCCGGTTTGAAGAGTGCTGTAGTTAAAGAATATATAAGTGAACCAGATTTTGGATTTTATGTTTCAAAGCGACGTCCACTGTTGGATATATAATAGATCTCCCTCCAAGATCTCCATCGTTTGTTGGAGTTCATTGGAAGGAATTGGGCTGTAACCCACGACGCTAGCCCAGTGCGGCTTGGTGGATGGTCAGAGCCTCGTCTGTTATTCAGTAGGGTGCACCATGTGCAAGTGAAGTTGACTTGGGCTCCGTAAGATGTTGGGCAGAACCCCTTACACCCCTCGATTATGTCGTCTACTTATCTCGTCTCTTCGTAAAACGATATCATTTCCCATTGACATGACAATGATTCCGTCATTCAGCCATAAGCCATAAGATGGTCAAATGTTCATACGCCTTAAGCGATAAAAAAAAAAAAAATTAATACTCTAGTATCGACAGATTGGGGGCGCAGATAAAACAGGAGCGGCGTTAAATTTGCGGAATGTCCCGCTAAAGTGCGATCGTTCACCGCCTCCGCAATTAGTTGCTAAAGGGTGTTTATTTATGGGGTTGCACTGGGGTTGCCATGCTTCAATACAGGCGTTATAAAACAACAAACGATAAGTTTTACTTATTACTACATTTATTTATTTATTTGATATATTAAAACAGGAATGAGATTTTGTTCAATTATTTACCGATTCTCAGATATTTAAGTAACCCTTTATAAGGGGGTACGTTTTGACAGCGATATGAAATTTTATTTAAAAAAAAACATTGTAAAAATCTAAGTAATACAAAAGGATATAGAATTAATAGATTATTAACAAAAATTAGAATTAATTGAAAAAAAAATTAACCCTTAAAACTTATTTTTGTACGATAAGGTACGCCACAAGCTACTGAAAGAATAAATAACAACCCTATTCTATTTTTAAAATAATTATAGGAATATATTTTTCAATCGATATATTGTCATTATTATGAGTTTTTTTTTTCAAGGTGATGACTGTCTAATGTGGTGACGTTATGGTAAGTGAATCGCCCACCTATAAGAATGTGATACTAGTTAAGATGATATCTTAATAGATAAGATGTCAAGCCTCGTTATCCCAGTGATTCACTAGCTACAACGCCCTTCAAACCAGAACACATTAATATATGCACACTACTATATGACGGTAGGAATAGCAAGCTGACGTTGTAACTAGACGGTCAAGATATTCCACCACCAGTCAGTATTGATCAGTAAAAACCAATGTCACCCTCCTTTCGCCAGTAAGAGCCCGGGGATGGGACACCCCGCAGGGATGCTGTAGTCGCGCATCTAATCGCCCCCCGATTGAGCCTCTAACCCGAGATTATTGTTTTTTTATTGAGAGCAAATAAAAAAAAGTGATCGGCAGCGCGTAGAATAATTTTATTACTATGATAAATACTAAAGTGAGAGATTGGACGAGCTGGACCATAACGATGAGGATATTTACACAGCATCATATTGCTCTTGCCGCCTTGAGGCTATATTTATATAATCTACAACAAATTCCTGATGTAAAGATTTTGTTTTTATATAATCGTTCATCATCATCAGCATCATCAGCTGATAGCCGGTAGCGCAAAGATTCCAACTCGATCGAGTAGAGATTCGTATTTTCTTATTCGGGCCTTTTCCCTCCCCGCCGACCCAATGCGGGTTGGTGGGTTCCAAAGGTCTCCGAGCTAGTGAGGTTGGCTTGGGCCTCACGAGTTGCTGTACCGGATCCCTTACTCTCAATTATATTTTGTTAGTTAAAAGTAACTCCAGTAATGGAGAGGCACTTTAAGGAGTTATAACTTCTCTTTCGTTAAAAAAGAGATAGAAATATACACACATATATATATTTAACTGTGAATACATATATAATATATTCACATATTCTCAGATATAATAGTTTTTGCGAAATCTAATTTTTTTTAAGGCTAACTTTAGTCCATGATCCCACCTGACGTTAAGTGGTGATAGTCTATGGTGATGTAGCGCATTAACCTACTAACAGCCCATTCGTATTCTTTTGAAGACACTCACGTGGTATTTGTACAGGATCACCGAAGTCGGCAAGTTCTTCCCATTCCTTTGCTGTTCTTATGAAGAACGAGGAGCTGAACCTCTTTGTTCGCAAACTAGGAATGTCGACAATATTAGGCTGGCGACTAGCCATGAGTTTCGTCGTCCGGTGGTGAATAGGGAATGGGATAAGTGAAGGTTCATTATGATCTAATTTTGTACTAATTGTGGGGTGCGGGGTTGCACACAAAAACTCACGGAGCCCACGTCAACCTCACCTGCTCGTGGTGCAGCCTGCTAATCAACGAATGAATCTCTCGCTTACACCAACCCGCATAGGGCGAGCGTGGTGGAAAATAGCCCAAATCCCCATAAGAACCTCTATAAATGTGGAGATCTTTGGAGGAGACCTATACTCCAGTAGTAGATGTCTATCGGCTGATGATCTATGCTATATACGAGCTAAGAGTTAAAACCGAAGGCCGGTGAATCGTCCCAAACAGTGGCCAAGCCGGGATTGACGGCCAGGAAGGTTTTGCTGTGTGTTTGGTGGGATTGGAAGGGAATCATCCACTATGAGCTGCTCCCATATGGCCAGACGCTTAATTCTACCATCTACTGCGAACAACTGGACCGCTTGAAGCAGGCGATCGACCAGAAGCGTCCAGAATTGGCGAACAGGAAGGGTGTAGTGTTCCACCAGGACAACGCCAGACCACACACTTCGTTGATGACTCGTCAGAAGCTACGGGAGCTCGGATGGGAGGTTTTATCGCATCCACCATATAGCCCGGACATAGCGCCAAGTGATTACCACCTGTTCCTGTCCATGGTGAACGCCCTTGGTGGTGTAAAGTTGAACTCAAAAGAGGCTTGTGAAAAGTGGCTGTCCGAGTTCTTCGCAATTAAGGACGGGGCTTCTACGAGGGAGGTATTATGAAGTTGCCGTCTAGATGGAAACAGATTATCGAACAAAACGGCGCATATTTGAACTAAATCCGATCACTGTAACACTTTTTATAAAGCATTGAATAAAGAGCAAAAAAGCGGATGGGAGATATTTGACAACCCTATATAACTCTGGTTAGGTCGTTAACGTCGGGAAATAAGAAGTATCATCATCATCATCAGCCGATAAACGTCCAACTAGAGATATGTGTATCAGAATTTTTTAATTCAGTAGTTTTATTTTATTTACACCGATTTTATAATATTTCTTTTACGCTTTGATATAAAGTGCAAAGAAAATATAAAAAAATATGGTATAATTGTGATAATTTTTTTAATATACAAGTTACTTCGTCTACTATAAATATGTATTTATATCTACATCATAAGCCGATAGACGTCCACTGCTGGACATATGCCTACCCCAAAGATCTTCACCTCGATCGATCCTGCGCTGCTCTCATCTAGCGGATTCCCGTAACCTTCTTTTTGTAGGAGTTCATATAGGGGCATTTGGGCCATATCCTATCGGTAGATCAGGTGAGGTTGGCTTAATATGTTTGATATGTGTTGAAATTTTGTTGAGACATCTAATGCAATTGTCTGAAATATTCCTTGAGAGCACCCGCAAATGACTTTCTATACCAACCGTTACTTTAGCAGTCGCCTTAATAATACATAAGGAAAAGGTTTATAAAAGTTAATAAGAAGTAAAAAGTTGAAGTATCTATGAAATTAAAAATATATAGCTTAAAACTATCTTAAAATCATTCTGCGTCGAATGGTCATGTTGCCGTGTCGATATGTTCACTAGTTTTCGCGTGATTGGCAAATAAACAAAACCCATTTTCATTATATATAAACATACAGATATGATATAAGAAGGTTTCATTATGATATCTCTGGAACCATAACGCCAAAAGACTTGAAATTTGTTAGTAATGAATGAATTTTACCAAATACCTTCACCAAAGGATGTTCCGGAGGTGTTACGGCCAGCAAAGCGGACGGGGAAATGGTAGTATTTTTATATTGTCCATTTTCTTCACAGTCCTTATGACAACCCTCCGCATGTTTGTCTCAAAGATTGAAATGTTTTCGAGTCGTTTGGTTAGTTTTTATTTGAACATGTGCCGCGCCCCCCATTGTTAATTCGTGCGAGTGTTTATTCGATGACAATCGAGTGCTTTCCGGATTAATTTCACTCCCCCGTTGTTTTTAAAGAAATTGCCGCGCGAGTGACTCTTCGAGTGTCACTCGAGAGCGGCGGCCCGTTCGAACACATGTCTCTTTCGATTATGCCTTCAATTTTCACCGAATTAATATTTGTATTGACTTTCTTTTTTATTCTCTATCCTATCCTTTTTTCATATTTATTAGCGGCCAGTATGAAAGGTTTTCGCACGCATATTTTTATTTTATAATCTGTATAAATAATGTAGATACAGAAAAAAAATACTTCGTGACATACCAGTTATAACTAATAAAATATTTATTATCTATATTAAATTATTTAAAATTAATAAACGCCTAATGTAGGATTTATATTAGTCATAGATATATTTTGTAATATTGAAAATATTATTGTAGTTTTATTTTTATTCCTACTCATAAAACTTTGTAGATGCTATTTAATTGTAAGGAATTAAAAAAAAAACTTATCGATTTTGTTATTTTTTATTACAGCATTGTCTTTTTATTTCTAATCGAAACCCTGATACAAAATTTAAATGTATAAACTGATTTAAAACAAACTTGCATAAAATGATAACAATTAACAAACTTTAAATAAACAATTATAACCTAAACAATTCTTTACAGTACAAGGCTAGTATTATATACTAAATTAAAAATACATAAACATATATTTTCGGTGGGTAAACAATATTATCTGCGTGTTTGTTTACAATATACATTATTTTAAAAAACAAACTAATTGCTAAATTAAATATATAAATGGGCGTACGATATTGTTAAGTGACGCCTATCGATTTAGTTTTCATTATAATTAACACTATCACAAAATAATAGGCACTGGTTTTATTTCCTTCTTTTGTTTAAAAACATAAAAAAAAAATGTTTCTTTTAAAAAATCTGAAAATTGGTTTAGTTATAAAAGAGGAAGGATAATTTTAACAAGCTTAATGTTGCCGTCGTTCATAAAACACTGTCAACAACGTAAACAATATTTAGTATATAAAACAATATCAACTAAAGATACTTAATTAAAACAATTTTATAATAAAATTGTGCCTTTACTTGTCATAAAAAAAACAAACGCGAATTTCACTAATCTTATTTAACGAATAAAATGATTTTAATCAATATAATAGATGATTAATTGCTTAGAATTTGACTATTTACATTGTGCATATGTTTTTAATAAGATTATATACAGTAGATGTATATAGTTATTAAAAGCTACGTATGATATGTACAATTTTTTTTATGATTGATGTAGCGCTATCAGAGTGTATCGAAATAATTATCAAGTATCAAACTCCTCCAACATTTTCTACTAAATGTTATAACTTTTTTTTGCCGACGCCTTCCGCTGCTGCGATCTATTTGACTGATATGTAAATATTCCTAAACATACTTTTTGTCTATGGTTAAATTCATGATCCAATCATCAATGTTTATTATATTCTTTTAGTTAGTTATTTTTTTTCTATGTCAGCTGAGAGAAAATTATTATTTATCTTTAATTATTTTTTATTTGATACAATAAAATGTCAAATATTTAAATAGTTTCTCCCTGCAGGTACATATTACGATACAAATAGTTTATTACACAAACCTGTCCTAATGGCTGTATATTATCTATGGACAATTACATTATTTCATTGTAACGTTACCTAATATTATTTACCTAATATTATTATGAGATAACTTAATAAAAAAACTCATGATAATGAAAAAGTATTTATAAAACATTAACCGACTATAAAAAAAAAATACTAAAGTTTGTGTTTCATCTGTAAGAATGGAAATTGATATGTATATGTGCCACTTAGGTCATTTGATATATAATATAATTGGCTAGTTGAGCTTTAATTTCCTGTTCCGGTGTAAATATTAGAATACCATTTTTTAACAGTTTATTTAACTGGTGACCGTCTATATCGGTTAAAGTTTTTATTGTAAACTTTTTTATTATATTATGTATCGAGGCAACGAGCTCGATGTGGTGCAGTGTATATCATTCTGTTAATGTAAGCCGACAGACGTCCACTGCTGGACATAGGCTTCCCCAAAGATCTCCACATCGATCGGCACACAGTCAACATGGCCTCCGGTACATCGTGCTAATTAGAGTCATGTTATTTTAAGCAGACGCATCACTTGCCATCTGCTGAACCACCAGGAAATTTATTTACAAGAGTGACTCTAAGATGATAAATTGTATTTTATGTATAACAATGTCAATGTTTAATATTGAAATTATTGTTTAACTTAATTTTTATTAAATAGATATAATGTTTAGAACTAATTTTACAAGATTCCACATATCCCGTTGGAAGAACACTTCGTATATGATATGGTAAGCGAATACTGTACAATTTCTATCCCAATCATAACAAACACCAAACGAATGCTAACACCAATCACGTCCGATGGAGACATCACTGTCACACATCCCACCTTACACACTATCAGGACTGTCTCTCTCCTGCATGGATGTGGAAGGTCGCTCCCAATGAGGCACTGGCCTGGCTGGGAGCGGTACCGGTCTTCATATAACGTGTTGCGGCGGTTCCTCGTCGCTCTTCATGAGAACGTATGCGACGGGGCGCTTGAGGTCCGCCGGCGGTGGGGACGGGGTCCTACGCGGGGGGCAGCCGCACGGCGAGAGGGCGTTGCTGTAAAACGCGCTGCTGTACAACGCACCCCCGTATAGAGCCTGTGGAGAGACTTTACTGTTAAATAAGATCTATATAATTAACATCAAAAATTATAATTTTAAGTACTGTTTCTAATTTAACACATCCGTGGCGTGGTCATTTTCGGAAGGTTAACAGCCAATGCGTTGGAGACCTATCTCGTAACTGGCCCTAATCGATCGGCCGAAAAAATCACTAAAATTATAACTTAAGTAATGAATCCAACTGAAAGCAGGAAACATGTATGTATATTAGTCTTTGGGCAGAGATATAAATAAAAGGAGATAATGGGGCCCGCGCAACAACTCACGGGACTCAAGCCAACGTCACCAGCTCGTGATGCTGCCTGCTAATCAACAAACTAGGCTCTGGCTCCCACTAACCCGTATTGGGCCAGCGTGGTGGGAAACAGCCCAAATTCCCACGTATACAAGTCCCTACATACGATAGCTCGTAGTGGCTAGCGGTACCAGAGGCCATGCTGACTGTATGCGGAGATCTTTGAGAGAGGATAAAGTCCAGCAGTGGACGTCAGAAATAAAGAGATTACAGGTTCTCGTACAGGAGGAGAGAACATAATTTTAGATGTCGCTATAAATGAAAGACTCGTAGGAGATCTTGTTGATCTCATAAAGCACTGAACGTGTTAACTATTGACCGATCGTAATGTAGTGATGAATGAAATATAATTTTACCTCTTTGATTATATATCTGCATCAATGAATAATACGATTAGGCAAATCATCAAGGGTTTTAAAGCTTGACTCCTACACTGCAGTACATTACATCAGCGACGAGACTAGACAGGACTTTGCATAAGAATGCGGTGCCAGTTAAGATGTTCATACAGTAGCACAATACGCTTGGCGCAGTAAGATATAAGACCTCAAATCACCTTATCTCAGTAATCTTACTATTTAAAGCGCCCTTAAACCAGATTAATGTTTGTACACTACCGTTCAGCGGCAGATGTTGCAGAGGTACTTGTTTGCACGGTGTTCACTAATATAGTTTTACCGTTAAAAAGAAAAATCTTACCTGCAAATGTGCCAGTTCCGCTGCCAACTTGCCGTCGTCCGTAGGCAGCTTGGCGAATGGGTAGAACGGGTACGGCAGTGGTGGGAATAGAGCCCTCCCTAAATCCGGTTTCTCCGGCAGCAAATGATGCGGCACGGGCAGCTGTGGGACAGGGTGGGGTAGTGACGGGGTGATGAGCCGCGGCACCGGCGCCATGAGGCCGCCGATGCCAAAACTGAACTTCGGTTCCTTCTTCACCAGAGCTTTCGGTTTCCTTCGCGGCCGGTATTTGTAATCGGGATGCTCTTTCATGTGTAACGCTCTGTGGAGAAAAGGCTTTGGGTAATTTCTGGTGAAATTTTTACAAGTTAGTTCAGGTGATCAATTAGGTAATTTTTGGTCGGGAAGAATAATTCAAGCCAGGCAATCCTTGAATAGTTTCTCTTTTTGTGCTGCAAAATTTAAAAAAAAATCGTAATATCTTCATTTTGCTGAACATAATAAATGTTGCGCTACAATAGGCATCCATTTTATCATACGACACTCTTCGATTAGACGCATTGCGATCACCGATCACGAGGTGAGTATTGAGTTTAATTATTTAATATGCGCGAATTGTACTAGCCCGTTGACAAAATGGCGCAATGTAGGGCCACTGGACAGAATAACATTATTATTTATGCGATAAATCGTGCAATTGTCGCGAGCGCGCGCCGCCCTTAAAACAACAATGTCGATTCAACAATGCGCGGATTATTGCATTGTCCGAGTCACAATCGAGTGTTATTCTATACCCGTCAGTATGTACAGCACGGCCGTTCGATTATCAACCTAAACACTAAGAGATAAGGCTTCGAATCGCGCGCTGGTGTTGGCGCTTACGACGTTACGTGGCGCGATGTGAGCCGACACGGCATCCGATTATGAGAGCTTTGTGATAGAATCGCGCGATTGTCAGCGAGTCGGCTGTAATTATTCGAATGGACCGAGGGCGGATGATAGTTCGCGTCCGTCGCTGAGGTTTCCATTGCTATTTGTTCAGCGTATTTATCAGCATTGTGTTTAACGTGTGATCAGACCGAGGGTCGAGTTTGAGAGGAATCGAAATTTCATTGGATATTAAACACGCGTAACACAGAGGACCCTTTACACAGTTCAACAGCTTATCAAGTGTAAGTCAACCTCACCTGCACGCGGTGCAATCTGCTGAATAACTGACGAGGCTCTGATCGCCCACCGACACCTATTGGGCCAGCGATGATGATGATACACAGGACTAATAGCTGATGGGGCGGTAAGGTTTTCAAGTGGTGGTAGAAGCTCGTTGGTAAGTCCTTTGAAAGTTGCACCATGGTTCGATGATGATGGTCGTGGGAAGCAAAGGATAGATCATTGTATCTATGAGGTATGCTTATACTCAGCAGTGGATATTTTTATAAGTAAAAGGTTTTCTACTATTATCTACTCAATAGGTACTAAAAAAAAAATTAACAAAATACTATTAACAATATTATTTATTTTCTATATTATCTGGTGTCTATCACTCGTTCATTCATATCCCACAATATCGAGTACAAACATTGATCGATTTCGACGTGTTCCGAAAAAAAAAAGCTGGGGTCGCCGACCGGGACACTATCAATTCCTTCATTACTGTGTTTGCGAGCCAAATAAACACGATAAGCGTAAGGAAAAATAACGAAATATCTCGCCCAAAGTAAAAAAAAAACATATCTTCATTTTTATCGGTTACTTTTTGGCGTATCTCGGTCCGAGTTAATCGAGTTGGACATCCGATGTGTGGCGAAGCTTTATTGTTGTCTATTGCTATCTATTGATCTATGTTCTTCAAAAAGTAAAAAAAAATCTTCCATTTTAATTTATTTATATAAATATGTATCTAATAATTTAACTATATATATTTAATACCTAATAATTAAGACCGCGAATAATTTTCTATAGCAGCCGTTACTATAACAACCATGTAATTGATACCAAATGAAAATGTTTATAAAAGCCAATTAACTTTATAACCGTGTATGAAATATTCCGCGTTGAATGGTCATATCCCCGTGTCGATATGTTCACTTATTTTCAAGTGATTGGCGAATAAAGGAAACCCATTTTCATATATATAAAGAAAAGCTGTTCCCTGTCCGCTTTGCTGGCTGTAATATAGAATTAGATTATCTGAAATATTCCTTGAAAACAACCACAACTGCATATATAATAAAAACTGAAAAAAACGTGGTCATGTTCTCATGTCGATACGTTCACTAGTTTTCACGTGATTGGTGAACAAGTAAAACCCATTTTCATTATATATACGTTTATATAGATGTCATTTATTAGCTTAGTCACATTTCACCTCGCCCAAGGGTAGATATACAACGCCTTTGTGTATTTATTTTGCTTTTTTATGAAATAAAGGTATTTACATTAAAAAAGTATTGACTTAATAAAATATGGATGTTATATATATAAATAAATATATTAAAATTGAAGGCCGAATTGCTTTAAAAAAACCGTTGCAGCATAACAGTTTCATTAATCGCTACAAACGTCATACATATATATATAGAACCTGATCTTTGTAGCACAAATATATATATTATATACTTGTAAAAATCGCAAACGGGTAGATAATAGTATTTTAGCAGAAAGGAATTAATTGTGGATAAAGGTGATGATAATAAAATGCTGTTTAAAATATTTTTTTGTATATAGAGTAGTGCGTGACTCCGACCGTAACTGATACTAATCGGCGACCTAGTATTTGGTGGTGAAGCGCACTAGTCTAGTACTTTGCTTGCTGTTATCTCAAGAATTCCCTCATCATACCTGGATGGCAAGACAACGGCAGATTGTTCGAATTCTTCGCTTTTCGTAATACTTAATACTTGTTATAATAAAGAGTTAATATCATTTAAGTAATGCTGTTAAGAGAACAGTTTCGCTTCCTCAACACAATGAAGCAGACATTGCATCTTGAAGGTCATATATATTTTTAATATAATGTTATATATTTTTATTATATATGTTAAATAATTTATCTTTTCTTTATCTACATGTAAATGTTTACTTTTTTAATAACATTCATTCCTTTAATAATATTTTAGAATATAATTGTGCGACTATTCAGTAAGAGTATACGTGTATCTAATAGTAACTGCCCATACAAACATTTTGGACAGGAAAAATTAAATTTTTAATTTAAAGTATATTTTTGTATTATTAGACAAAGTTTGTGTTATATATATATATATAAAATATAAATATAATATAGATATGTTTTTCCTGTTAACAATATAGTTTAAGTCAGTAGTTATCACCTACCACAACATCTCACCTCACTGAAGGTTGGCTGATAGAGCATGCCAACAGGCATTAAGCCCGGCTCTAGTATATCTCGCTGTAAGATTTTACTATAAAGAGGAAAAAAAGTGACGAGACGAGTGATACGTTCACCTGATGGTAAGTGATCCGTCAGCCCATAACAACGCGGGTAGGATTATATACATAGTAACCGTCGCTTTGAGACATAACACATTGGGTCTCGTTATACCAGTATGCTATTACTACAACTATCTCATTGATACACAGGTTAATGTTTGCACAGTAATATTTACCATCAGAAATAGTGGGCTGTGGTGGTACTTCTGGTACTTTACCACCAACTAAGACTTACCATCAGTCACATAGTAAATAATTTATTGATATAGATAAATGTTTGATAACGTATATACATTTAAAGGAAAGCAGTGACAGGCACTGATGGTACGGTACCACCGCAGCGCATAATGCAGCCGACAGAGAGTACTGTGCAAATATTACTGTGCTCCAGTTTGAAGGGTGTTGTAGCTAATAAAATTACTGAGGTGATGAGATTGCATTTTATACTTCAAAGCTGTTTTTTTTCTATCTCCTGCTTTGCGGGGCAGGGCCTTTGCAATTAAGTTTTTCATTACTATATTATTCCACTTCTTCGCTTTCTTCTTTCTCTACATTGTTATCGGCTGGCGTATCACTCACCATCAGGTGAACGTCTCGCTAGTCTTCGCTCCGTCGCACCGCCATTGGTTAGTCTTATACAGGATAATGTTATTGTGTATCGATCCTATCGATGTGATATACAAAAATGCTCTTCCTGGAAACATTCTCTTTGGATACAGATAAAGGTTATACGGTTCCGTTATCTCAAGCTTCATTATCAGCGGCGCTGTGTGGTCAGCCGTGTGTTCGATTGTGTGCAGCGTTCAAATAGTGTGTGATAAAAAAAAATAGTAGTGTAAACAGAGGAGCGTCTTGGTGAGCATTGTGGGTGACCGATAGCGCACCCTGGGCGGGACGGGCTCCCACCCGCCGCGCGTTGTCTTCCACCTCGGATAACTGCTACTTATCGTATTAACCGTATTTTTATTATTCAACAAACCGTCAACAAGCAAGACGTTCACCTGATAGTGAGTGATACGCCGGGTTATTACAAAGTAACGCCAGGATGACTATTAAGTCTTGTTAATATCAGTACTCGCGCCTTTCAAACTGGATGATAGTAATGTTTCCACACTACTGCTGAATAACATAAGTAACCGCAGCGGTGGTACCCAGCACCAGTGAAAGCTGTCATCTGGAGTAGTTTCAACGGCAACGACTGGTGGTCAGTCCTTATATCCAGAGGCAGTCTAGGTGGGTACGACCGCAGCGCTTAATACTGTGTTCCGGTTTGAAGGGCGCTGTAGCTAATGTAATTACTGAGGCAACGAGAATTAATATCTTATGTGTCAGGCGTCAAGCGCAATGTGGTGCAGTGCATTGTATCTTAACTAGCACCACTTTATTATGGGTAGGCGTATCACTTACCATCATGTGAATGTTGCGCTAGTATCATCGCTTCGTAGACATGACCTCCCGCTAACCCACATTGAGCGGGGTGGTCGGAAATAGCCCAAATCCCTCATATGTACCCCAAAATATGACAGTCCCTAGTGCCTAGCGGTACCGAAAGCCTTGCTGACTGTATATGGTGATCTTTGGGGCTATCCTATGCCCAGCAGTGGACGTCTATTACCTGGTGATGATTTACATGATCTCTAAATAAAGGTGGTAAGTTTAAGACATTATTTTGATATATACGCAGGGCTTAGCTGTCAGCCCTGTAGTCTAGAGCTAGTAAGAATAGGACTAAGGTAAGCCCTGACTGTTGTAGAAGGCGACTAAAAGGGTCTAAGAGTTTCGCGGGTTTGATGGTGGGGGCTCTTATCGCTCTATAAGCAAATCTGCGTGGAACAGCGTATGGATCAGCGAGGTGGGTTAGGCCCTTTCCCAGAGACGTGCCAACACAGTGTAGAGGGGCACCGGGGCGTTCTGTCAGAGATCCAGGAGCCTCTCCGAATGCACTGATGCAGACCACCGAGGGGGTTTTAGTGAGTAAGATTCTCACATAACCCTGACTTCCCCGATGAGCATCGATAAGGTGATAACACAGAAGACGGCAACCGGAAACCACTACAAACATATCTCCAAGAAGAAGAGCTCCATTATAGCTGATAACGATAACCAAATGGGTCTAAGTTCGTGGCAGTATTGCCGTGGTATCGAAACTCGAGCTTGCTTCAGCAGCTGCTGATCTTCGAAAGAAGATGACACTTTAAGAATAAGAAGAAGAAATAGACATTAATATACAACAAAGTGACGGTGGTAAATGGCACGCCTGCCCGTAATAACGTAGCTCTAGCTAGGATGATATACATTTCACCACATTGCGCTCGTCGTTTTGACATAAGACATTAAATTCCGTTCCTCCATTAATGTTACTACAGCGCCCTTCAAACCGGAATACAGTACTGTTCGGAGATAGAAGTAGTAGCTGCTGTATTACTAACTCGTACAATCTCTTGTAATACGACCAGTAAGACAGCTGGAACTGTACTAATTAATCGATTTGGATACTTCCGTGTTTCAAGAGTTCATCCACGAGGATATAGTGGTGACGTGGAAGGTGAAGGTTCCCGAAGCGGTTCCCAAAGTTTCGTTAATATAAGCCGTGAGGAGCCAATCGCTGTCCCGCCGCGTTGGGAGCGGCGCAAGTTGGAGCCGCTTAGCAAAACAAACAAAACTCCCATCCCCGCGCAGTCCTTACAAAGAGCTAGACCGAACGCATAATCTGGTTTTTATGGCCCTGCCGGCGACCGATAACGTTGCGGGCCCCCCTAACAATGCAAGATATTGCTATGAATAATAGATAATTGTCCCACTTCGGGCATCAGCTACCCCAGATTAAATTGATTCGTTAAGTCGCGATTTGCTTCCGCCGGATCTGATTAGAGGGTTGAAGGGAGTCCTGCCATGAACTTAGCAGCCATTTGTCGTGCTGTTATATTCGTACATATTGTTGACAAATATCTATGGTCTAATACTAGAAAGTATTTCATATAGCAAGTAATTCCTATTGCACCTGACAGTACTGTGTTCCGGTTTGAAGGGCGCTGTAGCAATGAAATTATTAGGGATAATTAAACCCAACATTTTATGTCTCAATCGAGGAACGCAATGTGGTGCAATGTATACCATCCTATATAGCGCGACTTTATTATGGGCTAATCACTGTTCCGATTTGAAGGGCGCTGTAGCTAATGAAATTACTGGGGATAACTAAACTCAACATCTCGTTGAATAAAAAAAAATTGTGTAGCACATAGTAAATACTTACATGAGTATTTCCTGTAATTGTTATCTGATTCCTGTGGAATGTGAATTGGTCTAGCTTTTTCGCAAGACCTAAGAACCAATTTTACACGAGCGAGACCAAGACCTAATGGACAACACTAAATGGAAAAAAAAACGATGAGTTAAAACGTTTATCATAACTTGAACATAGCTTTTTTTCTAGAACCAAAATATTTGAAAGACCTAGATCAATATCAGGACTGTCCAGATCATGCTCTTGTTCTTGCTGATGATGATATAATTAAGTGATGAGACGAGCGGCGGCTTCACCTGATATGAAGTGACACGCCCGCACATAACATAACGCTAATTAGGATATGTACTGCACCACATTGCGCTCGTCACCGTTCAAACCGGAACATAGTTATGTTAATGTTTATCGGCTGCAATAGCCGCTGCGGAAGTCTTAAAAGATAGAAAGCTTTTGGAGAGAAGACATAGTTATGTGGGTGCTTCTACCTAGTAAAACTCCATCGGTAGTCTCCGTCAGCTCATTAGGAGTGGCTCCAGGGTCTATGAAACGAACCCGTGCCCCCCGAAACTTCCCACGGAAGGACAAAGTCCTCACCACCCACGACCTGCTACGGCAACACCACCATGCATTCGCCGTTCTCTTAAGGCTCGCTTGAGCTCTGGGAACCACCATCCTCAAAGTCCACGAACCCGAGGACTTTTTTAGTCGCCTTATACAACAGACAGGGAATACCTTAGTCTTATTCTTAACAGCCCTAGGCTGCAGGGCTGACTGAGGTATCTAGACGGTCTCCAGCAACAGAGACCTACCACCAGTGACTATTCCGTTCGCTGATGAATAGATTAAGCGCTTTTAAAAACTCATTATTTGTTTAATATTAAAAGATAAGGTGCTGTTTTATTTGATGTAGACTCCCGGAGGCTGACGGATCTGAGATCGGAGCAGGTGACAGATCTAGCCTTATCAAAGGGAGAAACAAACATCCGGGAAACTGTTCATTTGTTCCCACCCTTAAAATGTGCAACCACCTCTGAACTATTTGTGTTTGAACAGCGACGTGGGCTATTTGGACTCGGTGAGATAATGAAGTGTATCACAGATTAAATATGTTTCATTCGAGCGGTGTTTGCTCCGGGCCGCGGTAGACGACGCTACCCTCGTCTCATGTTTGTTTTTTTTTTTTCTCTCAAACGCAAATACTAAATCTTGTAAAGCTTTGCTATCGTTGTGGGTGTTTTATTCATCATCATCAGGTTCCCCGCTTCAAACTGAAGTTTGGAGATCATTCTTCAGCTGTCTACCTGGTGCAGAAGTTTGTTCTAAGATTCCTTTGCTTATAGTCTGTTCTCCGTTTGCTTTGCTGCTGCTTTTACTTCTATAGCAACCGTTACTATAGCAATCGCATGAATAATACCTAATGAAAATGCTTCATCATCAGCATCAGCTGATAGAAGTTCACTGTTGGACATAGGTCTCCTCCAAAGATCTCCACATACAATCAGCGTGGGCTTTCGGCACCGCGGGGCACTAGGGGCTGTCGTACGTAGGGATACAAAAGTGGGATTTGGGCCAATCCCCACCACGCTTACCAATGCGGGTTTGTTGAAGCCAGTCTCGTTTGTAGATTAGCAGGCTGCATCACGAGCTGGTGAGGTTAGCTTGGGTCCCGTGAATTGTCCTGCTGGACCCCTTACACCCCTTGGTGAATGAAAATACTTATAAAAGTTCATTAGAAATATGAATGATCTATTAATAGATAAAGGACCTATGAAATTCAAAAAATAAATAGTCTATAACCATGCACAAATCGTTCCGCGTACAATGGCCGTGTCCCCGTGTCGATACGTTCACTTGTTTTCACGTGATTTGCGAACAAATGAAACCCATTTTATTTATATATATGTATGTAATAGAAAATACTTAAAATCCCATTTAAACCTTTGTATCTTAATCACTGTGTCATAAAGAGCGGAAGTCGAGGATGTTTTTGACTGTGTAATGATACTTTCCCTTAAATTGGTTCTTGGCCTAAGACCACACTTGTATTTCCGATTTTTTTTTAATATAGATTTATAGTAAATATTATTTATGTGAATATATTCGCTATTTACTTTTGATCATACCTTGTTTATTATCAAAGTTATTGCCTCTGTCCTAATTATTGTTAATATGTAACCGGATACAACTTAAGTATATATGTTTTGTTATATATTTAATATTGTATATCGGTTCGTCAGTAAGTTAAGGGTTGAATACATTAATTGTACTTTATACTTGTTGCCCATATTACATCTCTTTATAGTATTTAAGTGTAGTAGTCAAATAATCTTACACTGGTAGCTTTAGTAGGTAACTAGAGATGACGTTATACAAAACGAAAAAAAGCATGTATCACTTTAAATTACGCATGTACGGCACATTTTTTAATATATATTATATCTGTATGATACGTACGACTATTGTACACTTTTATTTGTTTATTTAATTGCTTTATATACTTACAAGCAAATTTTACTTATTGACGTAGGTCGTAACGGTCCATACGATATTAAGCCCGCCTTTGTATACCTCAAGCGTCAATTATTAAGTAAATATTAAGTTGATAACTAAACAATGAAAATTAAACAAAAATACGCAATTGTTGTTATAGTCCGTTAATATTTTAATAGTAAATCGGATAATAATATCTTCTTGATAATTTATAATGTTTTATACATTTACGTTTTCCTGTATCATTTCAATAGTCATACTTATGAGTACATTTAGGATAAATATCACAATATTTTATTAAGTCAATATATAGTTAAATTCGAAGACTAACCTGCTATACTAAACTAACAGTTATATTTAACTAATAATGTAACAGTTCTTTAACAGACCTGTTAACTCTAAATTAGATCATTGCTACTTTTGAACGTTTAAACTATAGACTTAAATTAAGTATCTGTATTTGTTTACAGTTATTGATTTGTTTGTCAAATTTTAACGGTTAAAAGTTTCTTCTCGAAGTAAGAGAACTTTAAAAAAAGAACTGTCAAGGTACTTATGTTTATCACTGTTTACCATCATATTATTATAATAGAGGTCTAAAAAGCATAACGCATGAAACTCATCAGTAGGATAAATTGTAAAGGCTCCTGTGTTTGTATTCTATGGGGCATGATAATATTGATTATATCTTATTTTTACTATTATATATAAATGAATATTTTTTGTTTACCAAAGTGAACATAACCGGCAGAACCGATTATTCAATAAATCAATGAGCTTGTACTTAAAGTAATTCCAAACCGGAAATCACACTTAAATACCACAGATAAGCTTATAAGATAACAGCCGCTATACCCGCTGATATATATATATACAGAAATTGAATAGGCCGTAAAAATATTATAACGATACGGTTTCAATAATGAGAAGATATTCCGGAGATATCATATTTAGCTGGTGGTGAGTCTCTGTTGCTGGAGACCCTGTAGGTAGGTACCATCGCAGCGGCTATTGCAACAGACAAATAGTACCTAGCAAACATTACTGTGTTCCAGTTCGAAGGGTATTGTACCTAGTGTAATTACTGGGGTAACGAGACTTAACATCCGTAACCGAGATATAATATATAAATAATACTTGATAAGTTAATAGCCAGACACGTACCGTCAGGTGAAAGTCTCCTCAGTTCGTTGAATAAAAGAAAAGATATATAATTCGATTACTTTCATACAAAATGATGGCCCCATCTATTACTTTAATCTACCCTCATTATGAAAATCAAATTGACTATATATTAGCCAGAACTATCTACATATAATATATTATCATCATCATTAGCCGCTAGACGTTGAAATTTCATTTAATAAGGAATTAGGGTTGCTAGCAACCAAACAAATTTCGATTCATATAAATAAAACTTAATTTTACAGATATTCCTCTAAATTTTACGGGGTAAGGGTTGCCGCATAACACCTCACCAGCTCGTGGTGCAGCCTACTAATCAACAAACGAGGCTCTGGCTCCCACCAACTCGCATTGGGCCAGCGTGGTGGGAAATAGCCCACGTTACCCTACTCGATCGATGTGGGAAACTTTGAAGGAGGTCTAGGTCCATGATGATGATAAATTTTCCAGGTTTTGTGATGAAAATATTAGATATCCTCTCACATCAATAATAATGTAAATTAAATAAATATTACTATCTATAGATAGAAACAAGTAAAGATAATGAAAAAAGTGACAAACATATGTTAGAACTCCTCGGAAACTATCGGTGGTAGATCACCGTTGGACAGCCCTGCAGTCTCTGGCTATTAAGAACAGGACTAAGGTATTCCCTGCCTATTGTATAAGGCGATTAAAAGAGTCCTCGGGTTCGTGGGCTTTGAGGGTGGTGGTCCTCAAATCTCAAGCGAGGCTTAGGAGTACGGCAAATGCATGGTGGTCTTGTATTTGCCGCAGCACAGCGTGGGTGCTGAGGGCTTTGCCCTTCCGTGGGATGTTTTAGCTAGAGTGGAGGATGGCACCGGTGCGGTCCGTAGGAGATCCCGGAGCCCCTCCTGATGCATTGACGGAGACCACTGAAAGGGTATTTAGTGGGTAGAAGCACCATATAACCTCGTCTTCCCCCCAGAAGCAAGATATCTTTTAAGAAGAATAAAAAATCAACCTTGGAGACCAGCTCTGTACCACGACAACGTCTATTTTTACCGGTTCTATGTTAGAAGCAATAATTGCAGTATGACCATATAATGGTTAATATGGTTTTTTCTCGTCCCTCTGCTGTTCACAACTCTATTGAATTTATATATAAGGTATAGAGAAAACAGCTCCAGCACCATTTAAACCACAACACAGTAATATTTACTAATTATCAGCAAAATATATAAATAGTCTTTACGACCTATCTTAGACTATTTGTTTATGTTCATTAATTACTATTAAAGTTGGCTTTAAATTTAAAATTGACAAAGAAGGCAGATCTCCGAGAATATAAGAGATAATAGCTAAGAGAGAGAGATAGAGAAAGAGATAGAAGATTCAAAATTGTCATAATGTGGTTGTAAACCTTTAAACTATTAAAATATTGAATTATATAATATTTCCTACTACTCACCTCAATCTCTTCGCCTCGTCAATGAACGGCCTCTTTTCCATCTCCGTGAGCAGCTTCCACTCAGCGCCCAGCCTCTTCGATATCTCCGAGTTGTGCATCTTCGGGTTGTCCTGTGCCATCTTCCGCCTCTGACCTCTGGACCACACCATGAAGGCGTTCATCGGCCTCTTTATGTGCTCCGCCGGCTGCTTGCCCATCGACATGTCTCACTGTCTACTATTATTCTCTCAACTTAATTATTTAAGCACTTTTGTTTGTTCATTATGTTATTAGGGAGTGATTGTAATTATTTTTTTTATTTACATTCGCTTCACAAAATTTTTAGGGTGGTTTTTGTTAGGTTAATTCTAAAGTTAACGGAACAATTAAAGCGTGAGGATCACGATTGGAAAGTAGCGCCGGTGAAAAACTGGCGAAAGCTCTATGCGCCGCTTTTCTCGCTTGTGGCACAGTTTGTGCCGGGACTTGGCTCCAAGTTTCCCCCCCGTCGTGTCGCGGTCCCCCCCTACCTTCGCAGTGAACGGGCCAATCGTGCGGTGCGGAGGGCGGCCGCTGGCCCCCCATTGGTTTGCGGCGGGAACGTCTCGCGCCACCGCAACAGGTTGCCCGACTTCTTGTTAGCATGTTTATTAGCGAGATTAAATTCCTTTTTTTTTCTCTCGTGCCGCAGCCTCCGCACGCCGAGCGGAGAGCGCGCCCCCGCGTAATTGGACGCGAACAATTCGCGACGCGCTTCGCCCCCGACACCGGCAGCGGCTCCGGCGACGCGCGCTCCGTCTACACGGACACTTCGCATGTGTGCGTGCGCGCGAGGACACGCATACAATAAGTAATTGTCATATTAAAAAAAAATACCTTATTTTTTTTGGGTTTTGAATCTTAGTAACATTAAAATCAGTCTCATATATTTCATCATCATCATTCCAAATGATGGACGTCCACAGCTGGACATAGATCTGTAATATATTCACGAAGCACGGTCTTGTCTGTTTGATTCCAATGGCTCCCAGCTATTATTTTTAGATCTTCCATCCAAAATCTTTCACATCTTTAAATACTATTAATTATTGTCTATTACAATTACGAGTACCCATGGACAAATAATTAAAATTATAGATTATTAAAGGCTATTGAAATTATAAAAAGAACCAAAAGACCCACAAGACCCAAGTTTCCATGGTGAAGATATTTGGACAGTATTTCCAGCATGGAGTATTATCAATAAAATTATATCACCTAGAATGCCACTACAAGACCTAAAGACACAGTGGGGTTATTCTGCGTAGATCGGAACGTGAACAATAATTAAAAGTTGTAGGTGGAGGATTATGACAGGATATCTATCAGGTCAGACATCTCGTTACCATGCTGCTGCAAGGAACTCTGAATCACGGAGACATAAATGAATAAAATGTATATTTATCTATTTATAGTTTATAAGGAAATCCTTGAAATATATATATTTAATAAATTTTTATGTACAAATTTCTTTGCCTGCTGTTAAAAATTAAAAAAAAAATTATATCGCCATTACATATTGTTTAGAAATTATTTATAATACATACGATCTTTACACAGGTGCTTGAATGAAGTTCATCTGGTCAATCAAATCATCATCAACCAATAGGACGTCCACTGCTGGACATAGACCTTGCCCAAATATCTCCTCATACAGTCAGCTTGGCCTCCGGTACTGCTGGGCACTAAGGGCTGTCGTGTATAGGAGTTCATATGGAGGGAATAGAGTTTAGGATTGGCGGGAGCCAAAACCTCGTCTCTTGATTAGTATATTAGAATACACCACGAGTTGGTGAAGTAGGCTTGGCTCTGGTGATTTTTTTGGGGGACCTCTAATACCCCGTGGATTAAAGCCACAAAAGAGTCCTTACGCTGGACGCTTATGAGAGTCCTTAGACTGGAGTAAGACATGTACTATCTTTGGTAGTTCACTTTATGAGAGCGATAAGTATACTGCATATGGCTCCGGAAGAAACTGCTGGTTTCCATTGAAGATGGTTAATTTAACATTAAGTTTAACGCGTTTTAAAATTATTGTTATTTTTTTTAATTTACTTCCTTCAATGATTCCTTCAATTCAGCGACAGGACCTGTATATTACAGCGTACACATCCACAACCGATGGCACACGGTCGCTATTAAAGGATATTATAGTCACCTAAGTTTAGATTTATTTTGGACTGTGTAGGTCATTATAATTTGTGTATAGTCTTCATTTTTGAAGCTCGTGTACGGTGGTAACTAGTTACATTTAAAACTTGTTAATTGGAGTACAAGTTGGCGGTGGTGGGTGGTGGGTCGTGTGTCGTGGGTGGTGGGTCATGTGTCGTGTGTCGCGTGTCGCGTATGGCGACTTGATTGTGCGAGGTGCGGCTGCGAATTTGCATGAGGCGGTCCGCAGTCCGCGGTCCGCAAACAATCCCGCCTGAATGCTCACTAATGGGGGCCTCATCTGTACGTAATTACAGGGGGCGCCGCGCAAATACCGGACGCGATTTATGCTAATGTTTCCAGAAGACGCCGCGCGTGCGCCGCGTCACTTTGTTTTCCCTCAACAACGTAAATTTGCAGCATTATAACGTACAAGAGCATAAATTATACAAATACATATTATGACATTATGTTTTGGCGCATCACATCCTCACCTTGCAAATACCGTAATGTTTCCAAACGAAAGTCTATAACCAGTGCGTCCGCCTACTTACAGCACAGAGACATGGCACGTTACCATCCAGCTGGTTCATCGATTTAAAGCAGCAGCCAGCGATAGAGAGAACTTTCTTAGCGTTTCTCTAAGGGACAAAATCTGGAACGAAGAAATTCGAAAGAACTAAAGTTGTCGACGTAGCTCTCAAAGTTTGCAAGCTGAGGTGGCAGTGGACCGCCCATGTCTGTCGTGTCAGTGACGGCTGATGAAGGAAAAAGTCTTGGAGTGAAGGCAGCGTACATGTCGTAAAAGTGTAGGACGCCCTCCCTCCAGATTGACCGATGACATTATCAGAGCAGTCCGAAGTGGGTGGATGTGAGAAGCTGAGGATCGTGCTTGGTGGACGACGTTGGGGCAGATCTATATCCAGCACTGGCTAAACAAAGGCTAATGATGATGATGACGATATTTTGACGAAACAAAAATAATATAGCTTATCTATACTGGAGTAAGACAACTTGTAATGGGCAAGGCAGACAGTTCGATGAACTGAAGGCTGGGGCAGTAAAGTCCTAGTTCGGCTGTGTACCTGCAGATCTAATTCTGGAAAACCCTTCTCAAGGTGGAGCCTCACAATTTACTGAAAATCGTCGGACTATTGGGTCAGAATCGATTGAAGTGGAGATCTTTGGGGACGCCTATATTCAAGAATAGACTAATGATGATATTGTATATGTGTACCAATGTCATACGTGAATGGAACAGCATCACATCTAACTTGGACCTTTAACGAATAATTCAGAGTTAAAAGTCAACCTTCATTTGTTTGTTCATTGTTTTCCATCATCATCCTTAGTCAATATACGTTAATGCAGAACTAAGGCCCTAAAAATATCTTCATTCTGGTACTGCGCTACTCACATCCCGCGGCTTACCTTGTGAAGGGTTTGCCAGTACTGCATCGTCGACAATCATTCAAGGATCTGTCTCATCACCTGACTATCCTTCACGGTGATATAAATTTTCGTTAATCTATAATTAAACAAATCTTTATACAAATTATAACATGATTAATGTCATCACCATCATTATCAGCTTTATCCACTGCTGGATATAGGCCTTATCCAATGCCTTCCACCAAATACGTTCCTCAGCTTCTCGCATCCACTCATCTCCGTCCGCCTTGTATGATGTCGTCAGTCCACCTGGAGGTAGAGCGTCCTACACTTCTGCGACCTGTACGCGGCCACCACTCCTAGACTTTTCTCGTCCATCGGCCGTCACTGACATGACCGACATGGCTGGCCCGCTGCCATTTCTTTCTTCCGGAATTTCTTCGTTCCCGATTTTGTCCTTTAGAGAACTGGCAAGCATAGCTCCCTTCATCGCTCGCTGTGCTACTTTGAATCGGTGGACCAGCTTGGTCAGGTGCCATGTCTCAATGCCGTAAGTAAACATGGTAATTAATGTAGACAAATATAATTCCTCAGTTGAGTCATTCAATACGACGTCTATATAAAAACTTCGATAAATATCCGCAATGAAAAAGTTCTAAACAGACCGGAACAAATTGGAGTATCGAGCAATGGCTGCTGGTGTATATACACTAGGTTTTTATTGAATTACCAATGTGTTGATACACAAAAATGTATCGTCCGTACACCGCCGGCCAAACGCCATTTGACTGGCGGCTGTGCCTGAAATTGAAATAGAGCCTCGCCGACGGTTCCGTTACCGCCGACACTTGTACAGTCGCATGAGAAAGTTTCATAGTAAACACTGTCACAAACATTATCGGGTCAGTATATACCTCTAGAACATTCGAGAATTATAAAGAGAACGGCGTGTCGTGAGTCAAGTGTTCGGCGACGTGTTTGGTATAAACAATGAACCATTGCTGATGCATCAGGAAAACGAGTTCTCTGGAAATTTTTAGAGCCGTAGTTGGACGATACCCTATCTTCCTGTATGGTGTGAAACCGTGGACAATCCCCGCTATGGAGAGGCAAAGGTGCTGGAGACGTATTCTAAGGATACCTTGGACAGAGAAACGTACTAATCATGGTCCTGACTCGGCTCCAAATAAAAAAAGTCGTGTACCAAAACGATGTACAGATCAGATTAAAGACTCGTCGTCCTCTATATTCTAGACAACCGTAAAATAGTCGTTGGAGACGAAGCGGTAGAAGCAGATCGTCCGCTCCATACAGGAACCTTAGCACTGACCACGATCCTCAGATATGACAGAATGACCCTAGAGAGACTGGCGGACGATATACCGCGAATGATCTATACTGTCGATTTTAGCGATTCACGACTTGGCTGGTCATTGCTGGACTTGATTTATGGAGTAATAGATGTTTTCCATCGATGGAAGAATTACTTTGGCTCACTGCATCAGAGGAGTAAGTATCTCGGAACATTATTTTATACCATTAAAACACTACCAGTGCACTACAATATTTTACTGGTGGTAGATCACCGTTCCTAGAAACCGTCACTACTGCTGCTAATGCTGCCGACAAACAATAGGATGCAACCATTAAAGTAGTCCGGTTTGAAAGGGATTTTAACAAGTGAAATTACTGAGTTAATAAGAATGTAATAATTAATGAAAGCGGCATGTATAATATGATGCAGTGTATATCATTGTGACAGTTATAGTCGGTCGTGTTAGTTAATAGATGAACTCTACTGGTACCTCCAGTGCTGAACTCTAGAGGTCTCTCTCATATTCCGACGTTTCCTGACTTGTTTCTTTATTTATGTATATTATTATAAATGTGTGTGTTGTTGCGCCGAGTGTACGTGAAACAAACGCGACGCCACAATATCGCGTTATACACCGTTTTGCCGGCCCGCCGCCCAGCCGCCGGCGCTCGCCGCCTGCCGCCTGCCGCCCGCCGCCACCACAATATCGTGTGATGACTTTCATAACAATATAATAATTGTTTTAACTATAACACTAACTATTGTTTAGTTACCATCATACTTTATATGAGTAAAATATCACATGTTATAATACAGGTCACAATATAGAAGAAGATGATATATAAAAGTATGTTCAAAAAATGTTCATTGGCTCTTTGCTATGACTCTATAACTAAATAAATAGTGAATAAATTATTTTCTAGTGAATTCACTAGGGGCAGGTCTCTCGAGGATCATCGTGGGAGTTTTAGTCGGTGCAAGTCCGACATAACCTATCTTTGCCCCCGCGAAAGCATTGCCCTACGTAAAACAAAAAAAAAGGTCTCTATGGAGAACGTCTATGTAGTTACCACCGCAAAGCCTAATGCAGCCTAAAAACAGTAATGAGCAAACTTAAATATGGTTTGAAGGACACTGTAGCTTATGTTATTACTGGGGTAATGAGATTTAACAACTTATGAATTAAGGCAGTAACATACTGACTAACGCCACGTTATTGTGGTCAGGCGTATTATTTACCATCAGGTGAACTTTTCGGTCGTCTTGTGACTTACCTGAATAAAAAAAATCACACTCGAGCCTCCAACAGCTTAAAATCATAACATATATATACATTTACATATGATATAATAGTTTTTTATACAATTTAGCGACGAGACGAACGTGACGATCACCTAATAGTAAGTGATAAGTCCGCTCATATTAAAGTAGCGGAAGTTAGGATGATACACTGCACCAAATTGTGCTCGCCGTCTTGAGACATGAGATGATGCTTTATATGCTTCATCATCATCATTATCAGCCGATAGACATCTATCACCTACAAAGATCTCCCCATCGATCAGTCCAGCTGCTTCCCGCAAACTTCATTTGTAGGGATTCATAAAGTGGGCATTGAGTCATTTCTCACCATACTGGCCCAAGGCGGATTTGTGGGATCCAAAGCCCCGTTTGTGGTTTACCAGGGTTCACATCAACTTCACCATTTATTGCTGTAATCTAGTGGAATACTCTAACAAAAATGCAGTAACTTTATTACTAAATTAAGTATAGGTTAAAAAGGAAACGTACAATCTGTATTTAAATACGTTAAGCCTTCGAAAGTATTCTTCCTGTGTGCGTTTTGTATGGGAGCAGAAGTGTTCGCCCGTAGCGCGTAGCGCGCAGCACGTAGCGGCGTAGCCCGCGGCTACAATAAGCGCGGCGCAGCGCCCGCGGGCGTAGAGGGGCGGCGTCCTCTCATTGTTGCGGCGCGGGCTCGAAACATCGAGAACACATTATACCGGACAGAACCTCAAGCAATATTAATACAGCATTATGAGGACTGTAGGAAACGAGGGTGCAGGTCAAAAGAAGATCACGACACACACCAATTTATATCTGGTTCATCTGGGGGCAGGGCGTCGGACAAATGGACCGACGACATTATCAAGGCGGTCTGAAGTAGGTGGATGCGAGGAGCTGAGGATCGTATTTGGTTGAAGACATTGGGGTTGGCCTTGGCCTGGATAAACAAAGGATGATGATGATGATGATGATTTGTTTATATCACGTCGTTTTTTTTTTTAATTATTCAACTAAGCTACGACACCAGAGGGATGATCTACGGATGTTAAGTAATACGTCCGCTCATAACAACGTGGATAAAGTGTCAACTCTCGTTAAGCCAGTAATTACATTAGCTACAGCGCCCTTCAAACCGGAACTCAGTAATAATTGCACAGTACTGTATGTCGGCTGTATTAGGCGCTGCTGTGGTACTTTCCTATACAGTCACCGGCAACAGGCATCAACCACCAGTTAACGGTGGGAGTATTACCATCAGGTGGACGTAATTTGGTCGGAATAAGAAGTAAAATAGTTTGAGTTATATATAATATATTATATATAGAAATCGATTGTAGGGTCACGATGATAACAGTAGGCTGAAACGATGATGATGATGATGATAACATCCGTGTTATAAATCTGGCGGAGTATTTGATAGTATACTATATTAAATATATTAGTGTGATGAAGGTGTGAGGAGTGTCTGCGCGGAGAGAGGCACAAAGAGTCCGCCGCTGTGGGGGTAGGAAATAAAATATCCTATCAATGGAGACATAAAGGAGCCGCGCGGACGTAGCAGCGCACACGGTCACCCATCCTCGGATTCATCTTAAGAATATCCTTTTTTATTTATTTGATCCTGTTCTGTGTTTAGTGCGATGTGCTGCAACCAACAGGAAGGGGAAGTTAGTCGTTAGTAATCGACTTATACTTTTCCAAAAATACCTGACCTGGTACTGGTGGTAAGTCCCTGAATCCGGAGACAGTCTCTTCAGTTCCCACCGGAGCCGTCAAGCAGTAGTGTGCAAACATTACGGTGATACGGTTTGAAGGGCGCTGTAGCTAGCGTAATAACTCGACATCGTGTGTCTCAAGTCGAAGAGCACTGTATGGTGCTGTGCGATATCCTAACCAGCATGACGCTGTTATGGGCGTATCACTTAACATCAAGTGACTATCCTGCTGTCTTCGTCGCTGTTGATTCTTGTTGCCGAAGTAATTACACTAGCTACAGCGCCCTTCAAATCGGAACACAGTAAGGTTTGTCGGCTGCAATAGTCGCTGCGGTGGTACCTACGTAAACGGAAGAACCACCACCAGTGTTAAGACGTATCTTCGCACGCGTCACTCATTGCGACGTGTTCGGTAAGCAGAAGACATTTTACTATAGGGGTGGGGGTTGGGGGTGTGTGGAATAACATTTCACTCCATTCTACTCGCTCGCATTTCTGTTTATTTGTTTGTCGCCGCTCCGGTTGAGCTCCGAATATATAATCATTCGTTTTATAACCTGATGGATGTTCTCCGCCCGTTTCGCTGTATCAGGCTTGAAGTTCTTCAGAAATCTGCCTTGAGAGCAACCGCAGCAGCAGATGGCATTCAACGGCAACCGTGACTATACCAACCGCATAAACTATGTGGAATGAAACGATATATACTTAATTCGATAATAGGTGAGTATGAAAGATAAATAGGTGTCTTTGTTAGGCGATCACGTGAAAACGAGTGATCGCATCGTGACGGGCACACGGGCATTCGACGCGGAAAGTTTCGTAGATGGTCGTAGGCTATTTATTTTTTTAAATTCATAGATCCTTCCTAATTTTATATCTAAATCACTTTTATGAGTATTTTCACTTGGTGTTATATATGCGGTTGCTATGGTAACGGTTGCTATAGAGAGTCGTTCGAGATCTATGTTACTGCCAGCAAAGCGCTTCGGGAACAGCTAAGTTACTAATATATAAGTTGTATATATGTGTGTGTTTTTTATTATTTAATGAAGCGATCAAATGAATGAGTCATTCACCTGATGGTAAGTGATACGCCCGCCCATTACGTGGTTATAATGGTATTCACTGCATCACATTGCGTACTGGTGGTAGTGTATCTGTTGCTACAGACCGTCTAGGTAGGTATCGCCGCAGCGCCTATTGCAGCCCACAAACAGTACTGTGCGAACATTACTGTGATCCGGTTAGAAGGGCGATATAGCTAATGTAAATACTGCGATAAGTCAACATTAACTAGCGCTACGTTGTTATGGGTGGGCGTTTAACTTACCATTAGGTGAACATGCCGCTCGTCTAGTCGCTTAATCACATAAAAAACACAAGATGTTAAGTATTAATACCCTATTAATTACACAAGCTGCCCCCTTCAAACCGGATCACAGTAACGCTTGCACAGTACTGTCTGCCGGCTGCAATAGGCGCTGCTGTGGTTCCAGCCCAGACGGTCTACAGCAACAGAGACACTACCACCCGTGATAGCTATAGCGCCCTTCAAACCGGATCACAGTAACGCTTGCACAGTACTGTCTGCCGGCTGCAATAGGCACTGCTGTGGTTCCAGCCCAGACGGTCTACAGCAACAGAGACACTACCACCCGTGATAGCTATAGCGCCCTTCAAACCGGATCACAGTAATGCTTGCACAGTACTGTCTGCCGGCTGCAATAGGCACTGCTGTGGTTCCAGCCCAAGCGGTCTACAGCAACAGAGACACTACCACCCGTGATAGCTATAGCGCCCTTCAAACCGGATCACAGTAACGCTTGCACAGTACTGTCTGCCGGCTGCAATAGGCACTGCTGTGGTTCCAGCCCAGGCGGTCTACAGCAACAGAGACACTACCACCCGTGATAGCTATAGCGCCCTTCAAACCGGATCACAGTAACGCTTGCACAGTACTGTCTGCCGGCTGCAATAGGCACTGCTGTGGTTCCAGCCCAGACGGTCTACAGCAACAGAGACACTACCACCCGTGATAGCTATAGCGCCCTTCAAACCGGATCACAGTAACGCTTGCACAGTACTGTCTGCCGGCTGCAATAGGCACTGCTGTGGTTCCAGCCCAGACGGTCTACAGCAACAGAGACACTACCACCCGTGATAGCTATAGCGCCTTTCAAACCGGATCACAGTAACGCTTGCACAGTACTGTCTGCCGGCTGCAATAGGCACTGCTGTGGTTCCAGCCCAGGCGGTCTACAGCAACAGAGACACTACCACCCGTGATAGCTATAGCGCCCTTCAAACCGGATCACAGTAACGCTTGCACAGTACTGTCTGCCGGCTGCAATAGGCACTGCTGTGGTTCCAGCCCAGGCGGTCTACAGCAACAGAGACACTACCACCCGTGATAGCTATAGCGCCCTTCAAACCGGATCACAGTAACGCTTGCACAGTACTGTCTGCCGGCTGCAATAGGCACTGCTGTGGTTCCAGCCCAGGCGGTCTACAGCAACAGAGACACTACCACCCGTGATAGCTATAGCGCCCTTCAAACCGGATCACAGTAACGCTTGCACAGTACTGTCTGCCGGCTGCAATAGGCACTGCTGTGGTTCCAGCCCAGGCGGTCTACAGCAACAGAGACACTACCACCCGTGATAGCTATAGCGCCCTTCAAACCGGATCACAGTAACGCTTGCACAGTACTGTCTGCCGGCTGCAATAGGCACTGCTGTGGTTCCAGCCCAGGCGGTCTACAGCAACAGAGACACTACCACCCGTGATAGCTATAGCGCCCTTCAAACCGGATCACAGTAACGCTTGCACAGTACTGTCTGCCGGCTGCAATAGGCACTGCTGTGGTTCCAGCCCAAGCGGTCTACAGCAACAGAGACACTACCACCCGTGATAGCTATAGCGCCCTTCAAACCGGATCACAGTAACGCTTGCACAGTACTGTCTGCCGGCTGCAATAGGCACTGCTGTGGTTCCAGCCCAGGCGGTCTACAGCAACAGAGACACTACCACCCGTGATAGCTATAGCGCCCTTCAAACCGGATCACAGTAACGCTTGCACAGTACTGTCTGCCGGCTGCAATAGGCACTGCTGTGGTTCCAGCCCAGGCGGTCTACAGCAACAGAGACACTACCACCCGTGATAGCTATAGCGCCCTTCAAACCGGATTACAGTAACGCTTGCACAGTACTGTCTGCCGGCTGCAATAGGCACTGCTGTGGTTCCAGCCCAAGCGGTCTACAGCAACAGAGACACTACCACCCGTGATAGCTATAGCGCCCTTCAAACCGGATCACAGTAACGCTTGCACAGTACTGTCTGCCGGCTGCAATAGGCACTGCTGTGGTTCCAGCCCAGGCGGTCTACAGCAACAGAGACACTACCACCCGTGATAGCTATAGCGCCCTTCAAACCGGATCACAGTAACGCTTGCACAGTACTGTCTGCCGGCTGCAATAGGCACTGCTGTGGTTCCAGCCCAGACGGTCTACAGCAACAGAGACACTACCACCCGTGATAGCTATAGCGCCCTTCAAACCGGATCACAGTAACGCTTGCACAGTACTGTCTGCCGGCTGCAATAGGCACTGCTGTGGTTCCAGCCCAGGCGGTCTACAGCAACAGAGACACTACCACCCGTGATAGCTATAGCGCCCTTCAAACCGGATTACAGTAACGCTTGCACAGTACTGTCTGCCGGCTGCAATAGGCACTGCTGTGGTTCCAGCCCAAGCGGTCTACAGCAACAGAGACACTACCACCCGTGATAGCTATAGCGCCCTTCAAACCGGATCACAGTAACGCTTGCACAGTACTGTCTGCCGGCTGCAATAGGCACTGCTGTGGTTCCAGCCCAGGCGGTCTACAGCAACAGAGACACTACCACCCGTGATAGCTATAGCGCCCTTCAAACCGGATCACAGTAACGCTTGCACAGTACTGTCTGCCGGCTGCAATAGGCACTGCTGTGGTTCCAGCCCAGACGGTCTACAGCAACAGAGACACTACCACCCGTGATAGCTATAGCGCCCTTCAAACCGGATCACAGTAACGCTTGCACAGTACTGTCTGCCGGCTGCAATAGGCACTGCTGTGGTTCCAGCCCAGGCGGTCTACAGCAACAGAGACACTACCACCCGTGATAGCTATAGCGCCCTTCAAACCGGATCACAGTAACGCTTGCACAGTACTGTCTGCCGGCTGCAATAGGCACTGCTGTGGTTCCAGCCCAGGCGGTCTACAGCAACAGAGACATTACCACCCGTGATAGCTATAGCGCCCTTCAAACCGGATCACAGTAACGCTTGCACAGTACTGTCTGCCGGCTGCAATAGGCACTGCTGTGGTTCCAGCCCAGGCGGTCTACAGCAACAGAGACACTACCACCCGTGATAGCTATAGCGCCCTTCAAACCGGATCACAGTAACGCTTGCACGGTACTGTCTGTCGGCTGCAATAGGCGCTGCTGTAGTTCCAGCCCAGGCGGTCTACAGCAACAGAGACACTACCACCCGTGATAGCTATAGCGCCCTTCAAACCGGATCACAGTAACGCTTGCACGGTACTGTCTGTCGGCTGCAATAGGCGCTGCTGTAGTTCCAGCCCAGGCGGTCTACAGCAACAGAGACACTACCACCCGTGATAGCTATAGCGCCCTTCAAACCGGATCACAGTAACGCTTGCACGGTACTGTCTGCCGGCTGCAATAGGCGCTGCTGTAGTTCCAGCCCAGGCGGTCTACAGCAACAGAGACACTACCACCCGTGATAGCTATAGCGCCCTTCAAACCGGACCACAGTAACGCTTGCACAGTACTGTCTGTCGGCTGCAATAGGCGCTGCTGTGGTAGGTGCCCAGAGGGTCTCCGGCACGTTAGAACAGAGGTCCGTTTAGGAGGTGGCGCGTGCCTCGCGCCGCCATTTTCTTGTAGGTAAAATACGTATATAAGCACAAATAGGTGGTGCCGCGGCGCGCCGGCGATATCGGACATAAAACTGAGGCTTAAAATCGGCAATAACAATAAGTTAAGACTTAAGGGCCCTTTACACTGTACGATATTTAAATCGAATTTTTTTATAACATTGAAAGACTACTGCCGGTAGTTTTCCATTGCCGGTTAGGTACCACCGCACCGCCTATTGCAGCCGACAGACAGTACTGTGCAAATGTTACCGTCATCCGGTTTGAAGAATCAATATCTATCACTGGTTGTAGGTCTCTGTTGCCGGTGACCGTCTAGGCTGTTACCACCGCAACTCCTACTGCAGTCGAGAATATTAATGGGCAAAGATTTTGCGGTTCAAAGGGCACTGTAACTAGTGTACATGTATCTTATGTCTTAAGGCGACGAGCACAATGCGGTGTTGTGTATATTATTCTGACTAGCGTCAAATTGTTATGGTCAAGCGTATCACTTAACATCAGGTGAACGTGTCGTAATAAAAAAAAGGATTTTAGTATGAAAAAAAAAATCGTTTAAATGTCGTACGCTTGCCAGTACTGTTGAGTGTAGTTTTGTACCACTAGTAAATATTACTTATGACCAGTAAGATATTTAAAATTCTGGTGTTAAATATCGTATCCGACAATCGTGTCGTGCGGTGCGAGCGCCGGTGTCGGAGGCCCGCGACGGCGCCGCGGGCGGTCGCTTTTTGTATCTCCTATTATAGGTTTATGCGTTCTTATTTTCATAAATATGGCGGCTTAAATACCCCCGTTTATGTCTTCGGTGATTTACACAGCAGCCCCTTGTCGTGCTGCGTTTGCGGGAGCTTTACTACAGCCGACATAAATATCACCCTGTACATCATTACTTATTCTGTTCGCTAACTCATTTTAATATTTTGTTTATTTTCAATGGTAATTGTGCGGTGAGTGTTGTAAAGGATGCGGATATCAATGTGGATGTACTGTGGATAATAAATATAATAGTAATTTCCATAGTTTCAACGCCATTTAAATCTGAATTTATTAATGTTTGCACACTAAATATATATTACGGTGGTAATATAACGGTATCGGTTAACAGATGCTGGTGGTAAGAACGAGTAAAAAATGGTGTTGTTATTTAAATTTGTATTATCTTATAAAAGATAATCTAAATGTAAGTAGTAATATATTCCAGAAATAATAGATAATTATAATCAAATGTTTATTAATAATTACATATTAATTATTAAAAGTATTTATCTATGTATAATAACTTCTCATCCATTGAATTATTACAGATATTCGCCAACGCCCACACCACGTTGAACACACTGGTTCTCGTCCGATCACCGAAGTTAAGCAGCGTCAGGCGCGGTCAGTACTTGGATGGGCTTAGGGTTAGCTTTTGGCTCTCCTTATTTTCTTTTTAAATTTCTACATTGGATTACCTTTCGCGTTATTGTTTTATTTACAGCATCTTATTTTTATTATAACTCTTAAATACATTTTATTTATAAATATTTTTTTATTGATTTCAGAGACATCTAGTGGAATAAAATGAAATGTTTGTATTAGCGCCATCTATAGGAATTTTAAGTGTTTATTTCGTGCAATGTTATAAATTTATTTATGCGATTTAGTTATACAATTCTTTATAAGATGTCGCTAAAACCTTATAAGGTTTGTGTTTAATGTGCTGTGCAAATGTGTAGATCTTCGGGGGAGTCCTATGTCTATGAACAGACATCTGAAAGCCGATAAATATGGTTATTATTTTAAAACATATACGTTCAACAAAATTTTCGATTAAAACTTTTTAATCAATTATGCTACTGCCATTAAGGACAATAGATGTCGCCCGTAGTAGAAGTAAGCCATAGGAATAGGCATATTTTTAGATGATTTTGTACAAAATCATTTGAATAAAATTATATTTATAAATGATCATAATCATCTTCATGGGGTGTAAGGGGTCGCCCACGACAATTCATGGGACGCAAACCGACTTACTCGTGGTGTACCCTGATAATAAACAAACGTGGCGCTGACTTCTCTCAACCCACATAAAGCCAGCATGGTGGGAAATTGCACAAATTTCCCATATATATATCTCTACAAACAACAGCTCTTGGTGCCCGGCGGTACCGAAAGCCATTCTGATTGTGACTGACGTTGGTAAGGCACCGGAACCAGAATAGCGCAGGATCGGTCGATGTAGGGTTCTTTGAGAAAGGTTGCCAGCAGTTGATGTCTATCACCTCATGAGAATCATCGTCACCATTATATTATTTATTATGAACATAAATTTTATTCTTTTAAGATGAACATCATTGGTTTTAAAAACTATAATTATAACATAAAACCCTAGTAATTATTCTAACTCACCCTCAAAATTGGAAGTCATTACACTCATACACTGATTGCTGGAATAAGCGCTGTTTTTCCCTCCTATAGTCTTTGCTTTTTAATGTAGATTAAAAGATAGAAGTGGACCAATTGATATAAATATAAAGGAACCTTCACTGTATCATGTGTTGGTAAAGTAGTTTATTCATTTTACGCAATCCAATATTCACGATTCCATTGTGAACCTGGCCCGTTCGCACCGGTCCGTAATCGTTTGATCTGTTGGCAAATCGTGCCATTGGCATCAATGGCAGGATTAGACCACACCCCAGGCCCATTCTGAATGGCCACACAATGTCCGATCGTCGCAACGATACATATTTAGAATAAACAATCGCCTACAGGCCCTGCGCTTGAATGTAATCATTTGTTACAGCGAATAGAAACATATAACTCTCAAGAAAACATCCTGACTGTTTCTTTACTATGTAATAGTAATGTGAATGATAATTACGAACACATTAAATATAGCATTGCCTATATGAATACAAAACTCTTTACCTTTTCAAAAAGAAGTATAGTGTTCGTGTAACTCATATATTTATCATCTGTATCCTAAAGATTGTGTTTAATTTTCAAAAAGTGTTATAAAAAAAAAAGTGAAACCAAAACCCATGTCCAGTGACGTGGCATCCATTAATCACAAGTGTTACATGTTAAATGTGACATTCACGTAACAGGAAGTGTAAACATTACGGCCATTTCGTAACAACCGGGTGACGGATGATTGATATTACAAATGGTTTTAAATCTGCCACGCTCGCGGCAGGACAGTGCTTTACCAATAAAAATGTCATCCTTAATAACTAGATATATGTACTTAACGGAGAAATCAGATGTGTGGAGATCCGCAGAAGAACTAAGGTCACCGACATGACCAAAAGATTGCTAGACTTAGGTAGCAGTGGGCAGGGCACAATGCTGGACTGATCGATGTGGAGATCTTTAGGGGAGGCTTATGTCCAGCAGTAGACGTCTATCGGCTGATGATGATGTACTTAATGAGGATATGACATCACCACAAACGTCTATTCTTATTCCAATAAACAGGGAGATGAACTCAAATTAATAAAACAGATTAGATGTAGTGACTTGAGACGACGGTAAGGGTAAAAATTCGCAAACCTTAGCAACCGCTGATAATTAGGAAGAACTTCCGAGATGAAGACATGTATGGGATGTGAGAGGCATACAGATCATCTTGTGTCAGCTCCTGTTGTGCTCATCCTCAGAGCGCGCCGCTCCTTATTATCAGAGCGCAGCGCGGGCGCGCCCTCACAAAACATACGGGAGTATCATCTGACAATTTGTGAGCAATCAGTGCATTGTCGCCGCTCTTTATTCAGCGGCAGATAATACGTGGAAAATTGTCATAGCCATTGTGACCAGCCCATTGTTGGTATAATGACAGCGCTCCGATTTAGTTGGCTCCGAACCGGTGATCAGTGCGAACTTGGTCGCGACCCGGACGACCTCATCGCGGATGCGGCGCAGACGGCACGTTGAAAGTGAAACCGCGTGACGACGCACCGGAACCTCATGAGTTTATAGAAATTAATAACAAATGCAACAGATACATTAGCAAAATTAGATGTTAAATCTGATGCTGATCATGAAATAATTATAAATGATAGAAGTGTAGAGATGTAAGAGTACACAGCGGACGAGAAGAGGAGGGAGACAAATAATAAGGAATCCAATGGCGTTTCCAATAGAACAACAATCGGCGAAACAAACGAACAGAATGTCGAGGAACACCAATCCGTATCATATTAAGAGACCAATGAACGCATTCATGGTGTGGTCAAGATTGCAGAGGAAGAAGATATCGCTGATGAATCCGAAGCTACACAACTCCGAGATATCGAAGAGACTCGGCATGGAGTGGAAGAGTTTGGACGAAACGGAGAAGAGGCCGTTCATAGACGAAGCGAAGAGGTTAAGGCTGAAGCACATGCACGACTACCCGGACTACAAGTACCGGCCGCGCCGGAAGAACAGGTCGGAGACGACGTTCGCGAACTCGACGGTCTACACGAGGGAGGCGTTCGTGGAGGTGGAGCCGCGCGGTGACCCGAACTACCAGATACCGGTGAACTACACTGAACATCATCAGTTCATGTACAACAACATGATCAGCTACCCAGTTCCGATTCCGCAGGCGACCTTCGCGCCGGCGACGGTCAGGCCGAAGGAGGACGCTCTGCCTTCTTTGGACTTGAGGCCGCTGCCCTCGATCGAGAGTATCTCGCCGCGGCCGTTCGCGGTTGTCAACCAGCAGATGATGGTGAAGGCTTACCAGGACTTGCATTACGTGCCCGGTGACGTCACCAGGATATCGTACCACTATCCGTTCGGTGTGCAATAAACTACCAACTTACTGCACCGAAACTTAGTTAACTACATGTCTCGGGAGGAAACTGTAGTGAGTGAGAGTGAACATCTTCAGATTCACTTTGCATCTCTACGAGATGCAGCATCTTGTCGCGAGACGATTGCAGTGTAAACATCCCAACTAGTCCTACATCCTTATCATCACTTATCATCAAGTGAAAGTCCTGGTCATGTCGTTTAGTTGATTAAAATTTTGATCACCACTTGAGTTTTGGACAAAGAGGAACATTGTAAGGGAACCGATATGTTCTAAGACCAACAGCTTTCAGACATGTGACTTCCGCCACTCGGGTAGCGTGGTGGATGCACGGCTGCGACTCCCAGCAGAAGGACCTTTAAGAGGGATCCTTATTTTTTTTATGTACAACTGTGTAGCTATTATATTAAATGTAATATTTCTAAACAGGAAACTTTAAAATTCACTGATATAATGTCATAACTTCCGGGTGCATACTGATGATCAGAGATCGGATGTTCAGGTCCATCGGTGAACTATAACCGTGAACCAGAACCAGTTGTGTGATAACTTTTTTTTTTATTTAACTACTATCCACCAGTTAAAGTTTGCACAAAATGGCTGACGGCAGTCTATCTTACTGATGTGGACACTTCATGTTAATTAAGTGAAAGTTTAATTAAAAAGGAAATCAATTATGTTTTTTTAATATGTAATATATACATAAATATTTCTTTATCCAAAGAAGCTACGTGACGAGCGGGACGATCACCTGATGGTAAGTGATACTGTACAAAACAACGTTTCGCTAGTAATGGTATACACGGTCCACATTGCGCTCGTCCCTTTAAGACATGATGTAAAGTCTCATTACCCCAGTAATTACACTAGCTACAGCGCTCTTCAAACCGGAACAGTAATGTTTGCACAGTACTGTTTGTCGGCTGCAGTGGTATTTAGAAGGCTACAGCAATAGAGATCATCCACTATTAAATATTATAATGCGATTTCTATTTAGTTGAGAATACTACAGAGAGAGAGGGAGAGAGGGTGAGAGTGAGAAAGAGAGGGAGAGATGATAGACGTAAAATAAGCTATTTATTATATTTGAAATTGTGATCAGTCAATCTTCTAACATCAAAATTTCTCACACAAATTATTCTAACCAAGAAATCCAGTAAAGAAAGAAGTAGAAGAAACAGAGTCATAATATAAATTAGCAATATACAGATAATAAAGAAATATGTTAAAAGTAAGGAACATCTCTTTTAGGTTAGAGGTTAGAGATTATGTTCATTAATGACTCCATGGTGGAGAGGTACCAGCATGTCTCCTTCTCTGTCTAACAAAGCTGCCGCCAGGACAGCATCGCTGCTGTCGACATATAAGAGCTAGACTTCTACTGGTAGGTCTCAGTTG
The DNA here is from genome assembly GCA_029032895.1 of Troides oblongomaculatus. Classification (NCBI taxonomy): domain Eukaryota; kingdom Metazoa; phylum Arthropoda; class Insecta; order Lepidoptera; family Papilionidae; genus Troides; species Troides oblongomaculatus. The sequence goes on along the minus strand of JARDWC010000431.1, from coordinate 13,038,386 downwards.
CTGAACACCGTCTAGGTATCACCGCAGCGGTTATTACAGTCAAAAACAGTTCAAAGCAAATATGTTCCGGTTTCAAGGCCGCTGTAGCTACTGAGGTCACTAGACTCAAAATCTTATGTCTCATCCTATCATCACGTTGTTATGGACAGGCGTATCACTTAACATCAGGTGAACCTCACGTTCGTCTCATGGCTTCGTTCAATAAAAAAAATCTGACACCCACTGCCTCGTTGTTATGTGTTGTTTATGGTGTGAAATTGTGGTCGATACTTTAATTCACCCCTACAACACTTTTGGGGGTTGGAATTTTGTAAATGTTTCCTAGCTGACCTTTAAATAGGAGAAGCAATATTTTGTGATGAGACAATGGACCTCTGGATATATATATATATATATATAATTATATGGTACATATGAATGATGTCATAAGCTCCGCTAGGAAATAAGTTGTAAATAAGCAGCATGAGGTTTTTCTTTCCAGTCCAGCGACGTCGCTCGGGAACGGGAGCGTTCGCGATGATTCGCCGGTTCCCGTCCGGGAGTAATGCTCGCGAGATGACGCGACGCTCCAGCATCCGGGACAGATTGATGGAGTCCGTAATTGATTGTTCGCGGGGGGTGTCTGCCGCCGAGATTATGTTTATGTCGTCAACAATACGTCATCACTCTCGTAGCGGAGGGTGGAGATGGAAATGTATCATTACATTGTAACGGGATCATGTTTGGATTGTTCGAAGGGATTGTTCAGCTGGACGAGCTGTTACTGTTCATTATAATGATTTTAACTGCTTTATTTAGCTATTTAAAATATATTACTAGTAAGGTTCTTCGTGTGGTCAGTAAGAGGGTGACTCATTTGGTTAGCTATAGTTTTTATGACAATCAGCCATTAAAACATAAGAGAGACTATTCTGGACGAGTCACAATCTTCGACAATTTTTTCACTTAATATCACGTGAAGTGTAATTGTTAGTTAATTATAGATGAAAAAATATATTAAATTTTTTATACCAACAGTATGATGAGATGTATAAGAGACAGTCGGAAGTATATGATACATCTTTCCATAACGATGAGCCTTAAGCTATTGTCATATAGCATTTTGCCAGGGTCATCATCTGTCCGCTATGGATCGATTATTGCAGGAAGTCATTCAACAGCATCCGTGTTCAGTATAACATGATATTTAGATACCTGGTGGGGTTGAAAGGGTACAGCAATGCTTCGGGAATGTAGTTAGAAGCTGGATTGGACTCGTTCGACGGTATACAAAGGAATTATTCATCGCCAGGGTCGGCAGGTGTAGTAACTTGATAGTTCAGGAATTGGTGATGGGGTTGTGCTATAGTCATACTTATAAAACAGTAGTTGATCATTGCTGCTTGGCTAGGGTGAGATTTTTTTTTTGTTTATTGATTAGTATACTTTTGTTTTTTTTTTCCTGTGGACTAATATGGATCTTGAGTCTGATGTAATGGTCTTTTATCTATTGATGATTTTTGAAACAAATTCTATGAAGGAGGACCTAATAACAGCTTAGGTTCAATCTTTTTAAGCACTAAAAGATGCCTTTAATGTTATAAACATTAAAACTTATTATATTATAAATTATTTAGAATACTTAAAAGTTATCAGAGAATACATTTTGTGTGTAAAGGAAAGGCTTTGCATTTTAATCATAAATTTGAAGCTGTTTGTAGTTAAAGGTCTGATTGTGGTTTTGTAACAGTCGACTAATTAACTTAACTTCGTTAACCGGTTTTAGTCTATAACCGAGAAAGATCAGAGAAGGAGTAAAATGGCGTCAATTAAGACTTGCATTGTATGTGCTACCCTCGGGGTGGTTGTGTTTGAACGTTAAGCAATTTTTCTTATAGGCTTTCCTTGTGTAGTGGTGACGGTGGAACTGCTCGATGGATATCTAAAGAGTACCCTTAAACCTTAAGTATTTGAGAGTTCTTAAAATATACATATTTCTTTAGGGGTGTAAGGGGTCCGCTGCATATCTTACGGAGACCGAGTCAAGCTCACCAGCACGCGGTGCACCCTGCTGAATAACAGATGGGGCTCTGACCACCCACCAACCCGCACTGGGCCAGCGTGGTGGGTTAAGGCACAATTCCCATCAATGAACTCTGTGTAGATTTTTAGAGAAGTCTGATGATGATATGTATTTTGAAGCCAAGAGTTCCAGGCTCTTTACTATGATATTAGTCTCCAGGTTCTCATGTTATATATGTCTAAGAATATAGTCGGATATTAAATCTAAATATAGGGGTGTAAGGGGAGTCGCACAATAACTTAAGGGACCCAAATCAACCTCACCTGCTACAACCCGCATTATGCCAGCGTGGTGGTAAATGGCCCAAATCCCTCCATATGAACCCTAAATAAACAACTGCTTCTAGTGGCCAGTGATGCGGATCCCGTAGGACTGATCGATGTGGGGATCTTTGAGGGATGCCTATGTCCTGGACGTCCATCGGCTGACGATGAAACTGGTATAAATTTAACTATCAGTAGGATTTCTTATCAGCTTATATCTAAACAGGCACTAACGCGAAAAGCTGTTGAACCACAATGTGGTCACCAATGAAGCTGCAGCGCCCTTCTATACTTTAATACACTACTTGGCTATTGAAACTGGTTCCACTGCACCGCTGAGGTGTTTATATAGGCTACTGCATCCTCAAACCTTGTTCTCATCATACATATTATCATCATCATGAGCCGATAGACGTCCACTGCTGGACATAGGCTTCCCTCAAAGATCTCCACTCCGATTGGTCCCGCATTACTGTAGATAGTGTAGAAAGAGATTTGAGGATTTACAATGAAGATGACCGACTGCCAGTCGGATCGAAGACCTGTTGAAGATCGGAAGGAACCCGTGGTTGATAGTTATATGGTTAAAAAAGATTTTATTAATGTAAGAACAGCTCTATGGAGTTCCGAAGTGATTGCTTCTATAACTATTAATTAAGGAAACCTTATCTTTACGAACGCAAAGGTAACGGCACAACCCTTCCGCTGGTTTCACTGTCGACATCAGGGGATGTGGAAAATATCATTAAATAAACCTTTTTGATGAAGATACGAAAAAAAAAATGGTTTCGTACTTGATTATTGCTACAGGCTTGGAGGTAGCGATCTTGGCAGCTGCTAGAAGTAAGGGTATTTCCAATAGGGTGGACAGATGGAATCCATCAGCTAAGACTTCTATAGAACTGTTTTTGTATGTATTTATTCTTTAACGCTGACGTTTAAACTGTGATGCGGAGTGCGTCCTTCACCATTACACTTCTCCATCAGTCAATTACCGGTATGGTAAGAATTGGAGGAAAGAAAGAAGGAAGTAAGAAATATTATTGAATGTTGAAGATCTTTGTATAAGTAATATATAATGCTTTGAATACCAGGTAACTCATATTTTAGATCTAGTTCTCCCTTGTTTAGTTCAAATGCTTCGCTTTTGAAGGTCGTGCTGGTGTTATAATACCAATGCTGTTACATCAACTGGCTGCTTTCATACTCTTCAGCTTGGTGTAGAGCAGATGCTTATTTACTGGTAGATATAATCTAGCATTGCTCATAAAAGTCTTCACTAATACAACCTTTCCGCGTCGCACTCTATCCAGGCGGTTGTGCGATCTCTTTATTATCTGAAGAATGAACCATAGACTGAGTGACGTGGATCCGTCTGCGGGTTCGTTTACTCATTTCTAAACGTATTTAGTGTTAAAGCTCTTTCAAACTGAACGTGTCACTTGTCGCCCTCGACGAGATGACGCGCGGCTGACAACTATCGGGGCCTTTCATCAAAACATCTCCGCGAGAGCTCCCAACAATACCTAGAAAACTGTCTAACGCGTTTCAATCACTAAAAGCTCTGCTTCAAACGATAACGAACCTTTTTCCACCAGGGTAGAGCACCAACCCCATTAGCGCAGGCATCTAGATGCAATTGTATCAACCGGTGAGCACTATCAGCGCTTAGTTACACATTCATCGTGACTTCCAATGGCTGTTTCGCGATTTATAACTTGAACAAGCTTAACACTTAACTTGGACGCGGTAAAGCTGGATATCCGGCGGAGTTTGCGTTAGTGTTGTGACGTTACTGAATCATATTTGGCGAACAAAAGCGTCTAAAGCCTTGCATAGGAAGCAGCGCGTTGGCACAAAGGAAAAAGGATCCTATGACAATGGGTTAAAGGTCACGCCAATGGTAAACGGTGGCCGTCCTCACACAGAAGCGGACATCATAATCGTCATAGCCGTCTCTCACACCGCACACGGTGAATGTGATGGATGAATCGCGCGGAGTATCCAGCTTTTTCCGCGTACAGCCGGACAAGCGCACCTGGAGCTGCGCGGAAACCGAATTCACGGTGATATGTGCTTTATTCCTCGAGCAGGAGATCAGAAGGTACGGCGAGGTGGAGACGCTGACAACTTGGTCGCGTCGATATCATTGTGTATTCAAACGAGTCGCAAATGGGCCAAAAGTTGTATGCGGAAAATAGGACGGACGTGGATATAAAATAAACCATTTTTTTTTATTTCGACCACGGTACAACACTTGATCGCACGTGATGGTAAACGACGAGATCGAAGATGAAGCCACAATACTCCATCTCTAGTATGTTGGCAGGTGACACACTTTAAAAGCAGTTTTATATGAGGGAAGCAGTAACCAGGTGGATTTGAAGAAACACCAACATGAGCTGCTGCAGAATAGGATCTGGCATACGTTAAAGGAAACGGTAATTAGCTGCGCAAAGGATTCAGTAATTTAAAATAGTTCATTATTTTGTATATCATTATGGACCGGAAGCTGTTATAAACAATAATAAATGAACACGCCTCTGTTAAGCTATATATTATAATATACTTTTCTTCTTCTTCATCACACTCTTGGAAGATAAGTTGCTTAGTAAAAACAACAAGCCTAAATTTCTGCAGAGATAACTATATAAATAAGTGATCGTTAAGTTATACATCATCATTATCAACCGACAGATGTCCTCAGCTGGACATCCTACTAGGATCCTAGTATCTTCTAATGGATCGGTTCCGCTTTGCTGGTATCCAGTGGGTTCCGCGATTCTCACCAACTCATCGGTCCACTTTGCAGAAGATATATATATTTTGCATAAAATAATTGCACTGTTAAAAAAAAAACATCCCTCTTAATAGTTTTATGTCTCAAGGGATGATGGACGATATAAGTCCAACAAAGTTGTCGTTATTGGAATTTAATAGTTCCTTTTATAGGAAAGGTGGTAGGTCTCTCATGTCGGACACAGTAGTGTTCAAACCTGTGTTCCGGTTTGGAGGGCGCTGTAGCTAATGTAATTATCGCTATAACGAGGCTCGACTTCTTATGTATCAATTGACGGGTATAATGTGGTGCAGTATATCATCGTAACTAACTCCACATTGTTAGGGGTGGAAGTGCCGTTTGTCTTATCGCTGAATGTAGGTGAAGCCCAATGGGAGTATGTTTGGATAAATGTTGTATGTAGGCGTGGTGCCGCATCCAGCGGGGGCCGGCGCTGGCTCCGCGACCCTCGTTACGTCACCATGACATTTGGACACACGAGTAAACCCAACTTCGCCCGTTACAGGGTATTTTTGCGCGTTTGTCGAGCGCCTAACAACTTCCCTCCTCGCTTTCCGCCGTCTGAAAGGACGTGTGAAGCGTACGCGGATTTATTTGTAAAGCCTTTTTCGACGGCAACAACACTGTGTAAGCAGTGCGCGCCATTTTATTTGTTTTCTTTTTTTTTATTTTATTTCAAATCTAAACGCAAGATGCGCGTTTATAACTTGAACGTTTACGGCGCACGTTTCGATTATTGTTTCATTGCAGAGAGGGTGCATTCACCGCGTGACCTCTGTATATTAAAGAACTTGAATGTTTTGTATTGCCATTGGTAAAAAAACGTTGTATTACCATTGTAAAAAAAAAATTGTGTATTGGTATTGTAAAATAATATATTGTGTGTTGACACTGTAAATAAGAATGTTGTGTGAAAGAATCATCATCATCATCAGGTGCCTTTTTTAAGCAGTAATTTGTCAAGTTTTAGAAATATTAAAAAAAAGTATACTTTATCTTTAACTGAATGGAGTTCTATTAAGTCTTATGTAGATAGAGATCATCAGCCGGTAGACGTCCACTGCTGGACATAGGCCTCCCCCAAAGATCGCGTCAAGGACTGACCCTGAGCTGATCCTATGACAATTAATTCTTCTGACAGACATTTTAAAAATGATCTTCTTTTTTGTTCTACGAAGTAACTAGACGATCGGGACTTTCGCCTGATGTTAATTGATACGCCAACCCACAACAACGTGGCGATAGGTAGGACGATACTACACCATATTGTGCTCATCGCCTTGAGACGTGTTGTCTTGTTACCTCAGTAATTTCACTAGCTACCAGCGCCCTTCAAACCGGAACACAATACTGTCTGCCGTCAGTAATAAGCGTTGCGTTGATATCTACCTAGACGGTCTCCGGCAATAAAGACACCATCATTAATCTAGTTACTCTACCATCTCATAGATATGACATCAGCCGGTAGACATCCACAGCTGGACACAGGCCTCCCCCAAAGATCTCCACACCGGCCCTGTGCTGCTCGCATCCAGCGGCTTCTTCGGACCTTCAACAGCATCCAACAGCATGGCTTCCGGTACCGTTGGGCACTAGGAGCCGACGCTTGTATCCGTGCATATTGGGGGATATGGACCATGTCTCCTTTGATGATTAGCAGGGTGCACCACGAGAAGGTGAGCTTGGCTTGGGTTCCGTGGGTTGTTGTGAACCCTTTACACCCCTATGTGTTAAAATTTAATGTTGTTTTTTTTTTTTAAAGTGGAATGTCAAGTGAAAGTGGAGCCCAACGAGACGAGAGTACGCAATGATTAGTAAGTAGATCGAAATGTCGCCGCTTCATTGTGCTAACACAATTTACGACAACAAACCGTTGTTGGTGGGGCTTGGGGGTGGGGGTGTGTGTGGGTGTGGGGGTGGCGTGAAATAAATAATTTGATGGGCTAATTGAAAACGTTCGTTAATGGAATGGTGATTGATAGAATTAGTGTTTATTTAAGCTGTTTGTACATCTGTCCGAGCACGGGCCGGCCGGGGGGTTGTTTAATTTGAACGCATATGTTTGTTGGTGGTGGAGATAAAGAGTTGTTGTGGGGGTGGGGGGTTGGCGCATGGTCTCTATACTTTCTCTACATCCACTATCGATTGTCTTCAACATCAATTTCGAACTTTCCCAAGCAATTTTTAACTAATGTCTGTGAAGTATCATTTGGAATATTTTCTTACAATTTACAATTACTAAGTATTAATACTTAGTACTCTGGTGGTAGGTCTCTGTTGCCAGAGACCTAGATTCTCGACGACAGTACTGTGCAAACATTATTGTGTTCCGGTTCGAAGGACGCTGTAGTTAGTGATATTACTGGGGTAACGAGTTAAGTCTCGTAATTTAATGTCTCAGGCGACGAGCGCAATATGGTGCAGTGTATACCTAACTAGCTCCGCGTTGTAAGGAGCAGGCGTATCACTTACCATCAGGTAAATATCTTGTCCCCTTGCTTAATTGATTAGAAAAAGTTCTAGTTTGTATTTAGTATAAATGAAATTGTTGTGTTGAGGTGATTTTAGAGGGTGGCAATATAGTATAAATCTGACTACCCCTGAAACAGAAGATTTAAAGTATAATGGTTATTAAACATATATCTATCATTTATAGCATATAATATTGACCATTTAAATGGCCTTTTACATAAGATAGGTCTCAAAGCCTATTTTTGTGGTAAAATGGCCGAGTTCAGGTTTTACGAGCTAAACATATTATAAGGGTAGTAGTGTTGTGGATTTTTATTAGAAAAAATAATGTAGTGCCGTGTATACACCCTAATAAAACCACCACCATTAAGTGACCATGTAAATAGAGTTATTTTATGGTCAAAACTATCACCATTAGGTGACCATGTACATAAAGTTATTTTATGGTCAAAGTCGATTGTAACTTTCCTGAGTTAAGTATTGTGTAAAATAATATAATGAGGTTACGCTTTTAGATACGCAATAGTAAATAAGGGGATGTAACTGCCCAAACACCCTCAAGTGGCCCCTGTTTATCGCGATTTAGGCGAGCACCCCGTCTCGCACCCCGCCAGGTCAGCAGACGCCCTGGCGAAACTAAATGAAGCAAATCTCGCCGGTCCGCCTCGTCCAGAGTATAAGTTCCGGCTCATTTCACATCCGGAATATGTATCCGCTCACAATTCATTTAGCCGGTTATGCCGGTACATTGTGCAGTGCATTTAGGGTGGCCATTATATTCCGGATATATTTATCTCCCCCGATGTTTATAGGTTAAGTTTATTTTGGCGCGCGCTCGCGACAAATTGCCGTTTATGGTTGTTTTATGCTAATCCGCGCGATTTTGTCTCTGATGGCCCATTGTGGCTGCGGAGTGGGGGCTGGAAGGGGTGGCATGGGGCGGCGTTGAGTGGTATTACCAGATTAATCACTATCGCGATAAGGGTAGTTATGATGTAATAGCTGTTCAGTGTCTAATACGTGTACATTTTTTCATACAAATGACGTGATAAGTTGTAGCTACCGAATACCAAATGTAGCTTACGAACATTATAAGTTGTAGCTTCCGAATAACAAGTGTAGCTTACGAATATTATAAGTTGTAGTTACCGAATAACAAATGTAGCTTACGAATATTATAAGTTGTAGCTACCGAATAATAAATGTAGCTTACGAATATTATAAGTTCTAGCTACCGAATACCAAATGTAGCTTACGAATATTATAAGTTGTAGCTTCCGAATAACAAGTGTAGCTTACGAATATTATAAGTTGTAGTTACCGAATAACAAATGTAGCTTACGAATATTATAAGTTGTAGCTACCGAATAATAAATGTAGCTTACGAATATTATAAGTTCTAGCTACCGAATACCAAATGTAGCTTACGAATATTATAAGTTGTAGCTACCGAATAACAAATGTAGCTTACGAATATTATAAGTTGTAGCATCCGAATAACAAGTGTAGCATCTGAATAACAAGTGTAGCTTATGAATATTATAAGTTGTAGCATCCGAATAACAAGTGTAGCGTCCGAATAACAAGTGTAGCATCCGAATAACAAGTGTAGCTTACGAATAACAAGTGTAGCATCCGAATAACAAGTGTAGCATCCGAATAACAAGTGTAGCTTACGAATAACAAGTGTAGCTTACGAATAACAAGTGTAGCATCCGAATAACAAGTGTAGCATCCGAATAACAAGTGTAGCTTACGATTAACAAGTGTAGCATCCGAATAACAAGTGTAGCATCCGAATAACAAGTGTAGCATCCGAATAACAAGTGTAGCTTACGAATAACAAGTGTAGCATCCGAATAACAAGTGTAGCATCCGAATAACAAGTGTAGCATCCGAATAACAAGTGTAGCATCCGAATAACAAGTGTAGCATCCGAATAACAAGTGTAGCTTACGAATAACAAGTGTAGCATCCGAATAACAAGTGTAGCTTACGAATAACAAGTGTAGCATCCGAATAACAAGTGTAGCTTACGAATAACAAGTGTAGCTTACGAATAACAAGTGTAGCTTACGAATAACAAGTGTAGCTTACGAATAACAAGTGTAGCTTACGAATAACAAGTGTAGCTTACGAATAACAAGTGTAGCATCCGAATAACAAGTGTAGCTTACGAATAATAAGTGTAGCTTACGAATAATAAGTGTAGCATCCGAATAACAAGTGTAGCTTACGAATAATAAGTGTAGCTTACGAATAACAAGTGTAGCATCCGAATAACAAGTGTAGCTTACGAATAACAAGTGTAGCATCCGAATAACAAGTGTAGCTTACGAATAACAAGTGTAGCTTACGAATAACAAGTGTAGCTTACGAATAACAAGTGTAGCATCCGAATAACAAGTGTAGCTTACGAATAACAAGTGTAGCTTACGAATAACAAGTGTAGCTTACGAATAACAAGTGTAGCTTACGAATAACAAGTGTAGCTTACGAATAACAAGTGTAGCATCCGAATAACAAGTGTAGCATCCGAATAACAAGTGTAGCATCCGAATAACAAGTGTAGCTTACGAATAACAAGTGTAGCTTACGAATAACAAGTGTAGCTTACGAATAACAAGTGTAGCATCCGAATAACAAGTGTAGCTTACGAATGACAAGTGTAGCTTACGAATAACAAGTGTAGCTTACGAATAACAAGTGTAGCTTACGAATAACATAAGTTGCAGCTATAAAAAATGTTAGTAGATATTTGTACTTCTTTATTCATATCACAAAATCTTTTACTTCTGGAAACCCTTACTGCAGCTTAGTAGATTGTATTTGATTTTATAAACCAGTAAATTATTGGGCAAGGGTCTGAGTTATGGTCACGTACTCGTGGTACCCAACCAGGCTACGAGATGAACTGTTCATATGTCTGATGGTAAGTGAAACTATGTCTGTAATAAGGTCTTGCTGACTAGGTTTTATTTTCCTTAGTCACTACGGCGATAATTACGTTCGCCTAATAACACGCTACAGCGACCTTCAAACCAGGAAGGTTACCTGCGACAGAGACCCGCAACTAATCAGTATTGTCTGATGGAACTGTACATCTGTAGTAATACTTACCATCAGAACGTCTACAGTCGATAGACGCTGCTGGACATATCCTCCCCCAAAGATTACCATTTCGCGTACGGAAGTCATATTGGAGGGATTTGGGCCATTTCTCACCACGCTGGCCCAGATCAGGTTGGTGGTAGCCAGAGCCTCGTTTGTTGATCAGCTGGGTGCACCACGAGCAGTTGAGGTTGGCTTGGAGCCAGTGAGTTTTTATACCCCATAATAATGGGAGAATAAGTATGAGAGAAGGAAAATAATCTTGTTTGTTTAGCTAAGTTAATTTAAGCACAGGTCATGTTTTTTTTCAATCATATTATCATTTACAGAGTGCCTTTTTATGACTAAGTAATGGTGGAGAGTAATTGAGCTGATGAGATGCAACTTTGTCTCAACACATTCACCCTAAGTGGCCGTTTGAGGGTAGTAAGTTGCGCTTTCAAGTTGAGTGTGCCTTGATATCCTTTTTATGGCGATAGTTAAATGCAAACGCTGGATGTAAGTGACTCGATACCTAAATAGATACCTATTTTTTTGGCTTCTGGGGGGAAGACATGTAATATACTTACTCCCTAAAACCCCTCGGTGGTCTGCATCAGTGCATTCGGAGAGGGTCAACACTCCCAAAGTCCTAGATCCTTTCACTCGCCTTCTACAACAGTCAGGGTTTACCTTAGTCCTATTCTTACTAGCCTGAGACTACAGGGCTGGTGTATATATCTTGATAGTTAGTCTTTTTTTTATTTAAGAAAGCGACGAGCAGGACGTTCACCTGATGGTAAGTGGTACACCTGCCCATAACTAAATGGCGGTAGTTGTGATGGTATACACAGACATGTGCTCGTCGCCAGGATGGTAAACACTGCACGATATTGCGTTTGTCATCTTAAGACATGTGATAGTAAGTAGCGTTACCGCAGTAAATTAAATTAGTTACAACGCCCTTCAATTTGGAACACGGTAATATTTGAGCTGCAGTGGTAGATCTCTGTTGCCGGGGACTGTCTAGGTAGGTACCACCGCACTGTACCGTACAAAACAGTACTGTACAAACATTACTAATTTCCGATTTGAAGGGCGCTGTAGCTAGTGACGTGACTCGACATCTTATGTTTTGGACGACGAGCGCAATATGGTAATGTGTATAACGTCCTAACTACATGATTTTTTTTCCACTTCTTGTATATACAAAGTCAGTTTTCGCGTTCATTTCCTCGTTAGTCACAACCGAAATGAACTTGAAAGTTCCGAAAGAGCTTTCACTCAATTCATCCCTTACCGTAGGAGTGTACGGGAAGCTACGGAACGGGGACAGTCGGCGGCCATTGTTGGGCGACGGCATTATGGCGTCGCGTCCGCCGCCCGCTACCGTCGGCCGGCATTAGGCCGCGGAAATGGCGGCGCACACGTACCGCATTGTGGCGGGAAAAATGACGTAATATCATAACATCCTTTCATAACCGTCGAACAGCCATAGATTATAGAACGAATTTTTTTTTGTTGTTATAAGCAGCCGTGTCACTTACCATCGGGTAAACGTCTCGCTCGCCTCGTTGAATTAAACAAGAAGACATTTTTTTCTATATATTTTACATTAGATAGATGATTACTTATTGACTTTATGGTATGACATGATAACTATATACTTTGATCAAAATATATCTGTGCTTACGACACTATACAAAGTGGTTAAGAAGAGTCATTATTTGGGAGATTATATTATATATATACTCTTTGCGAAGGTTTTAGTGAAATGAAAATGTTGCTATATTTAATCTGTGGCAAAGCCGCCCCTCGCGAGACAAATCGTAGCTGGCCATTTGTCAAAAAAACCTGCATCCGCCCGCTGAAAGGACCATTGTCAGCCCAGCCGTATTAAATAAACATCCGATTTTTCTTACCGCAGCCATTTTAGAGTTCAGGGTACAGTGTGGATAAAAAACATAGTCGGAATTTTAGCTGGGTGCTTTAAATGAGCATTTCATCCATGTAAAACATTGAAAGCAGATTTTGAAAATGCTAAAATGTCTTGCGGGAGAATTTGATCTCTTTAGGAGATTTACAATGTAATGAGAAAACTTTTAGAGAAAGGATACTTAATCTGGAACATGGTACATGCTTTTGTTAAAGCGTAGAACTGGAAGACGAGCAAATGAAAATGCAAGGCAAGATGTCAAAAGAGATTAGATAATGCATCTCTCTGCTTGGCGAGGAGTCTTGCTATTTCTCTCCATTTTGCAAAGTCCACCGTTAGCGTCTTGTAAAAGCGAATTTTCTTTGTAACAACCACAATGACGCGGGGTTCCGTATTTTCTTTGTTCGTCATTAGAAATTCTTTGAAATACGGTTTTAATCTTCAGACGTATTAGGTATTCTTGGTACCATGTTGTTTATACGAGTCGTATGTCAGTGAGAAATTATTTCAGAGTTCTATAAACGGTACTTGTAATAAAATACATGGTCAGATATCTTTAAACTCTTATTTGGACTTTCTTTATTTTACTTTTAATAATGATAGCAATTATAATATAAATTCATTGTTAAAAGTTCATCATCATTCTCATTATCAGATAGATATATCCACTGCTGAACATGTGTCTCCCCCATAGATCTCCACGCGGATCTGCCGGTACACGGTCGCCATTCAAGGAGCTTGCTGCTTGGTAATAGCCTTACCATTATTCTCTATGAAACTTGAAACTTCGACATTATGAATATTTAAATATAAATATACATCATTAGCAGAAACGTCATTAAATTTATTTATAACCTATTCAACTCATCCCTTATTGTAGATTTAGCAATAATCCAATGCAATATAATTGCTATTCAATTTTGAAAGGAATTTTCTTTTTGTTGAAGATGTATCGATTTCGTTACAATGCTCTTGCGGTTTTATAGTATTAATAAAGTGTATAGGAAGAAAACTTAGAAGCAATTAACTTTAAATGAATAAATGTTTCCATAGTTTCATTGGTAGTAATAGAAGCATTAGTTACTGAAGTTTATAAGGCAAACAAGTATTTGTAAATATAAGTATGTTGCTAAAGAGATTCGTTCATTGCTACTTAGTACGTTATATCTGTGATACTTTGCTCAATAAAAGTAAGTGAGTATTATTACAATAGCTGAACGGTTCTTTATCATATTAAAGCTTGAAGTTACTTGAGCATAACATAAATATAACATAAACATTAGTTCAAGTACACTAGTGGTCATTGTATATCAATCCGTATTACATTTTCTCATTAATTTCCTGATCTCCCCTCAGTTGTCATCAATATGATACTTATTAATATAAATTTAATTATAATATAATAGTACAGTTATAATATTTATCTATCTTTTTATATACACTATACTGTAGCCATACTTTTGTTCTTTGCCCCATCCTAGGGTAGAATGGGAGAGTATGCTATATTTCATTAAGCTGCCTTTTTATACATTTGTTTTTGTGTGCAAATAATGTTTTAAATAAATATTGTAACAAAAGAACTCTTATTTGGACATGACATCAAATCCTGAAATCGAAGCGCACTCGATTAATTTCATTACAATTTTTCTTTTCCGCTTCCTGTCTTCTTAAACGACATGTTTTTTCTTAAATTCAACAGGGGTTAAAAATGGTTAACCATAACAACGTGGTGCTGGTTAGGATGGATGTACCGCATTGTGCTCGTCGTTTCGAGACGTAAGATGTTAAGTCTCTTTACCCCCGTAATTACTCTAGCTACAGCTCCCTTCAAACCGGAACACAGATTGCTCAGTACTGTTTGTCGGCATCGATAGGAGCTGCGGTAGTTTGCGGCAATACTAATACTACTTACAACCAGTAATAAATTTTTGGTATATTTTTTTTACCTACAAAATATTTCCTCCTTATAACTTTATAGAAGATACAATTTTTAAATCTATGTATTTTTTTCCATCTATCATCAGACGATAGACGTGGATTGTCGGTCATAGGCCTCGCCCAAAGATCTCCAGACATCGATCGGTCTCGCGTGTAATAATTTGCGGACCTTATTCTTAACAAACGCGTGAAAGAAAAAAAAAACTATAGTAAAAGTCAAAAATTTCCCGCTCTCACCGTCGCTTTATTAACGCGCTGTAGAACTAATACTGAGCGCGGAGTGCTTCTCAATGTCCCGGCCACTTGCCGCACACTTCAGATGCATTGGAATAAAAAAAAAATAAAAAAATCTCTTTGAAAAACATTACTGGCCGCGGAGAAAACAATCGCCGTTCGAAATTCAAAGAGCGAATAACAAAAACAGCACGATTACATCTTCGAGTGCGGAGCGCGGTGATTTCTCATGGGGTGATGTTTTGGCAGCGGCGCTGGGGGGAGCCCGTTGCGCTGGGGTGCACAGGCTTATCACGAGACTGAGACAAGTCCTGGAATCGCTACTACGAGACGGTGTAAAGGCTTCCGCCTAATACCTTACAAAGCCCAAGTCAACACAGAGGAGGGTCTGACCACCCACCAACTCGCAAAGTGCCAGAGTTGTGAGCTAAGGCTTCATTCCCCTCCATGAATGGTGATCTTTGGGAGAGGCTTATATCCAGGAGTTTACGTGTATCGCTTGATGATGATGAATATGAGGTGGAAGAGTTAAAAGAACTAACAGGAACCAAGCCAACAAACGAGGCTCTGGCTCCCACCCTTACTAGGCGAGCGTGACGGGAAATAGCCCAAACCACCCCGTGTAACCCTTGAAAATGACGGTTGCTGGTGCCTGGCGGTAATAGAGGCAAAGGCGTCTGTGGACATCATTGGAGGAGGATGTCCAGCCGTGGACGTCTATCGGCTGACGATGATGATGATGCAAATACGTTTATTGTATTCAGTGGAAAATCTATATTAATTTTGAGGGTTGCTTTTACAGACAAAATATTAAGTTTCGTTACTCCATTAACTACCCTCCTCCAATAATTACATTCAGTATATTTGTAAATATTTACTGGTGGTAGGTCTAGGTACCACCGCAGCTCCTATTTGAACCGCCATACATTACTGTGCCAATATTACTGTGTTCCGGTTTAAAGCGTGCTGTAGTTAGATTAATTACTGGGGTAACGAGATTTAATATCTCGTGTCTCGAGACGACGAGCGCAACGTGGCGTTCTGAATAACATCGAAACTAGAGCTATGTTGTTATGGGACGGGCGTATCACTTGCTATTAAGTGAATGTCGCGCTCTTATAGTAACTTAAAAGAATTTTTTTTTATATAAAAGTTAGACCTATACAGAGTTATCATGGTCCATGATTCCTGAACTAGGAATATGTCCTGTATTTTGAGAACCAGTTTCCGTTACAGTATTACATACAAATACATTTTTTTTAAAGAGACAATACTATATAGTTTGTGTATTTATGTGTACGTGTACATGTGCTTTCGTGTGTGTGCGTGAAAATTATCCGGACTGTGTCATTCGGGTGTGAGTGGTAGCGTGGTCACCGCCGGCGGCCCGCGGCGCGCCGCTCCCACGGGTGTCGCGCCGCGTATTAGCGCTCAATTAGGCGACTGATTCGATTTGCTCCCCGTTCGGTGACCGCACCAGTACCAGCTCCTTCACCACCCAGGAAGATGTCTCCCACTAACCTCACTGACCAAAGAGACAACGAGTCCATCGACTAATCATCATATGAATTTTTTTACGCAATTAAGCTATTAGATGATCGGGTATCTCACCTGATGGTAAATGATACGCCTGCCCATGTCCAGGCGCTAGTTAGGATGGTATATACCGAACCACAATGTGCTCTTAGCCTGAAGCATAAGATCTTCTGAATATAAGTCTCGTTACCCAAGTAATTACGCAAGCTATAACGCCCTTCAATCCGGAACACAGTAATGTTTGTACAATATTTACATTCAAGTACCTAGTACTGGTGTAGATCTCTGTTGCCGGAGACAGTCTAGGCAGGTACCACCGCATTCCTCTGTTCCGGATTGAAGGACGCTATATCTAGTGTAATTACTGGGGTAATTAGACTTAACATCTTGTGTTTCAGATGATGAGTGCAATGTGAGCGCAGTGTATATCATCCTTGCTAACGCTTCATTGATAGAGACAGACATATCACTTAAATACAGGTGAACGTCCCGCTTGTCTTGTTGCTTAATAAAAAAAAAACGTAAGTTAATTATTTAAGTGACTGCAATCTGAGTGAATGAGGTTGCAATGGAGATTATCACTGAAAAGCTAGTGAATCGTTGAAGTGAAATGATTTTGTTTAATCTCATACAAAAGTAGATACAGTAATGAGTAATGCGTATTACCATATGAACCTCGTACTTGATATGTAAGATGATAAGCCTCGTTACCACAGTAATTTCACCATCATCATCATCAGCCGACAGCCGTCCACCACCAGACATAGTCCTCCTCGAAAGATCTCCTCATGGATCGATCCTGCTCTGTCCGCATCCAGCTGCTTCCCGCAACCTTCACCAGATCGTTGTACCACCTGATGGTGGACCTGCATACGTCATGCGGTACAAGGTCGCCATTCTATCGTAATTTCACCAGCCTAACATCAAATCGAAAGACAGTAAGGTTTTTCAGCAGAAATGGAGCTCTTACTTTTTTTTGGTTTCGATGGGGAAATCTTCGAAAGATCTGCTTTTGGAGAGAAGTCAGTGTTATGTGAGATTCTTATGCACTAAAACCCCGTCGGTGGTCTGCATCAGTACATCCGGAGAGGCACCGGGATGTCTCATAGAACGCACCGGTGCCCTTCTACACTCACTTGTTGGGGGATAAGGGACCCTTAAGGCCTGCGAAACTCCTAGACCCTTTCAGTCGCTTTCTACGCCAGACAGGGCTTACCTTAGTTCTATTCTTACTAGCCCGAGACTAAAGGGCTGCTGGTGGTGGCTTCCTAGACGGTTAGAACTGAACCTCCAGCTACTACGGTTACCGATACACAGGATCCGCGAGCGAACAATCGATTAAAATCGCGATAACTAACAAAAAATATCGATTACACGAGATCCGGTGCGGAGGCACTCCTATCGAGTGGGCACTCGATTCGGACCCCCGGTATGTGAACTGAGCCGCACTCGACTCGCTCATTGTTTTCACTCGCTTTGTGACTAATTCTTATTTATAAGCAGTAAGATCTTGATAAAGCTTTTAGGGTTCCGCGTGTTTTGTAAACTGTGTATTAATTTAGAGATCCGTACGTCGATATCGCGCGCGTTGGTTCCTCTCGCGGTCGAAGCATTGTTCGCTGCGAACCAGTTCGAACCAGTTCGCTTTGACATTGTTAAATATATTGTAACTCGTTCACTGGGGGCTCCTGTTCGAAGTGGTTCCGTAGGAAACCAGCTAGTTTAAGGGTAAGAAATACTAACGTACTTCACTCTCTGTGGATATTTCTTCCTTTGAAGATCTTGTTTGTGATATATAATGATCATCGATCGGTGTGGCGTCTTTCATAAGACAAGCACAGTTCTAGTGGTAGGTCTCTGTGACCAGATTGCTTTGTAGTTTCGGCACTGCCTGGCATAGAAGGGGACTAATAAGGTAGTCGCGATGCTTTAGTTCAAGTCGTACTAAAACGAGTATGTAGAGGAGGGTCACGGCCCTCTCTGGAACGTGCTTTAGTTGTAGTCCTGGGAGGGACCGGTGCTGTCCGTAGGAGATTCCAATACCTCCAGCATCGCACTGAAAATCATCACTGAATGGGTTTTAATGGGTAAAATCCCACATAACGTTGTCTACCTCTCAGAATCTCCTTTTAGAATATTTCCCTCCGATAACAAAACAAAAAGGTCTCTGTGTTCGTGAAAAGTCTAGGTAAGCAAACATTACTGGGTTCCAGTTTGCGCGGTGTCGTAGCTAGTGTAATTACTGGGGTAACGAGACTATCATATGTTTAATGCGTCCAGCACAATGTGGTGTGTACATCATTCTAACTAGCGCCACGTTACTAGTCTGGCCATAAATACTATTACACAAATACTTATTAATGACTTTAAATTTGGAACACTTATATTATTTTAAAAATTTCTTTCGATTTGGCGCCATTTCACATATTTTTTCGTGCAAATTACAATATGGGGTGGGAATAGGGTTTTAAAGTAAATAAGATTGCAGTAATCGCCTTGCACAGAGTGGGTGTGGAGCCGTCGCTCATATTCCAGCCACTTCAATAGCTTGCTACCAGCCGTATGTTCGTATATCGTACTGTCAACAGATACAACAGCGCTTCCTCTGTCCAGAAGAAGACCAGAAGAGATCAGGGAGGTTGCGTGCTGTTAGAACTACAAAGGCTGTTAATGCTGTTAAAGTCCGACTTCGTCGAAACTCCCTTAGGAAGCAAATCAAAAAATCTTATTGCGAGAAATTAAGATTCCTGAGAGGAATCTGACGCGTATTGTTAAACAAGACCTGAAGCTCAGTGCTCGGTGCTTATCAGTTCACGGTCGATACACAGGATATGTCTTAAATCAATCTTTACAATTAATGATGGATGTAGTGGATTAACACGCCTTCTGTCACGATACGCAGGTGAAAGGCACGGAAATATCCTCTTTACCGATGAAAAAACTTCCACGATTAAAGAACACTACAATAAGCAAAATGATGAAGCTGCTCAAGTGGTGGTGGTCGGAAAGGTACAATGTGGTCACCATCCCGCGCCTGTGATGGTTTGGTAAGGCGTGTCTTATCAAGGAGTCACAAAACTACACTTTTGGTGAAAAAGGAGTGAAAACTTCAGCCAAAGTGTATCAAGATACAGTATTGGATCATGTGAAATCTTTCAGCTATACACTTTTTAAAAATATACCGTGGACTTTACAGCAGGACTGTGCACCTGGTCACAAGGCACGAACTACCCACGCCCGGCTTGGAGCCGACGTTCAGGACTTTATAAGAACTGCAGACTGACGCTCATCTAGCCCAGACCTCAAACCTTTAAACTTTAAATTATGGTCAGTTTTAGAGGACATGGTCTGCTGCTGCATGGACATAGAGACATAGAGTCTCTTAAAATATAATATATTTGGAGCAAGTGTGTAAATCCATAGATTCGAGGCCAAAGATTAAAGGCCTGTATAACAGCCAAAGGTAATTTCGAATTTTTTTGAGACTAATAAATATATAGGTATATATTTTTCTAATATTACATTGCTTAATTCAAAAAAACAATGCATTTTCATTAGTAACAGACTACACAGCCGGGCTAGGTATATCGTAAGTGCTAATATATAATAGCGAATTAAATTTACTTTAATTAGTCAACCGCTGCAATTAGCGTGTGATTAATATTAGCTTGTGTAGCGTTTACAAGCAGCTCTGAACGGTGACAAAGGAGCTAATTCGTCGGCGGCACTCGGCGCGTACGTGCGCACGTCTGTGCCGCGACTGGCAATTTGTACAAGGGCCCGCCCACGGGCACCGTGCCCACTGTGCACCGCGGCACGTCATCGTACGTATCGTTTATTGGTCGACGAAGACGAGACGAGCGGGACCGTCATCTGATGGTAAGCGATAGATGTTTACTCACCCCTCACTCATTTCGTGAATGTATAACGGCAGTGTAAACAGTTCTTGGCTTTCACTTTGTGCGTTTCGAGTAAACGAATGTGGAGTTCGTGTGGTGCAGCTGTCGATGAATCGAGGTACTTCTCAATATCTTCCAATCCATAAACATCGGATGATCTTAAAAGATCATATTACGTCGAATATACTGTTTTTTTTTTTAATTCAATTAATCAACGCGACCAGTGGGTCGCTCATCTGATGGTAAGTAACATGCCTGCTCATGACCAAATGGAAATAGGATGATACATACTGCACTACATTGCAACCGTTGCCTGAGATGATAATGTTGATTCACGTATTGGGTATAGCATCCTTTAAACCGGACATAGTAATGTTTGCATACATACAAGAGTAGTAGCCTTCCATCAGTATGGTATGAAGCCCTGTCTGTCGTAGAAGGTGACTGAAGGGTTTTCGAGTTCGCGGTCCTCGAAGGTAGACCCGTCATTGCTCAGTAAGCAAAACCTGGATGAACGACAAGTATGCCGTGGTTTCATGCTTGACGTTATAAAAGCGCGCTGGGGAGGGTTATGCATAAGGTTTTGCCTCCATGAGATCTACTTAAGTCCAGAGTAGAAAAGCACCGGTGTTCCGTAGGTGATTCCAAGGTCTTGTACAGCACTAAGATAGACCACCGATGAGGTTTTACTAAACCTACATAACCTTGTCATCCAGGATGCTTATGATGATTCCCCTCATGATTTTCTCGTGACGTGCGCCAGCGTACCCGCGGACCAGCACACGCAGTAACGAGTGATGATTAACACGGCGCCGTGTGAAAACTGGTAATTTCGCGAGCTCTGCGACGCCGCGGCCCGCCATTTGATTTGTCGACGTCAATTGCCGTCTGGATTAGCGGTGCCGGGGCGGGCCGTGGGCGGTTCGGTTCAGCCGAATGCCATTGTGGCTTTCGCTAATAGCTGCCATTAAGTATCCAATTACCGAAACCCCAAAAAAAAAACACGTGAATGTAGGGCGGTAGGGTAAACAGTTGTCGGCTTTTACTTTGTGTGTTTCTAATAACCGGATGTGGAGTTCGTGTTTTGATGCTGTTGATGAAGCCAAGTTTTTATTACAGGAAGTTGATGGATTGTATACCGTCTTAAGTTTAAGGAGACTTCATTACTTAATTCCAATCTCTATATCGTGAATGATACATTTATTTAACTAAGCGACGAGATGAATGATAACTTGATGGTAAGTAATACGCCAGCCCACAATAAAATGGAGATAGGATGATATATAAGGTTGGAAAATATCTCCCTTCCGCCTTTTTGTCTTTTGAATTTCGCGGCTATGTACAAAGAGCTACAGAGCTCGTATCTGGCAATACTATACATAATTTGAAAGGTCTTGACATAACCTACAAAACGACGCTATGCATAATTAGTTTGGATATTGCGTTCAACAGTTATAGACGTGTAAACATGGAGTTCACTAACGCCGAAATTCGCGCTATTTTAAAGTTTTCCTTCGTTAAAGGCAAATCCGCTAGAGAAACGTTCCGTGAGATTAATGGTGTTTTGGGGGATGGTACTCTATCACTTCGAACCGCGGAGGAATGGTTTCGACGATTCAGAGCCGGTGAAAACGACACCATGGATAAGCCAGCCGGCGGAAGACCTGTGACGACAAATACCGATCAAATCATGGACTACATCGAGTTAGACCGGCATGTTGCATCTCGTGACATCGCCCAGGAGATGGGAGTTAGTCACCAAACCATTTTAAACCATCTGCAGAAGGCTGGATACAAAAAAAAGCTTGATGTTTGGGTGCTGCATGATTTGACGCAAAAAAACCTTCTGGACCGAATCAACGCCTGCGATATGCTGCTGAAACGGAACGAACTCGACCCATTCTTGAAGCGGATGGTGACTGGCGACGAAAAATGGATCACATACGACAATATCAAGCGAAAACGGTCGTGGTCGAAGGCCGGTGAATCGTCCCAAACAGTGGCCAAGCCGGGATTGACGGCCAGGAAGGTTTTGCTGTGTGTTTGGTGGGATTGGAAGGAAATCTTCCACTATGAGCTGCTCCCATATGGCCAGACGCTTAATTCTACCATCTACTGCGAACAACTGGACCGCTTCAAGCAGGCGATCGACCAGAAGCGTCCAGAATTGGCCAACAGGAAAGGTGTAGTGTTCCACCAGGACAACGCCAGACCACACACTTCGTTGATGACTCGTCAGAAGCTACGGGAGCTAGGATGGGAGGTTTTATCGCATCCACCATATAGCCCGGACATAGCGCCAAGTGATTACCACCTGTTCTTGTCCATGGTGAACGCCCTTGGTGGTGTAAAGTTGAACTCAAAAGAGGCTTGTGAAAAGTGGCTGTCCGAGTTCTTCGCAAATAAGGAGGGGGGCTTCTACGAGGGAGGTATTATGAAGTTGCCGTCTAGATGGAAACAGATTATCGAACAAAACGGCGCATATTTGAACTAAATCCGATCACTGTAACACTTTTTATAAAGCATTGAATATAGAGCAAAAAAGCGGAAGGGAGATATTCGCCAAACTAATACATTGAACCACATAGTGCTTTTAAACCCCGTTACCCCAGTAAGTAAACTAGCTACAGCGCCCTTCAAGCCGGAAAACAGTAACGTTTGCACAGCACTGTTTTGCGGTAAAGAGCTGCGGGTTGGTAGGTATCACCATACCTAGACGGTCTTCGGCAACAGAGACCACCAGTGTCTTCTTACTCCTCTGGCGCAGCGACTCAAAGTGGGTCTTGGTCTCCTACACAAGAGAGAGCCAGCATTGTCAGTCTGGCACTGCCTCTTGCTAGTCCACTGCTTGGTGCTCGTGAAGCTCGTGCTCTACGGCATCCATCCTTTTTTTTTTTTTTGATATCGGTGGTGGAAATGCTGTTACCGCATACCCAGCGTCCTTTTCAAGGGGGGGGACGCCGGGTTATGTGGGGCTCGGGGCCACTGAGATGTTGTGCGTGACCCCCATACCCACTAAAACCACCACCGCTTGTCCCGCAATACGCGTACTGGAGACGCCCGGGTTTCAGCCAAGCAACTCTCCGGGCGCCTCCGCGTATAAACCTCCTCCTGGTGGATGCCCGCGGGGTGCAAAGGCACCCACCTGCCGTCCCGTACCGGCCCCTCGCGGGACCGGCACGTTGGGGCCCCCCGACCCCTCAGACGACCGCGCGCGCCCAAGACGGAGCGCACGCCCGGCCGCCGCCCTCCCGTGAAGGAATTGGGCGGCGGCCTCCTCCCTCCAGACTCCCCCCCGCTTCGAAATGGGAGGGGGGGACAAAAACCAAGACTCCCCCGGGGGACTCACCCCCAGGGGAAACTCGACAAAAGGCCCAAAGGGGCCACGCCTAACGGCCCGAACGCCCCCTCACACCGTGCCCGGCTAGGGGCCCGTCGCTCACGGCGGGAGGAAGCGGACGGCGTGGTTCTGCCGCCGCGCTCTCCCGCCGGCCCGCCGCCGCCTGCAAGGTGCGGCAGCGGCGTCGGCCTCCCTCGTGCGCTCGGCGGCCTCCTTCTGACGCATCACTGCGCCGCAGAAGGAGGCCACCGCCTTCCAAGACCTCTCGCTGCTCAACATACGATCGATTAAGGTCGGCAGCGAGAGGTCACTGCCGACTTGCGCGACGAGGGCGTGGCGTTGCGGCCCCCATGCCGGGCACTCCGCCAGAGTGTGGTGCGCCGTATCAATCGGCGCACCACACTCGACGCATTCTTGCGTCATCTCTCTACGAGCCACCTGGTGCAGGTACTTGCCGAAACATCCATGGCCTGTCAGCACCTGCACCAGGTGGAACGTCAAGGCCCCGTACCGCCGGCTCATCCACCGGGACAGGTGGGGCCTGATGGCCTCCACCGTGTCCCGGCCGGCGGCAGGGTTACCTAACTCCGACTCCCACCGCCGGATCAGGGCGTCATGGGCAACGCGCCTGATCCGGCGGACCGTGGCCGGGTCCGGCCGACGCTCTCCGGCATCCCGCATTACGGCATCCATCCTACGATAACCCCAATTAGTACTGAGGAACGCTTTTCTGACTCTACCATCCTCTCTCAACCATGGGTACTGATCCATCCAGCGAAGTCCGTGGATTTTGGTTTCCTCGAACATGTCTTCTAATAAGATGATACTTTTTGCTTAAGTAACTCCAAAGTAAAGACTTAACCAGGTAACAGTAAAGATCCTGGAATTTATCCTTCCTGCCATGAAGTATCAAGTATTGAGTTGTGTAAGGTTATCCAAACGTTCATCTGAGGGTCACACTGATACACAAGCATTACCAGATGGATTAATGGTCTAAATTCTCCAAGAACCTGCATATCAGCTGATCTTATTACTGCTGGATATAGTCTTCCCCCAAAGATCTCCACATAGATCGATCCTGTTGTTTTCTGCAAACTTCACCAGGTCGACGGACCACCCGGTGGGCGGTCTACTAAAACGTCTTCCGGTACGCGGACGCCATTCGAGGACTTTGGTGCCCCATCGGCTTTCATTCTTTCGAGCTTCCTTGCTACTGCTGGCCTTTGTACTGCCCATTGCCACTTGTCTAACAATCTTTTGGACTATGTCGGTGACCTGAGTTCTTCTTCGGATCTCCTCATTTCTGATTCGATGCCGCAGGGGAAACCCGTCTCATGGCCTTACGATATCTTTTCTAAGGTCTGCTATTTTCCTCGTTCCTCCATCACGTGACCTGTCTTCCGCCTTTAATAACTAATTCGATTCACCTGATAGTACGTTATACGCTTGCCCATAACAACGTAGCGTTAGTTAGGATGGTATACACAACATATTGTGCTCGTCGCCTTGAGGCACATAATCTATTATATGTTAGAACTTCAGTAATATCACTAGTTACAGCGCCCTTAGAACCAGTACCCAGTAAGGTCTGCTACTGCTGTTTGGTTTAAACTAATATATATATTTTAATCTATTTGGAAATATAATTAATAAGACTGCCCACATTCTACGCTTATTGGCTTCGCGCTCTGTGGACCGGATTTGTCCGGTTGGCGCCGGTTGCAAACCGGCTATATCCGGATTTCGCTGCGACCGATGCGGTGCGGTCGGCGGATGTGCAGCGGGCGTGCATTTCGTACCGGATGCCGTTGGATATTTCATTTTGCTGATAGTCAGGTCACGTTAAGGAAACACAGTACAAGTATATACTATATGAAGATATGTTCTAATCATCATTTTTAGATTACCTGACTGTTTGTGGAAGTAGAGAAAGCGTCAGATCGTTCGAACAGGATCATCATCATCATTATCAGCCGATAAACAACTCCTGTCTGCAGAAATATCTAAGGATTAGTCAGCACCACAATCCATTGCAACTTCATTTAATCCTAAATCTCCTTGTGGCTGTATTTAGACAGAGGTCTCCTCTTCATGCCTTTACATGTAACAGTCGATTCTCTACCATTTCTACTGTCTCCTCTTTTTTACTAATCTCTGCTCTAAAGTATATATCATCCTACGAAGCTAGTCTATCCGAGCAATGAGTCTTGCTCATATCCACAGCTTCCTCTTCCTCTCGATCTCTCGAATACGAGAGGCGTGATAAAATTATATCTGAAACAAATTTAAATAGTAATGTAAGTTGAAAGGGTGACAGTGTGAAGGGTTGCGTCACACGCGCTAACTAGTCATCATCATCCACGCCAAGATCTCTCGATTTAATTAAAAAATAAAAAAAAATCTAGACCGTCGACTGGCAACATTTCTAAATAGGCACATTAACGCACATATCTCAAACTAGCTGAATAAATAATGAGTTGTGGTGTGAAAATCTTTTCAGCAGCCGAGAGGAGCTCATTCATTTAGCGAGGTCTCAACCCCTAATGAGCATAATCAAATAGGTACCCGGGACCAGGAAGGCGCGACAGCGGAAGGGCCCAGGGCTGACAATGACAGAGCCGGCCGCGGGCGTACACTAATTGTCTAAGTGCATAATGAACTTGTTTGTGACAACCCTACGGAACTTTGAAATCGTAGCTATAGAGAATTTGAACTCTAAATCCTGCACGTTAAAGTTGACTTTCGATTGATTAGTATTTAGAACTACTCACCCTTTAAGTGAACGTGTCAAGTGACTTTAATATTTATTTATATAGTTTTAAGGTTGATTTTTAAATGACGTCATATTAATAATGCGAGTTAAATAGGAAGCAATAGTAGCTCTTGTCGTCGCCCTCGGTGTTGTCTGCGGCGCGCACCCGCCTTTGTTCCGTCGGTTAATTAGAAAGTTCGGCGGCGCAAATATTGACGAGGAGTTAATTTAAAGAGCAACAACTCACATGAGGACTAATGAATTATTTTAATTATTTTTTTTTATTTCATTAAGCGACGAGACCAGCGGAATGTTCACCTGATGGTAGGTGATACGCCTGTCCATATTAACGTGGCGCTACTTAGGATGATATACACAGCATCACATTACGCCCATCGCCTTGACACGAGAAGTAAGCCTCATTACTTCACTAATTACACTGGCTGCAGCGCCCTTAAAACAGGAACACAGTAATGCATGCATAGTGATGTTTGGCGGCAAAAATAGGCGCTGCTGTGTACAAATCTTCTCCGTCGATATCACTCTTGACAGTGGTCGTGGTCATTACTTGAGATGTCGGTGGTCACCTTCAGAATACGCCACTCTACTCTGATGGTCGCCTTCCTAATGCGTTTAAGTAGTGATAAAGAGGAAGAACACCCATGAGATGGACCGACCTGATGAAGGGAGCAGTAAATGGCGCTTTGTTAGGGTTGCGACCAACACCTGAAGTGATTGATGACCACGACCACTCTGTCAAGGGTGATACTGACGAAGAAGAACGATGATGAGCCATCTCTCTCCTGGCCTAGTACACTCAATATTTCCCTGGGCCACAAGTCGCTCAATACCTACTTCCGTTCTTCAGCTCTACCAGGATACCTAGGCTCTGTCTGGACAGCTGAAATACAGACTACCCATGCTGGATATACAGCAAAACAATGTAACAGGAGACATACGACGTTTACATATATGACAAGTAGAACATTCTGAACCAGCATGGTTTTTTTTATTCTACAAAGCGACCAGAACAGGTTCCTCACTTGATGGTAAGTGATACGCTTGTCCATAACAACGTGGCGATAGTTAAGGTGGTATACACTACACCACATTTTCTCCGTCGCCTTTAGACACATGTTAAGTCTCTTTAACCCAGTAATTACACTAGCTACAACACCTTTCAATCCAGATCCGTCACCCTTTTATGTCTGTTACAGTACTATTTGGTGGTAGAAATAGGAGCTGCTGTTGTATAGATACAGTTGCCATAGAGATCTACCATCAGTAGCTTCATCCATGGCAACAATCAGTAACATCATATACCATCATCAGGACCACAACTGGGCTGTCCTTCCCCAAAGATCTTGTTTGTATGGGTTTTAAATTTAAATACTGCGAGGGTTGTTAAACCAGTTCACCGATTGAAGGTGGTGGTGCACTGCAGCAGACTGTTGGCGTGGTTGTGGAAACGGTTCCTCACCCGAGAACCGTTAGCTTTGCGTCTAAAGTATATGTTGATTGCGGTTATTAAAGCCTTTTGTCTACCACATTGTCCCTGAGCGCCGGTGCAGTGGACAATGGTGATTCTTCTGTGAGCATCCTTCTCATTCTCTTCTGTTCTTAACGATAATAGATAACAATGTGTACAATGCGAAGGTGACTTCGATCCTATCAACAATGGTGAGTTGCAAAGAAACCTCATTGTTTAGTTAGGTAACGGTAGTGTTTGCGTTAATATGATTTGTCGCCATTTTACAAAGTTTTCGTTTTTTTTTTTTGCCACCACCACAGTTTGTAAAAGGTAAAGGGCCTTTGTTTAACCATCATAATTTATCACGGTATACCCGTGACGGAACTGACGTATTTGTTTTTGTTATTAAAACATCCGGATAGATTGTACTGCTTGTATTGGGGCCTTTCTAATCTTCGTTTATTATTTTAGTTCAGAGAAGCAATAAGTCGAGTCGGTTCACTTAATTGTAAGTGATACGTCTGCTCATAATCTGGGGGTAGATAGTGATGAGACATAACATGTTAAGTCTCGTTAGCCCACCTTAATTTCACTAGCTACAGCATTGATTAGACTGTAAAACATTAATGTTTGCCTACTACGATACCTACTCTTTTTTATCGCAGAAGAAATCTTCTTAAAAGATACCCGGATTGTAGGGGTGGGCAAGGTTATGTGGGGGTTCTACCCACTAAAACCCCCTCGGTGGTCTCCGCAACATTTTGTGTAAAACTTCTCTAGCGATAGAAAAAGCGATTTTTTTAAGATATAACTTGCCCTTAAGTATTCATTCAAATATCGCTCCGAATACTAATTGTTTAGAACTTATTATGAAAGTGATGAGTAGAATGTTCACCTGAAAGCAAGTGAAACGGTTACACATAATGTAATATTACTTGAGATCGACGTTTATAGACGTTAGATGTTCAGTCTCGTTACTTCAGCCACTTCACTAGTTACGACAACATTTGAAACAGAACACGTTCATACATTCGGTACTGTTTGGCGGCAGAAGAAGATGCTGGGTCCTGACAACAGTGAAAAATAAAGAAGGACGGGGATAAAAAAAATTGTATGAAATTTCTTTGTTTACAACATTCGCTGTATCGTTACATCGGGGTAAACTAAAATTACATGCGCGCGTAAATAAGGAAAACTCGCCGCCATTTTGTGGACACGGCGACGTGGAAAATTGTGAAAATTTCAACGCGAAAAAAAAAATGCCACCCTGCCGTGGTGCATCAAGTAATTGAATTAATTGGATAATATCATTAAAAAAATCCATAGGTTTAAATCTCGGCGGCCACAATGCGTACATTATAGAGATTGCCCTACGCGACTTCTCCCTCCCACAATGGGAATTATCATTGGAGACCATTAACGGGGTGCATTCTTGCTGAAAAATAATGGAACCACCCCCCGCCCACCCCCACCACATGCAAGGCTGGAGGGCTCGGTGCCACTGCGGGATGGGAGGCTGTTAATCTCACGTCTGTTTTACACACCTGAACGGATCATTTTAATTGTAATTCACTAAACTATCTAACTGTCCTAAAATTTCTTTATTATCTGTGTACAATAAAACAACTATTTTGACATTTGCATTTTTAATCTGTAGTAATATATTTTATGGTGAAATAAATGATGTCTAACAATATTCTAAATACGTTCTTCTAAATTATTTTCGTATTTTTTTTTCTGAATAATGTATAATAGTTTTTTCTTTGGAAAGATAATGACTAATGAATAAATTGATATACAACGCAAACATGGCCGACATGGCCGACATGACGCGCCCGCTGACGGCGGTTAACTTTATGTTTTTGCAGCTGGCAACATAAAATTCCTTAATGGTATGTCGGGTGAGGTGTCAAGGGAAATTTGAGTAAATTAAAATAGGAAGATAGGGCGAATAAGGCTGCGGCGCGGTATTGTGCTCATTGCGGGCTGGATGAAAAACTAACTAGCTTTCCGTTCGCGCGTCCCGCTCGCGCCGTACGCGGTTAGAGCGGGACGGCGGCGCTCGGTGGCGGGTCACATTGTCGCCGCGAGAGACCTCTGCCCGCATTGTGGGGGTCGCGAAGTAAGTAATTAGGTGCGAGTTTCTTTTCAGTACTTTTAAAAAAATACTGCATCTCTATATACTAGTTAGGCCCCATAGTTATTATATCTTTTGTCTCCCGGGACGATGACAAAACGCTGGCTGTCCGTATGTACCACTGTGAGGGTTACTTTGTTGTTCTTATTAAAAATATTCCTTTTATGTAACCGATGGATAATTAGTGCGTTTTTAATAAGCAAAAATTGTTGCTAAAGCACGCTAATAAACAATTACGGTGGATTGAAAAGGAAAAAAAGTATTCTGTCTTGTACCTAATTTAAAACAAAGTATATATCTAAAAGTATAAGTTTAAATAACAACTTTTATTTTTAAGGTATTACGTACATAGATTACATCATCATCTTATCAGCCAATTGTTACTTGCATAAAACAATCACCTGAGATGATCTAGTCATCAATCCATCTTCTTCCCCCATTCACAGTTTAGAACTGTTTCTAGATAGATTGTCTTTAATCCTGATTCTATCACGCAGAGAAACGATAATCGTAATCGAAGCGACGAGACCTGAATCACGTTCACATGATGGTCAATTACCATCCATACCATCATCGTATCACGTATACGCTTGATCAATAATAATGTGGCGCTATTTACGATGTTATATATTGCATCAAAATGCGCTCGCCGCTTTGAAAGATTATGAACACTCCTTACCCCGGTAATTGCAATAGCTACAGCATACTTCCATCTGGAACAAGGTAATGATTGAGCACTACCGTTTGTCAGCTGCAATAGTTGCTGCGGTAGTACTTACCTAGACGGTATCCGTTACCAAAGACCTACCACCAGTTATACCATAATATATACAATAAATTGGTTATAGTAAGTAAGGGGGTAAGGGGTCCCGCACAAATACTCACAGGACCCGTACCAACTTCACCTGCTCGCGGTGCTTCCTGCTCATCAACAAACGACGCTCTGGCTCCAACCAACCTGTATTGGGCCAGCATGATAGTAAATGGCCCAAATCCCCTCAAATTAACCCTTGCGAACGACGACTCTTAGTGCAAAGCAGGACCGATCGATCTTTGGGGTAAGCCTATGTCCAGCTGTGGACGTCTATCGGCTGATGATGAATGAATGATGAAATAAGTTACTTTGAAATTTTCTTCACTGTTAATTTTTTAAATCTCACTCCCACTCCGTCATTAACCGATTTTGGGTTTATTTGCAGTCTAGTTAGTTGTATAATAATTTGTTTATTGTTAAATATCATCAACAGATGGCGCTGCAAGATTAAATATCGATTCTATAAGTGATCATTTGATACATTTTGCTTGTTCATGACACTATTTCTGTTTTATGATCTATCTGCGTAGAAGACCTTGCATTTGTGATAAATAAAAGGGAACTATCAAGTTTTGGATGGAAGATGTAATGAGGTGATGGTCCCGTATGTTCAAGTTGGACCTCCATTATGTTTGAGATTCTAGTGAAAGAAATTTCTGTGAGGATGCTGACGTTCCCTGTTTTCGACAGAAAGAAATTATCAAGAGATTATATATGGATTGTATACTACGCAATTGGCCCAGAGTTAGGGAATAAATGGCTTTGTGAGTAAAGGTCCCGAATTTCAGTATTGGAGATACTGAGTGGATTATTTATTTAAGGTTTCCTTCAGACATTAAACTATATGTTTTTTTGATAGAAAAAACTTTTACTTATTCAACAAAGCAATGAGACGAGCGGTACTTTACCTAATGGTAAGTCATACGCCTGCTCATAACAACGTGGCGCCAGTTAAGATGACATACACAGCACTTCATAGCGTTCGTCCCCTTAACGCATTAGATGTTAAATCTCGTTATCTGAGTAATATTACTAGCTACAAAACCCTTCAAGTACAGTACTATTCGTCTGCTGCAATAGGAGCTACGCTGGTAGCTATTTGATGGTATCCAGAAACAGAGACCTACCACCAGCCTATTGTCATGCAATTAGCGTCACAGATAATTAATAACATGTTATAAATGTAAAACATTATCATTTTACACGCAACATTCCATCATTGTTTTAAACACGTTTATTTTTATAAAAAAAAGATAGTTTCAAAATGGCGCGACCGCGTCATTAAAGCGCGCGAAAATAAAATAATTTTCAAACTATCAAACAGCAATAAAGACCATAGACAATGGCGTCCATAACAGCAAACAAACTCGCGGAGCAATAAAACATTAACGAGAAATATAGCACTTTGGAGAGAGGAATAATTATTTTATTATACTGTGTAAAAGCTGTTTCGCTTCTAAGAAACGATGCTCGGCTAGACAATGGGACAAAGAGACGAGACTCGGCGGAAAATTCCGTTCGTACTAATATATACTCTAACACGATAAACATTCAGTTTAATTTTGTAAATCAATAGCACGCACTTATTACGTTTTAGATCTGCGCAACACAAGTATAATGGAATAAGGTACTTTATTATTGTTTCTAATATTTTTATGGCGGCAATACCGTTAGTAAAGATTACTGCGCGACAGTCCACAAACTATTTCGTGAACAAAGGCCCCTGGCGAGGTTCGTTTTGTTTTACACTCCGTCAACTGTTGTTCGATAATTAATCTCTTGTTTGTCTTTTAAAATGGCGCCGTAAAGCGATCAGGGTACATTATTTGTTTTTTGAAATATTTTCATTTGTATTATTTGAGAATTATCTGTTAGAGATATTTCAACAATGAGAATATATAAATACAATAAAGCCTCCTTTGTTTGTTTCAATGGTGTTTTTATTTGATTTTAAGTTTCTATATATTTGAATTTTTTTATACGGAATCTTAAAAAGATATAGTTTTTTAAGTGTACTCGTTTTTTTTTATTCAACGAAGCGACGGGACTAGTACGACGTGCACCTGATGGTAAGTGATATGGCGGCCCATAATAATGTGGTGCTAGTTAGGATGGTATACACAGCATCGCGTTGCGTTCGCCGCTTTGAGACATAAGATTTTAAATCCCGTTATCCCAGTGGCTATAGCGCCCTTCAAACCGGAATAATGTTTGTACAGTAGTGTTCGTCGGCAGCAGTAGGCGCTACGGTAGTACCTTACCCAGAAATTCTCCGGAAGCAGAAACCTCCCACCACCAGCTTTTACTTCCAGTAGATAATGCAGCAGTCTACCAATATACTGTGCTTGTGTTCAGCAGTAGACATCAAAAGGCTGAAATAATTAATACCTTTACTACCGCGGAGTAATAAACTCGTTAATGTCAAATTACGGCTTAATATCATATAATATATAAGTAGTAACTTATGCAGATGATTATACATTTTGTTATCCTTAACCGTCTACACTACTTTCTTCTCTCTTCTTTCTAAGTTCAATTATCTTGCTGATTTTCTACGGGAAATGATTTTAATACTTTTTTTTTTTAAGTATGTGAATTGTTGTTAACAAACGATACAAGATGGCGTTAGTTGCTATTTGCTTCATAAACGTTGATATTAAATGAACAAATCGGACAGTATCATATATATAATATATTAATATACGAAATTTAATTATTTTGTTTTTAATACTGTCTGCGGAATATCATCTTAATTTCAGCCTTTTTTGTGAGGTTGAACATAGGTCCTATCAATAAGGGTCTATTTACTATTCTCGCATTCACCGCATGTGGTTCAACAAGAGCAGTAAGCCGGTAACCATTACAAAACTTGGAACTGTGGTAAATCTTGCTCTTAGAGATACACGCATATACACAATAATATATAAAATATGTTTGTTATTTGTTTAACGTACATACAAATCTTGTAAAAAAAATATTAAACAGTTCATTTAATGTAATCTTCACACTGTTTAAACTCCATATTTATCCTCCACGCTGTTGGTTTCCTCATGACGTTTTTCATACCGTTTATGCAAAACTGAGCTATAACCTTTATAATTTAAAAGTATATGTGGATTCTATTTAATGATAAATATATTTATGATGTATAGCGATAGTTGTGTATATGTCCCGTTGTAACAGTAGTTATATTTTAATAATATTATATACCATTAGTCACAATATCAATTATAATTGAAATCAACATAATAAGTGAAATGAATATCATAGA
This sequence comes from Troides oblongomaculatus, assembly GCA_029032895.1. NCBI lineage: Eukaryota > Metazoa > Arthropoda > Insecta > Lepidoptera > Papilionidae > Troides > Troides oblongomaculatus. Next base: position 13,004,371 of record JARDWC010000431.1, on the reverse strand, counting down.
GTAATTGCTTCCTCTATGTTGTCTATATTTATGTGAATTTTGTCTCAGGTTATTGTTTGACAAATAATTATACAAAATAAGTGTAAAAAAAAATTTTCTTATCAATATATTGATATTGTCTTATTTTTTCGAGATAGTGTTACGATTATAAGGATTTAAACGATAATATAACCTTCATGAAGCTTTGTTTACTTTACATAGAAATAGAGCTTTGTAGTGATATATGTATTTAAAAGTCGAAAAGACGGAATGGTTATATAAGGTTACGCAATTAAAATAAGTAACACGAGTAATCTAAACACAATACAAATATGAAGCAGTAGTATTAGAACGGTTGTGTGATGCACCGCGCCGCTGAGTGCGCGGCACCGCTGCGAACAGCTGTACCGGTGCGGGGCCGCGGCGCGGGCACTGTGCGAGCGAGCACGCTGCGCGCCCGCCGCGCGTGCGACGAGGACGCCGCCAGCCGGCGGGGAGGGGCGAAGGCTGTACACGCGCGGCGCTGATTGGCCGCCGGCACGCCGCCCCAGGCCGCGCCCCCCGCCGCGCGATACCCACGCTCGCGCCGCGCCGAGCCGTCAGTCTATCGCCCGACTTGGACGCGGTACAATCGCACTCCCGCTTGTGTACCATTCTACCATTGTGCCATAGCTAATGTACTGATATAACTTTGTTGCTTTAAATACGATTCAGTAACCATGTCAACTCTAAGCCATCACCCGTACGCGTTCTCGATGCACCCCGGTATGCTGCCCGAGTACCCCAGCGCTCCGCAGCCGTTGCCCGCTTCTTCGCCGCAGTCGGAAGGGCACATCAAGAGGCCCATGAACGCGTTCATGGTGTGGTCGCGGCTCCAGCGGCGGCAGATCGCCAAGGACAATCCGAAAATGCACAACTCGGAGATATCAAAGAGACTCGGCGCGGAGTGGAAGCTGCTTACTGAAATGCAGAAGAGGCCGTTTATAGATGAAGCGAAGAGGCTGCGTGCACTCCACATGAAGGAGCACCCGGATTACAAGTACAGGCCGCGCAGGAAGCCGAAACCCCCGACCCCGGGCGGTGCCCCAGGAGCTGGTGCCTTCCCGAGTTTCCCGCTGCCGTACTTCGCGGGCCCGGCGCCTACTGTGGGACCGCTGGACGCTCTGTCGTACTCCGCCGTGCCCCCGTACTTCCCGCACCAACTGGATCACCTGCAGTTCTCGAAACTGATGGCGCCGACGGCCGAGAAGTTGCCGACGGCCTCCTCCGCCGCGGCGGTGGTCTCCTCGTTCTACTCGTCGCTGTACACTTCACCGGCGGCGCCGCCGAAGCCGTTCTCGTCTCCGCTGTTCCACCAGTACGGCGCGGCGCCGTCGTCGCCGGTGTCGCCGGTGACCCCGACGCAGCACAGCCCCCATGACGACCAGCTTAGGCGGCCGGTGTCGGTTATATATTGAAGACCAACCTGCCTTCCTTGAGGGGCTGACCCTCAAGGTTCGGCATAGACTCAGTGCTGCGGACAGTGACCATTGTTCCGCGAACGTTATTTATTCTATCATACTTCTAGAGTAACCGTTAGTTGGTCGCGTTGCGCGGAGTGCGCGCGCGCACCGAGCGCCCTGTAAATAAGTTGGCCGCGTTAGGGGCCGTAGGGGTGGTCACATTGATTTATTTCCGAACTGTGATTCACCTTTTGTCTTTCGATGCGTTTCCGGTGTTAGTTTAAGCGTTACCGAACTTTCGGCCGTGTAAAGTGAGATTTATACCAAAAAGAGATTATTTTCCGTAGGTGTCACTATCTATCTGTATTAAGCCGTGTTTGTGTCGGTGTGCACTCCCGTCTGTTCGTTTGTTCCCGTACCTTGTAATCTGTATTGTTTGTTATGTTTGTCGTGCGTCTGTTGGCTGCGTCGGATCGGGAGTCTCATCAGCTTCATCTCGTACACGAGCTGTTTATTTATTATTATTGTCATCTTGTGTAGAATTGAATGTGTATTTGTAAATTAGTTTGTTTAATTGTAAGTTCGCTAGTTCGTCACGATTGTAAATATTAGTTATTATTTCGGAATCGATGTCATTACCAACGATGTATTATAGGATTTGAGATAAAAAAAAAAACTTTGTTAACGCCATACAAATAAATACTGGATTGTTTTTATTTTACTTCATTGTTTTCTTTCGCTGCGGTCCTTTCAAGTGAGTACAAAAGCCTACTTTTTTTTACTTTGCTAACTAGACATAAGCCGCCATTGTATTCAGCAATTGAACATCGATAATACGTTAATAGAAAAACAAAAACTCCATGCAATTGATAGAAACATAGAAACTTTAGTACATCTGGTAGATATTAATAATGCAAGATAATAAATAATCAATTCAAAAGCTTTTAAAGATATAAGCTTTTAGAAACTTAATAACACTAACGTTTCTAATGAATAACTTATAGATGATGTTAATTCTGTGGTCTCTCCAACTAATAATCAAGGATTAACTAATTTTACTGAACCAATCTAGATTTGCAAAAGTAATATCGTTTGTGAAATCGACGAGTCCAAATAATTCCGGCGACGCATTATGAAATGGTCACACTGCAGCCGTGCGGGTTGTTAAATTAAATTGGTTTGCATTACTGACCCCAAAAAACCTCCGCGTACATTTTAAATCCAAAGCTGAACTTAAATCGGACCGTTCTGTACGTTTGTCTGCACAACGTAAGAGGCGCGAACGATTTTAATTGTATCATTTACCGATACTATTTCTTGTTCGCGTTCATTTCCTTCCGCTTCCGAATCTATACCATCTAGGTTTTTAGGTTGTGTATAAATATTTGCTACGATTACATCATCAACTTTGACACAGATTTTGAAAATTGTTTTTTCTTCATCACAAACAGCATTCGGATGTAGTTTATTAAAACCCGCTGCTTTTGGATTATAGTAATAAAATCCTTTACAGTCCTCGCTTGTCCGATCACAGTAATAGTTAAGTTGTGCTTATTATTATTCAAGTGGATTTGCTTATTGCAATGTAAATATTGATTTTGTTTGTTAAAATCTTTACTTTGGGTTTTTTTTTTCAGTTAAATTATCAAATCAAGTAAATTTGTATGTAACGTCTTAATATTTTATTTTCCGCCTTATCTGAGCTTAATGGTTTTTGAAGGTAAACGTTGTTAAGGTTAACGACACAACAGGATTGTTGTTTTTTGTCTGTTATTGTTGATGGAAAATTTTATAGTATATCTAATAACAAAACTCGGACATTAACTACTATTGTTACTATGTCCAGTAGTGGTGGTCTATCGGATGATGATGATGATAGTGATGATGATATTGGTGAGAATTATTACTGATACCTTGTTTTTTTATATAAAGTAAATATTTTAGTGAAACGCAACCAAAGGTAAGTACCAGATCATGTAACTAGTTTAAATGGTGTAGTATCTTTTGATGGGAATTAGGAGTAATGTCTAATTATTTCCTCAAATATGTATCTGGGAGATATAACCAGAAATGTAATTTCAAATTCTCTACATCTAAACGAATAACTACTTCTTCTTCTTAGCATTTCTCCCGTCTGACAAGGCCTGCTTTCTTGCTTCTTTCACTTCACTCCGCTCTATTTATAAGATCGCTTTCCTTGAGATCTCCAAGAGCTCGTCATATCCTTTGTCACACTCAGCCATCGCAACTTCGGTCTACCCCTTAACAAATAATAACTAATCTTTCGTTACTTTTAGTGTTTTAATAATATTAATGATAAAATGTGTTTTTTCTGCCCCAGTTCCTTCTTTTATTGATTGTTCCTTGACGTTCGGTTCATTACCATAAATGATCTATACCTCATAGATTTTAGCATATTGTTGTCGTCCCACCATTTCTTTGATCTTCCTCTGCTCCTTTTGAACATTCTTCAACTTTTCTATTCCTTTATATAGCTTCTCCTCTTGCTATTATCCCGACGTGTTGTAGTCTTATTGTCATGATATCTATAAATTGATGTATTTTCTGATCCATATGTCTTGGCATGAGATAGTATTGGGTTAAGCATTATTTTCTCATATATTTATCTCCATTATACTTTATGTTATTCATTTATTGGCATAACAATGAGTGTGGACAGGACTGTCAATCTGGTGGAGATCGTACGACATAATCGGACAGGTTGTTTTGGAAATTGGAGAAGTCTATGTTTACGCGTAGTCATAATAATGATGATGATGATGATAACCTTTCCCGTTAACTTAATTATTGTAAACTGTGAGCAAGATTATTGCAATATTTAACAAATAATGAAATCAATGTGGATGACCTCATCTTGTGCATGAACATGAGTTTGTATATGATAAAAGTTAAACTAAAATATAACCTGACATTTAACTAGTTTATACACTCGATTTTGTCTACATTGAATCGAAGAGTATATTCTGCGGAGAACTTATCTATTCCTCTAGAACAATATATAATATATATACATATATTACATGTAGGTGATATTGTAAATATATTATAATTTTCTGATAGTAGGCCTCTGTTACTGGTGACCGATTAAGTACCACCGCAGCTCTTATTTATTCTAATTCGGTTTGAAGGGCGATGTAGCTAGAGAAGTTACTTATTGGTTTAATTGTATAGTGCTTGACTACAACCCCCCCTAAATTTTATTTATATAGAAGATATCTAGAGATTTGTTGACTCATCACAAGATCTACAAATCTATTAGACGTAAACACTCAACATTTGATAGAGATACTACTCGCTGCCGTTAAGGTAGTTGTGGGGGTGTTACGACCCCAAAAGTTGCGGGGATGTCATGACCAGCAAAGCGTGCGATGAACAGAGCATATGATATTTTAAAATAAACTATATAATGATGACTTAATAATATGTTTATAATATAATCATAGACAATATTAGTGTATTTGAGCATTTTATAAAGTCTTAACGAACTCAATATTTTCATCTCAGCTTAGTGTTATTAAGTAAATACATCAAGTGCTTAAGATGTCTGCAGGCTGCAAAGCTACTAGAGGTTCAACTGATGGTAAGTAATATGCTTGATTTACAAGTGTGCTAGGTAGGATGACAAGACATCGAGTCTTCTTACCTCGGTAATTACACTAGCTACAACGCCCTTCAAGCTGGAACACGGTAATGCCTGCACACTACTGTTTGAGAACAGGAATAGGATCTGCGGTGGCATCTATCTAGACGATTTGTAGCAATGGAGACCTATCCCCAGTGAAAATAAAAATTGATACATTTAATAAAGAACGATACACGAACGCACGCCCAAATTATGTACAATCTGCTTTAAAGGCCAATGCATACGTTTGATATATATAATAATAGTATGAAAATTATATGTATATACCTTCTTAAAAGAAGAAAACCTGAAAAAAATATAATATATATGTATATAGGTATTGTTGTGGTGTATAATAAGACAAGATCCGGCAACAGTGACTTACCATCAGCAAGTAATCTGAGCGGTGAGAAATGATTTAATCGAACCCTTAATTCGTATGTGTATCAATTTTCGATACTAGATGTCGCTAGTTTGTATGGAGTAGTATGAGTGAATTATTTAAACCAACAGAGATTCACCACCAGTGATTTACTGGTGGTGGTATTGCTGGTGACGGTCTAGGAACTACTGCAGCCCTTATTTCAGCCGCTAGATTCTACTGTTAGTATTGTGTTCCGGCTTGAAAGACGCTGTAGCTAGTGAAATTACAAAAGTAACTAGTCTCAAAGCGATGAGCACAACGTGGTGTAGTGTATAACGTTCTAACTAGCGCAACGTAATGGTCGAGCGTATCACTTAAAATCAGGTGACCGTTCCGCTCGTCTCGTCGATTTGTTAAAAAAAAATAACTTAATTATGATCTGGAATCGAACTCGCAACTTCTTAACAGTGGAACTATTTAGTGTACACTTAACAATATTGTTGATTGTGTGGATAAAGATCGAGTAATATTATTTTTTTTTCTAAGCGACGAGTCTAGTGGGAGGTTCACTCGAAAGTAAGTGATACTCCTATCTATAACAACGTGACATTAGATAGGGTGGTATTCATATCACCACATTGCGCTCGTCGTATTGTGACATGAGATGTGAAATTTAGTTACCCCAGTAATTTCATTATTTACAGCGTCCTTCAAACCGGAACACAGTGATTACACAGTATTGTTTGGCAGCAGAATAGGAGCTACTACACAGTCCATTGCAATAAACATCTACCACCAAAGCTAATTGTGCTGGTGCTAGGTCTCTGTTGCCGGAGACCGTTTAGGTACCACCGCAGCTTCTATATGTGCCGATATACATTACTGTGTTCCGGTTTGAAGGGCGTTATAGTTAATAATGTTAGTAAGTCAATGAGATTTAATATCTTATGTCTAACGGCGATGAATATAATGTGGTAACTAGCGCTGTCATATATATACGTTTATCTGATACCATCAGATAAACATCTTCCTCTTCAGGTTCTATGACTAACAATGTTGTAGTGTGAGGAGTCTCATCATCATCATCATCATCATCAACAGCCAATAGACGTCCACTGCTGGACATAGGCCTCCCCCAAAGATCTCCACATACCGCTGAGTATTAGGGACTGTCGTTTGTAAGGGTTCATATTGAGGGATTTGGCCCATATCTCATACTGGCCCAACGCGGGTTGGTGGGAGCCAGAGCCTCGTCTGTTGATTATCAAGGTGCACCACGTGCTGGTGAGGTTGGCTTAGGTCCCGTTAGTTGTTGTGCGGGATTCCTAAAGTAGGGGTTGTAAGGGGTGAAGAATCTATGACTTATTATAATAGCGTCAATTGTTGCTTCTGATACAAAAGTCATAAGTTAAAAGTATTTGTAATTAACTGTCTCTTAGCAAAAAAAAACTTCATTATTTTCTTACTGCCGAAGTAGTAAACGACCTGTGTAATAGTAAGCAGTTAAAAGCATCACAATTTCGTTTCCCCACTTGAAGGCAATTATGAACTCTATTTCATACCTAAGTCTGTCGGCTGACAATGATGATGCTGCTGATGATACCTAAGTTGCTTCTTATGTTTAAATTAAATAAATAATTAATGTACCTACTGTTTAACTTATTGGCTTTAAACGGTAAGTAATACAGTAAGTTAAGGGGTAGTTTCAGTTAAGTTAAACGGTTGTTTAACAATATTTATTTTTTGCTGTATTAGCGCACTGCTCTCGTGTCACTGTCGAACTTTTCCATTCTGCGAACCCTCTATTTCCAATTGCTGGACGGGGTGGTGGAGAGGGTTGGTCGGTGGAGGGAGAGAAACACGGTTTTCAATTTAATAATTACGAGGGTATTATTCTGTTGAGGGCGTTTTTCAATTGGATTGTTTTATTTCAAACCTTTCTCGAGCTTACATTGCTGTGGCCCCGAAGACGGCGGGTTTGTGATTCAACTAAAATGGCGCCTCACGCTGTTTTTATTCGGCAAACCGAAGACACGAGCGTAACGTTCACCTGATGGTAAGTGATACGACTACAACAACCTGGCGCTAGTGAGTATGGTATTCACTACCCGTCGCTTTGAGTTACGAGATGTTAAATCTTGTTACCCTAGTAATTTCAAAGTTACACCCGCTTTCAAATCGGAACACAGTAATAATAGCACATTACCGTTTGACGACAGAAATAGGAGTTGCAGTGGTACCTAGGCGATCAACAAAGACCTACCACCTATAAGACGAAAAATTCATATATCGTTATAGTTCCCTTAAAAACGATACACGAACGTGCGTTCGTGTATTGTTTTTTGATATGAACTATATTTTTCTATGGAGACAATGTTCCGTCTGAGATATAGTATATATATTACATGAAAGACAGTCTCCGGCATCAGAAACCTACCAACAGACCCTTTTCAAAAGTAACTTTAAGTAAAGGTAAAGATTAAGTTCTGCTATCCCCTTGATTTAAAGCCTAATATTCAAACGATAACGATGTACTCGTCACTATATATATGTATAATAATCTTTATATATACACCGACTGATAAAGACCATGATAATATCTGAATGATGGACTGGAAACCTTGGATTTTATAACCAACATTAAAGCCACAGACTATACGCAACTAAAGTGTGGACACATCAACTCGAGTGTTTAATCATTTATCATTAAAACGTATAAACAAAACGATTACGAAGCGACATGATACCATCGCCGACGCAAACTGACCATATTAACCACGAAATGGTACCCGACCCCATAGAACAATACGGCTTAATGAGGACTTAGTGACCTCAGGGTGTGATTAAGTGAAATAAAGCCCGATGAGGAGGTCGCGTTAAGTTAATAAATCATTACGAACAGTTTTAAAGATCAAGCGGGTAATATTGATCATTGTTGTATCGTCATATGATCGATTAATTTTAAAGTCATCGTTGTTAATTAGTTAATTAAGCAGTATTTTTTTGTTATGTAATTGCAGGTGGAGGGTGTGGGTGAGAGGGAGGAAAGGTTATTACATAAATATAAATTGCCTTACACACAAAGGTTGTTAGACTTAAGTGGCAGTGGGCAGGGTATATTGCTCGAAGGGCCGACGGGATATAAGGAAGTAAGGTCTTCGAGTGGCGCCCACGTACTGGTAGACATGCTCTTGGGAGACTACCCACGAGGTGGATCGACGATATGGTGAGGATCGTGGGAAACCACTGAATGCGGAAGTCTAACGTCTGATGATGATGATTACACATAGAAACTGTATAATCTTGGTCACTACTAGTATGTATATACAGGCACTATATAATTTATCTTATATATAATTTAGTGATGATACGAGCAGGACGTTCACGTGATTGTAAGTGATTCGCCCGCCTATAACAACGTGGCGCTAGTTAAAACGGTATACACTGCAGCACGTTGCGCTCGTCGCCTGATACACAAGAAGCTGAGCCTCGTTACGCCAGTAATTACACTAGCTACAGCGCCGTTCAAACCGGAACACAGTAATTGTACAGTACCGTCTGTCGGCTGAAATAGGAGCTGCGGCGGTACTTACTTAGATGGTCTCCGGTAATAAACCTACCACCAGCATATTGCTGCTGGTAGGGCACAGATAATTAATACATTATTACTTTACACGCAGCATCCTATCATTGTTATCTGATGATAGACTCTTCATGAAGCCTGATTGGTAGTACACGAGCAATCGGTGTCCAACCGCTGTGCTGGTGGCCGCATCTCTAAGGAGACTTCAACAAACTCCTGAATTAATTATTAGTTCGGCAGGTCATTGTCGCGAGTTAAGTATTCGGGGAGGATTTTGGTGACTTCTTTGTTTAATCAGCAAAGTGGATTTATCTTTACGCAGCTGGATTAAATTTGCCAATTAATCGTTAACTCCACGCGCAGCCACTTGCGAGACCAAGTTTAATGATTTACACTGCACAGTATTGTGATCGTCGCGGTGGGACATAAAGTGTTATGAAACATTACTCCAGTAATTTAATTACCTACAACGTACTTTAAACTGGAACACAGTAATGTTTAAACAGCACTGCTTGGCGGCAGAAATAGAAGCTGCGGGTACCTATTACAGTTATGATGATAAGTTCGTGTATCATTTACTTTAAACAATAGATCGATACACGAACGCCCGCTTACATTATGTACAATATTCTGTTTTGGAGACGTGACGTTTGAGATATAGTATGTAAATTTTACGAATAGGGGTTCTTGTAAGAAGAAAATCTGAAAGTCCATTACTTTGAAGCCTTTCTGCTAGTAGAATAAAGAAGATATAAAAATCTATATTGTTAAGCATGATTCCTAATTATGAATGCGATCCCCGGACGTAGCGTGTACCAGCCGGAAGGGTTTCAATTATTCGCCAACCCGTTGCCAATATAGCGCTGGTCTCGGTTGCTCCGCACGAGCACGGGAGTCGAACCGCGGCCCACAATGAAATACATCTAAATAAATAACGCGGTCCTGCCATTGTGACGGCGGGCTCCTTATAAAATATATTTCCTCCACAATGGCCGACGTTGAGAGGGAAACGCGCGGAAACTCCTCGCAGTTCCTCCGGCACTACGTGTAATAAGAATTGATTTTGTAACAATTTTACAATAGCTTTTTATAGTATATATAACTCTGCTCCGTTTTGAAGGGCGCCATAACTAGTGAAGTTAACTTTTGGTTTAATTGTATAGACTAGCGCTTGACTACGAATCAATGCATATATTATATTATATATATTGAAAATATCGAGAGACGTAAACTACTCAAAATTTGTTAGAGGTTGCTTCTGCCGATTAGAGGTCAGCTAAGAATTGATTTTACAAAATTCCTTCTCCAATGGGGCGGGGAACAGCAACTACTTTATTTTATGATCTGTTAAGCAAAAGCAAACTCATAAGTATCGGAAGCGTCATTTGACATAGCATAGGCGTGCATTCGTGTATTGATTGCTTCCTTTATTAAAAGAAAGCAATACACGAATAGCCGCCGAACCAGACACAGAAAGGACTGTACCACGCCGATCGCCAACCTTGTTGGAGAGACACTTAAGAAGAAGAAGATTAAAAGAAAACTACTGCTGCTAAACAGTAGTGTGCTGACATGACTGTGTGCCTTTCAGGGTGATGTTGTTAGTAACTGAGGTCAACAGGCTGTAGATCCGAGTCCACGAGCCCAGCATCAGATGAGCTGTAAGAGTCGATATGGCTTTCAAGCGTCTCCATCATCAGAATCAAGAACTGAGGTTGGAGATTTAACGTCTTAAGTATCACGACGAGCACAATCTGTTACGGTTGTGTGTCATCGAACTTAGTCCCATGTTACGAGATGTATCACTAGTGAACGTCTCGCTCATCTCAGCACATAAAAAAACCACCGATTGAGGCAGTTCCTCCAATCGGCTGTGTTTGTGCTCCAAGTTAAAGTTTCCTGCTCAAACAGTGCGATGTTTTGAAATTGATAAATGATGCACCAATCCACGACAATGGCGTTGTCAAGATTAATTAAAGCTGCGGCGTCTTAAATAGCTAGTTAGTTGACCCGGCGGGCGGTGCTTTGTGAGCATCCGCTTACGGGTGCTTAGCGAGGAAACCCCTGCATCATTGTGTACTGTCCGTTTTTTAACCAACCTCATGAAGCAACCTTGTCCACTCCACTACCGTTCCCAAGAACTATTACTCGCGTCCAGTGTTAGATATTACCATCACAACCATGTTGTTCCTCCCAACATGTTACAGAGCCCAAGACAAGCTCACCAGCACGCGGTGCACCCTGCTGCATGACAGACGAGGCTCTAACCACTCACCGACCTGCAATGGGCGTGCTGCGTGTTGGGTTCCGGTCCAATTCCTCTCAATAGACACCAACAATCGACCGATGTGCAGATCGGCTGTCAGCTGATAATGATGATGGACCATTACTAAATTGATTACTGATTCCTGAACATTGGTCTTGAATAGTCAATCGGTTATATCGATAACCGGTACGTGTATTACTGGTGGTAAGTGCGTAATCCCTTACACCCTCTAGTCTTTAGGCTAAGATTTTTTTTTATTTAACGAACGTTTTCCTGGTGATGAACGTGGCGCCAGTTAGGATGATACCCGGGAATCCATAATACTCGTTGCCTACCTCTCGTCACTACCTACAAAGTTCAGAATTTCGGAATACAAGCAGCGGTGCTAGACTTTCTTCGTAACGGAGACTTACCGTCAGCTTTGTGTATAAAGTTTCCATTGCAGCAGTTCGCGATCGATTGATGCTGCGTGGAGTACCGCGCAGGATTAGCAAGCATCCTGTGATCTCGCGTATTATAATCTCAATACAATACGGGGCACAGGAGGATTACTCCCCTGCGAGACGCCGGCGAATAAATAAAATAGCTCCTCGATGAGCGTACACAAATAACGAATACGTTATCGTGGAATATCCCCATCCCTTATTTCTAGACGGGTAGCGTTTTTGTGAATTTAATACCATCGATTTTTCTCCTGTACCCACAAAGGGAGGTGGTTGTCCCGCGACAGGGTCGTCTATTAGTAACGCGAGTGGAAAATTTCTCTTCATTCTGCATTATTTAAATATCAATATATTACATATGAAAAGATTCAATAATCGAAACATACTATCCATTCTATTATAACATATATAAATAAATATATATATGTTGGTGGTAGACGTAGTGTTGGGAAGCTTTCCACAAGGTGGACCGATCTGGTGAAAATTCATAACCACTGGATGCGAGCGACGCGGGATCGATCGACGTGGAAAACTTTGTGGGAGACCTATGTCCAGCAGTGGACGTCTATCGGCTGATCATGATGATACTGGTGGTAGGTCTCTGTTGCTGGAAACTACCTAGATAGGTATCACAGTAGGTTTTATTGCAGACGCCAAACAGTCGCGCCTTTAGTAAGTCTCATTACCTCAAAGTAACAAGGTTTAACATCTTATGTCTCAGGCGACGAGCGCAATGTGATGCTGTGAGTACCATTCTAACTAACGCACCGTTGTAATGAGCGGGCGGATCACTTACAATCAGGTGAACATCGCGCTAGTCACGTTGCTCCATTAAAATAAATAGTTATATATCCTGTCATACCGAGACTGGATCGAAAATAAAGTTTATTGGAGTAGCCACGTTTTTTATCATAATTCATAGTTTGTCCTTAATTAATATGTAGCTCTCACATATACATACGATTCTGTATTATAAAGATGTAGAGCGCTTGAAAGTCATATCAACTCTTACAGCTGATCTGATACTCGACTCGTAGACCTGGATCCATGGTCTGTTAGATATGATCGAGGAAGTGAAGCTTTTATGGTAGTTAGGTGGGTTTGAAAGCCTTCAATTCCGACAAACGTGGACTTAATCAAATATTGGACTCAGGAGTTATAAGACAAGGTTAAAGAGATGTTACGAAGATGCTAATGACGTAGAGTAATATATAATTTGCAATGTAAATGGATCCTGGATTGAGGAGCAAGTGGTGAGCGTGGTGCGGGAATTAGCGGAGGGATGAAGGAAGGACAACCAAGTGATGAGTATGAACGTGGATGATTATAAAAGTAGAGAGTAGGAAGTGTGGATGGATTGTGTGAAAGATGGCATGGGTAAGAAGAGTGTGGATTCAGATGTGATGGCTGATAGAGGGATATGGAAGAGAAGTACATACTGTGCAGACAGCACATAGTTGGGGAAAGAGTAGGAGGAAAAAGAATGTAAATAGATCCTGGATCTAGTATCTGACTAGTATAACTTCGTAAGATAAAATAAGCTGACGTATCGGAACATATCAATGTATTGTAATAATAAAAAAAAATAGGTAGCTCGCTGGCCTAATGGTTAGAGCGTGCGGCTTTCATTCCGAAGGTCGCGGGTTCAAACCTCGGCATGTACCAATGACTTAATATTTAAGTTACGTACATTTGTGAACTTTAGTTACAACAGCGAGATACAAAACGGTGAAGGAAAACATCGTGAGGAAACCCGCACACTGATATCATCTTTGTGTGTGTGTGTGTGTGGTGGTCCCAATAAAGTGGCAACAGGCTCGCTCCCTGTTACATGGGACCTAATCTGACCACATCTGGCGAAACGTGGGTGGTTTATTCACCTCTGCCTACCCCTACTGGGAAAAAGGCGTGACAATATAAAAAAAAAAAAAATTATGAATACACAGATCAATCACCCGATGTCAAGTGTGAATCGTTTAAACAAATTGTCGATTAAACTTAAGAACAAAGCTCGCCATAATAACTCGATCCGGCCCGAGTACAGTTCATCCGCGTACAAATGCCACAGCCGGTGGTCATTCAACCGGCCCGGAAGATCATAATGTACTCCGAAATATTCCAGGGCGGCGTAACGTCCTAAAACAACATAACAATGGGGTAAATAACCATTGTGATACCTCACAGCGCCATTAACCCAACCTTGTAGCTGTCAACCAACTTTAACTATTAACGCCGCGCCGCAATAATAGAAACTGAAGCACAATACTACACAACAAATTAATATATTCACAGCGGTCACCCTCGCGTCCGGACAGGGTGAAAACAACTGTATAACAAACGAATAAAACACAAAATCAATAGTTTATGGGTCGATCAACAAATATATTGGCATAGTAAGCATTAACCTTTACTGTTATACAGTTAAAATTCATTTTGCATGCAGTTAACCGCGCGGTAGTTCATACGGAGTTGTTTTTTGTTATCAGAAGCGATTTTATTACACCGAATGTAACCGTTGATAATACATTCGCGACGGTGTAATGGGTGGCCGTTATTCTTTGTTAAATGAAAGCGTATTGAGTGGAGAAAAAAGTTTTGCGCGAAGTACATTTTAATTGATGTTTAATTGCAGCGGTTTCTCCGGCTTTGTGGAGGTGATGGTTCCTCGTACCTCGTTTACGTACAGTTAAGGTTCATCATTATCAGTCCATAGACTTCCAGTACTGGACACAGTCCTCGTGTAGTGGCTGACTCTCAACCAGATCGTCAGTTCGCCTTGTCGGAAGCCTCCCAACTTGTTAGTAGAATTTCATGTGAAATTTGGTTTGGTAGACTTCTCTCGAATCGGACTGACCAGCTTTTTTCATTCATCAGGTGCCCTCTTCAAACTGAAGTTTGGCGATCAGATTGAGAAAACCAGTTCGATCCTCAGCTATTCTTACTACTGACCAGCTACCATCAATATATTGTTGTTCAACTTTCGGAAAAGCATTTAAGTGTTACGTCTGTCCACATATAACATCCGGAGTATTATCCATCGTTTCACAGTCTATGGCCATTATTTTACAACTACGAGACGTCCACTAGATGATACTCAAACCATCAAGTTCGCCGCTATAATTACCCCAGTAATTTCCTTTTAGAGCATATGAAATTGAAATCAAGTGTATGTTATAACGAATGACTTTGTTACTGTGGTAATAAAATTCGTTAATAACACCACAACAATGACGTTTGTCGCTTTGTGTGAAAAAAAAGCTCACACGCGCCGCGTCGCCGCGCCGCCGCGTATAAACGTCACCCGCCGTGTCTTATGCGATTTATCTCTTCAACAATCATTTTTACAGCATTCCCCCGCAAACCACCCTCGGGTGTGATTAATGATGGATGGATTCCTGAATAATTACCAAGACTTTTAATATTCAAGTGATTTCGTCGCGGCGTACGCATCGATTTCAAGTTTTATAGCGGTATGAGTAAAGTTGAAATCTTCGTGATTGTTTCCGATGACCCTTCAACATTTGCTTAGTTCCGTAAGGTATCAAACGCCGCGCGTGACGTCAGGCGATTGTATGCGGTGTAGCGTAAGCGTTAAGGTTGTATTTATGTCGGCCGGGGTTCGAGTAAGCAACAAAAGCGGGTATGCCATTGAATGCAAATCTCCACTCGAGTTTGGAGGGTAGTGTGCGTTATTAATTTGTTATAATTGTACCCTCTCTGCACACCCCCTCCCCCCCAGTCTCACATTCGCTCGCATGCGGCATTTTTATTGCGAATTAGACGCAATCATTAATTTTGTTTTTCTTTTCATACGTTACAAAAGTAAATGTCGAGTGGACGCATTGTTCAGTCAGCGCGCGAGGAAATATATACAACGTCAATGGCTTTTTTTTTTTTTTTTGTTATTAATTTCTCTTTATGATTCACAACGAAAGCTTCGTATCGGTTACAATGGCCCGCGCGGCTGATTGTCGGTGTAAATATGATTTGTATTGTAGTGAGAAACGCTTTGAATGTTTGATTGACTTTTATTGCGATACTATTTCTGATGGTGAATGCGATATTAATAGACGAAATAATAAATTTAACATAATTCCGTTTAAAAGCTGAAAGCTCGCGTTAAAAAAAGCACATTGCATCAAACAATGAAGGTTTCCCTTAGGTTACTACTACACACGATAGAGACTACTATTAGGATATCACAGCTATGATTCTAGGCTTGAGGGTTCAACGTAGTCCAGTTTCATACATCCCGTGTGATATATATCACACGGGATGTATGATACTAGACCATTTTTCACTGATCTTCATTTGCGGAAGAATGTCCAAATAGGTACCGCCACTAGATATATTTTTACCACCAAAGTGCAAAACGAGATAGGAGAGTAGGGTAGTTAAATCAGGGGTAATAAAAATTAACTTAACATAACCCTGAGCCGTGTAAACACTAACCCCCACCACTAAGTTAACTTCCACTTCGTCTAGAAAAAAATAATCACCAGCAGCGATTAACGTAAATCATCTCAGACTCTCCTCTCACCCCATCAAATGTAATTTTAGTTCAATTTTCACGCGCTCCCATTGTGATACACCCCCTATTTGGCAATAAATTAATTTGCATATGTTTTATTATCCCCGGGGAACCCCCCGGCCACCCCGGCCGGTCCCTCCACCCCGTGTAATGATAATGTTTATTTGCTAAATTGCGTTTGGAGAGGATTAGAGAGTTTTGTGTTTCATCCCCGTCTGCGTTTTTGAGAGGGAATAAATTTCAAGTCCATAGCAACGAAAGAGATCACTGATTTTATTTTCCTCCCTTATATTAATAATTAGTGTTTATACCGTTCTACTAGATTCCTAGACTTCATCATCAAAGAGGTACACGATATGGAATAACTTGTCGTTTTAGCTGGACTGTTGGTAAGAAGACTAACCCTAAGACTGTTATCATAAAAAAAACATAAGACCAGAAAGAGACAGAGTTATCAGAAGAAGATTGTCACTAGGAAGTTGGCAGGACCGATCGATGTGGACATCTTCGGAGGCCTGTGTCCAGCAGTGGACGTCTATCGGCTGATGATAGTGATAGAAGACACGATTTACAGAGGAAGGGTTTATGAAAAAGTTCGCCATATATAAATAAACATTTATCTACCACGCTGCTGAACTGAGGGATGGTGGATGTCCAAAGTCTATGCAAGCTGATGGTTTCCTTCTCCAACATGATAAGCGATATTCATGCTTGGGGGTGGTAGAAAAGGGAAGGTAAACCACATCCATGTAATTTTGGACTTGGAGTAAGACTCATGCAATCACAACTCAAAAAAGAATATAAGGGTTTAAACGCTTTGAAGGTCAGGCCTACATTATCCAAGCAAGCTGGATGTGGTCGAAAAATACGAAGCGGTCCCATAGAGAGGTTGCTATATAGTCATCCCTGAAACGTGATAGGGTGTAGTGTAGATTTTGAAGACCTGAAGATGGTGAAGCAGAGGTCTTAGTGGAAGACCTCCGATAGAAATCCTTGTCATTCCTGATCGTTAACCCAGATGCATCTTGCAAGGAACAATCTATGGAAGGTATCTTTTTAAAGTATCAATTCCCACAGCAAATTAATATAGAGTTAAAAATATGTAGAGAGGACATTTATTCCTTAACTTTAACACTTAAGTGGATAGGGTCTAAGTAATAAGGATAATACACATATATATATTGCAATTCGCTTGTGTCAGCTTCATTTCATTTGAATCTACTTGTTAATCGCCATCTCGGCTAACGAGTCAGTGCAGGGGGTGGGAGCTTGGAGGGTTGGGAGGGTGTCCCGCCGCAAATTGTTCCGATCGGCTTGTCGCCAAGCACTCGTGTCCAAGTGTTCCGCCACAAGCGTCGCGGTCTCCATACAGCGCGATGATTGTGATCGCATTGATTGAATGCTTTTCGTATTTCATTGCAATTAGGCTCGTTGTTAGGGGCCTTTCAGACCCTGGAGAACAAATTCTACACTACATACTTAATATACTGAACCCTAAAAGAAAATACAAGAAATATACACTATGCGGGTGGAATTAATGAATCAACCTTTGCCTTCTTGTCACTTAACATCACGTAAATATGGATGATAAAGATATTCCTACCAATAACAAAATAGCCCGAGTTAGGATACATATACATAACACTACACTATTCTCGCCGTGTTGAGACATTAGATATTAAAGCTCGTTACCCTAGTAATTTAACTAGCTACAGCGTCCTTCAAACCTGAACATGGTAATGTTTGCACAGCACTATTTAGCGACAAAAATAGGAGCTGCGATGGTACCTGTTGACGGTTCCCGGCAACAATGACCCACTGTCAGTAAGTAAGATAACCCTAGTAATTTCACTAGCTACAGCGCCTTTGAAACCCGAACATGGCACTGTTTAGCGACAAAAATAGAAGCTGCGGTTGTAACTACATTCACCGTTTCCAGGCAACAGAGACCTACCATCAGTAGGCATGACTACCCTAGTAATTTCACTAGCTACAGCGCCCTTTAATGAACACAATAATGTTTGCACACTACAGACACCGCAAGTGACCTGGTTTAAAAAAAAAGAGTTGTGCAAAAACAGACTACCCTCTCCACATTCAACCGAACAACTGTTGTATACATATGTAAAAAGGACGCAGTGTATATATCCTTTGTTGCCGCGTACGTATTCATCAGCGTATTTATTAAATTGCCTTATTATAATTCTATGAAATGGATATGAGTGCGGAGCGTCGGGAGTATCCATTCGGAGTCGGTCGCGCGCGAAAACTGGCGGGAACTTTCCGGTCTTCGAGTGGAACAGATCCCCATTGTCCCCTTCCGGTGCGGCGGCTACCCACGTGTTCCATCACAACAAGGTCCTCATTCCCCTGGCGAACGAAGACGAATTTTTTTTGTGTACCCCCCCTTAAGTGGACACGGCAACTGAAACCGATATAGGCAAGAATTGGATTTGAATACGCACTTCAGCTTTTGAGGGCGCCGGTGGTGGATGTCCTCGAAACACAGGTTTGTATACAAGATCAGACGCCTCAGTTACCATCTGGCGACCTAGTAAGAACTGGGCTTCATAAGAACAGTCTGTGTTACTATAGAAACATGGTGGAATAACCATAATACTATTTACTCTTAACCTTCCTGCTTTCAGTGCTGTTCCGCGATAGTCTTCATTCAGATCCTAATTTCCTGTAACACATACCTTGTCCGTCTCTATAGTTTGTAGACTAAAGGATATAATAATCAGTATCCTTACACTACGTTATCGTTGGGAAATCGCGCTGATCCTAATCGACGGGTGAAGGACCCCCTAACAATCTCCAACTATGCATTAAACTGTTCCGAAGCATCCCCGGAGACTGGACGCGTGACTTGCCGGTTCAACCCTAAAATCGTTGCTGAACATGGACTAAACACATAACCGGCTTACGTATAACCTTTGCAAAACGGATCTTCAGCTATGTACAATGCAGCCTCTACTGAATGAATTATTCTCCTAATCATGGAGTTCCATGGAAATGGATCAGTTCCAACATTGGACTACCTCTGATTGATGAAGATGATGTTCGTTGTTATTAAAGAGACATCAATTATATTTAAATATTAGGTTTCGTTTCTTTGGAATATAAAATTGTGGAAAACAAAGCTTTCCGTTATTTTAATACTACGTAGTTTCCATCCAGTGAATGTGAACAGACCCTTATGCAAAAAGGGTCCGTTCCGAGATTGATTGTCTAAGTATCGCGCTTTGAATATATTGAGAGCTATTTGAGTGATATAGCTCCTTGCAAATTTAGTAAAAGCGTATTTATGTGCCCAACGCTGGACTTAGCTGAATAAATTGTACACGTGATCGACCGTCGTAGATTCTAATCAAAAACAAGTGCTTGTAAATGCATGCACTTGGTTCAAACCTTGGCATGTACCAATGACTTAATATTTAAGTTATGTACATTTGTGAACTTTAGTTACAACAGCGAGATACAAAAACGGTGAAGGAAAACATCGCGAGGAAACCCGCACACTGATATTATCTTTGTGTGTGTGTGTGTGGTGGTCCCAATAAAGTGGCAACAGGCTCGCCCCCTGTTACACTGGACCTAACCTGACCACATCTGGCGAAAAGTGGGTGGTTTATTCACCTCTGCCTACCCCTACTGGGAAAAAGACGTGACAATATAAAAAAAAAAAATGCAAGCGGACAGACGTTCACTGCAGGACATAGGACATATCTGGTGAATTGGGCTGTGCTGTGCTCGCAATGGGCCAGCGTGGTGGGAGCTAGCTCTGGAGCTTCGCCTGTTGATTAGCAGGGTGCACCAGGAGCTGGTGAAGTTGGTAAGATCCCAAGAGTTATTGTGCGGGTTATTTACTTTGATATCTTTAGTTAACGTTTTATATGCACTCCATAGTATTTCGTTTACTCTTTACTTTTACACTAAATCTACTTTCTCTAAATAATACATAGTTTAGTACTTATTAATAAAACATAAATAACCTGCAGTATATTTTTACAAATAGACAAAAATTAGAACTGCCCTCAGAAAAAAAGAATCAAGAGAATCAAAGAGAGCAATGACAGCAGAGCTACCACCGCTCCCAAAGCTAGAGAATCAACGCACAAAGAGCTTTCTGAAACTCAACATCTATACAGGATCATTCATATTCGTCCACAGAAACGACAAGAAGCAACGAATCATCACAAAACCTCAACACCAAAGACATTATTGTCACTGTCAAAAATATTATCTCCATTGTTCGCTACGAAAATGTGTCATACACGACTGAAAAGTCTACAATACACTTCAAAAAATCTGAAGGCGTGTAACATAAAGAGTATGACAAAGAGGCTCGTGTTGGCCGAGTTAGTGGACTAATTGCTGAAGGAATACACCTTGACAATGATATATTTACCGCTGATGATGATAATGTAACTCTTAAAGTAACGGATTAAGGTCCAGATTCAGTTACTGATGGGAGGTAAGAAACGGCTATTGCAGATATTAAAACGCTAACAATGGTCGTGCGCTAGAAAAGTGAAATGATTATTAATAACGTCATTAGCATAAACGTGGAAACGATGACAGTCTGTGGACGTAACCGCGTGAAGAGTTTGGATGTGAAGGAAAAACAATTACCATACTAGTGACAGCCGTCGATAATTTTATTTTGGAAATTCATACAAATAGTTCACTTGAAGTAATATTTAATGTAGTGTTAAATTTTGGAACATTGTGCAATTAAGAAACTTGAATAGTTTGATGGAGCAGAACGTTTCAACGTCTTTGAATGTTATGCTAGCTTAGATATCTATCTATCATCAGCCTATAGACGTCCACTGCTGGGCACAGGTCTCACAAGAAGCTTCACTTCAGCGGCTTCCAATCAGCATGACTTCCGGTACCACCGGGCACTAAAGGTCGTCATTTGTTAGTATTCATATGGGTGGATTTGGGCTATTTTCCACTACGCTGGCTCAAAGCGGGTTGGTGGGAGCCAGCGCCTCGTTTGTTGATTAGCAGAGTGCACTACGAACAGGTGAGTTCGCCGGTGGTCTCGTGAGTTGTTGTGCGGGACCCCTTACACCCCAAGCTTAGATTGATATTAATAATACTTATCTATATTCTATACCTATAAAGGAGATATCCAAGACTATTAGTCTTCTTCTTCAAAACTTGGTATAGATATTGCTTCAGGTATTCAGAGATCAGCTAAGAATTCATTTTATTAAATTCCATACCCGAAGGAAGTGCCCCACCACTTCCCATGTTACGACTAACAAAGCGGGTGAATAACAGCTAGTTAAGTATATAATAGCTTAAAGCATTTCCTTTCACCCTTCAAAATAGGAACTGCGTAGGATTGGTACAGTCTGCTGGTGTCAGTCTTTTCATCCAGATATAACGTCTTTTAGGGAGGAGCAGGAATAGAAGAACGGTCTTCATTTGAAATCATTTCACCATTAAAGTTATTATCGCGCATTGGGAGTCGTAGTCGAGCAATGGTTTATATGATATCAATATTCATCAGCAATGTCTGCATACTGTTTGACGGCAGAAATACAGGCTGCAGTGCTACGTAGCTAGACAGTCTGCGGCAGCAGAGATTTGACACCAGCAGACTGTAATAGATCCTCTGGGTAGGTAGCACCAGTGAGTTTACTTCTGCCATAAACAGTAGCATGAATAATTACTGTATTCCCGTTTGAGTGGTGTTTAGCAAAGTTGCATGACGAAATATCTTAAATGGTTTACACAGCTTCACATTCAATGTTACTGGTAATAAACTATTTTGTGTAATTACTAGTAATGTTTATCTAATTTTTTTTTGTCACTAATAAATTCAATCTTTTGAAACGCATCTTTGAACGTTGTTGTTGAATTAATGGTCAGATGTTTACACGGCGCCTACACACTGAGATAATGAATAGATACAACATCCTTCTCACTTCAACGCGATTGTTCGATTCACGCAATGTATATATTGTGTATCGACAATTCGGTGTTGTCTGTATTCATTAGAGCTAGATTTTTTAGCGGTCATTGTGAATATTCACGAAGAGCACACAGTATATAGTTTTCTTGAAGTTACAAGTATCGTAAATATATACAAAAAAAAATAATTAAAATAAAGACCACGAAACCATCAGTTACTACTTAATTTCACCAACAATCAGACAACAGTAATGTTTGTCAACAGAAACAGGAACTGTAACGGTGCCTACTTTGATGATCCTGCTAAAGACCTTACCAGGTATAAACATCGTGCCACCTTCCGGCATCAATCGATCAAGTACAAGCCGTTTCGGTTTCATTTTCCTTGTTATAGTCAACCAAATCAGCTCGTGGTGCACCCTGCTAATCAACAAACGAGGCTCTGGCTCCGACCAACCCGCATTGGGTCAGCGTCGTGAAAAATAGTCCAAATCCTCCCGTATGAACCTCTGAAATCGTGGAGATCTTTGGGGGAAGCCTATGTCCAGCAGTAGACGTCTATCGGCTGATGATGATGAATCAGTCAGTATTTAAGCACTAACGGTTTCACCGAGGTATGAAAGAAGGAAATGGAATGCAGTAAGCTAGATGGAAAGAAGTGTGTAAGAACAGAGTATGAAAGTTAGAATAGAAAGAAAGATGAGAATAACTTGGAAATAAATAGTATTGATGGTAAATACTATAGTAAAATAAAAGTCCTGACACACCAAACGCAGAAGGAATTAAAAAAAAAAACAGGTTTCACTATTTAGTGTTCCGATTTGAAGAGTATTGTAGCTAATGAAATCAAACTAGCGTCACAAGACGAAGAGCGCTTTATGCTGTTCAAACATTCTAACTTACATATCTCATTGCTTCCTTTATGAAAGCATCTTCATCATCAGCCGATAGGCATCCACTCCTGGACATACACCTACCCCAAAGATCCCCACATCGATCGTTCCTGTGTTGCTCGCATCGTCGGGTACCAGGGCTGTCGTTTGTAGGGACTCATATGGAGGGATTTGGGCCATTTCCCACCACGCTGGCCCAATGAGGGATGGTGGTTTATCAAATCGCTTTGTTGTATTCGAAAAAAAAAACCAAGATCTGACTTGTCTATCGCTTGTTCCTCTAACTTGGCCTATGAATTTGATCGTGTCTTCCAAAACCTTTGACGTTATTATCGATACTGGTGGCACCTGCGGCGGGGTTGCTTTGTACAGCTGGTAATCACCAGCACAATGCCACTTAGCACCGCTACTGTCATAGTTATGTCAGCTGAGATATAGCAGCCTTTATCATATATATAATGCTTCTAAATTTCTAAATCAAACAATATTTCAATGTCATAAACATTCATCGCTAACACAATGTGAAAATATATACATAACTTCTTTCCATTGATTCAATGACTGAACTGACTTCGTGATTAGGCTCCACCAGTAGCTAGACCTTTGTTTTTTAACACTACAGTCCCTGTTACGATTCTGGGTTCACAAATTATTCAATTGTGATAGTTAGGGTTTTCTATATCCACCTGTTCTAGTATTTCGGTGACATACATCGGCCAGACAGAGAAGAAATAGATCGTCCGCTGCAGACAGCCTAGGACTGACCACAATCCTCAGACATGAGGGAACGACTTTAGAGAGACATCAGCCAGAGTATTGTAATCAAATCTTCGAATTCGTCACGTGAGATAAAGGTAATGCTTTATCCAACGATAGATAAAAAATTTGCTATAATCTAGATAGAAAGAAATAACGATGATGAACGGCTGCTTGATCAAGTGGATGGTAGAGAAAGTGAACGTCATATTGGAAAAAAGAAACCTTAAATATCTGAAAATAGTGTTTCTAAATTCATAAACGCTGAGCGCCTACATTCTACTTAAATTTTAGATTACAGTTTTGCTTGAACTACTAAGCAATCTAATGATTTAATTAAAACAATGCTATATAAAATATGGAAAATAATTTGGAAATAGCTCTTTTGTGAAGGCAGACCTTTAAACAGTAGGAACAACAAAACTACTCAGTAACTGGATATATCCTAGTTCATAGAGAAACTCGAATGTAACAATAAAAAATAACAGATGAAGAGTAAAACAGTAGATCTGATAAAATAAATTACCGGTAATGTAACTTGGTGTGATCTGAAACAAAATTACTCTCCTCCATTGTGTTTTGAAGAAATAAAACAAGCAAACCATACATTTATCTGATTGAAGAACGGAGCCTTTGGAGCGATAGTCGTTGAGCTGTTGAGATTGTAACTCGTATTGATGCGTACGAGCTTCAGGTCGCTTGACAATGATGAGGTACCATCAACCCGATCCGAGACGATCTCAGCTTGTTTCATCTTATTATTTCCATGAACGAAGCTGCATCTTGATTCTGATAAAGAGGTTACTTCGAGCAATCATAAAATGTCTCCCGTTGGACATAAATTGAAGTGATTATGTCTACGAATGGTCCCAGTAATTTTGGTTATGAATTTGTCTCATCGGAAAAACGTTTAGTTACAATCCCTGTTATAATAGTCGACTAAGATTCATAGAGGGAAAGAAACGCTTATGTCAATAGTAGACTTTAGAATTTACTAAAATCAAAATTGTTACTTTAACTACTGATACAATTGAATATTTAAAAGTTTATATAGCAACATTAAATTACTATAATGCTTTAATTATAGAGCTTGTATGTTCGGTTAAAGTTTAAACAAATTCCTAAGAAATCTAACTATAAGCCACTGGTCGGCACCCTCACCCTTGCATTTATCAGCGTTATACCGACCCCTGTGACGTCATTTTGTTCATCAACTTTAAATAAAAACTTAGTATCAAACCATACAGAATTCAATACCATCAGAGAAGATTTAGATTTTTTTCCTTGACAATCACCTTATTAAAAATATAGATAAGTAAGACTTGGCAACTTTTCTAGAATTTTCGGTAATACTTCACGAAAAGTGAACTCACGCTTAGAAGTGATATATAAATTCTATTCTGTGATTTAACGTTAACTAATATTTATATTAATTATTAGAACCCTGTAATCATCAGGTTTCCTTACATCATTCCCAAGTTCGGGGATGGTTCTTAAGTCCTTGCAGTAGAGGCGACAGTCGCGGCGGTAGTTCAGTGTGCGGATAATGGTGCATGTCGTTAATATTATGTGCAAACAAATAGTTAAATATTTTTATGAGGGATTGCTCGTAAAACTTGATTGAAATCGCTTATAATGGTATAAGTTATTGGCGTCCATGCTTGTGATGGTGGAGATTAATAAAGGTACGCCATTAAGTTTCCCATAATAGTGAACATTTGGGAGTAACTATGTGGTCGCAATTATGTGGACATTTCTATAGAAAATACCGTGGAGGCATCGCGATTGGGTTATGGTAAGTACTAATCCAGAAGAGACTCATTTTACTCGTAAGTAATCCCTCATCATATCTAGTCGAAAATTGTGGTATTTTTTTAACAATTCCGATAAATTAACAAGTATCGCAACATTGTGAATAGAGGAGAGTACATTTGAAAGTATTTAAAATGCACCAGTTCACAGAGCTCGTCAGGCTCACGTCAAAAGCAATATAAATACACGTCATAACGTTTTGTGACGGAATCGTTCCACCTCGCGCGAGGATCGATACAGTGGAGGCTCATTGTTTGCGAGAACAGCACTAAGCATGGGAATCCGAATCGATTCCCGAACAGGAACATGCGTACGCGCAACAATGGCCACCTGAACCCTTCCCTTTACCCGAATTCATTAACTGGTTTCACATAATAGGTATTTAAAATACATGTGTCCGTGCTTACTTGAATACATTATTGATATTATATGATAGTTTATTTTACTACATTGTGTTCCGTAAGAAAACATTTCTACGCTTTGTAGTTAGGAAGGGTTAGGATCTGGGAGTTGAGGCATTGTGACAGACGGGTGTCGGTGGAAAGGAGTTCGGACAAAACAAATTGCTAGGGATTTTGGTCTGAGTCGTTAGTACGGGTCATCGGCCCCGATGCGATTTGGGCAGCTTTTGACGGCCGTGTGTCAGTTATTATTAGCTTTCTTGATTGACAAGCTCGACCGAGGCGCGGAGCCGGAGGAGTCTCGTTATTTCTACTTTTCGGTTAATCCTTCTACGGTCTGTGGAAAGTAGGGTAGGAATGACGAAAAGCCTTGCATTCTGTGTGAACAAATTTACAAAAAGCTGATAACCCTAACACAAACGAGACACTTTTTAACGTTGCTGATAAACAACTGCTGTTTAAAGGTGGTAGATATAGTAGTAACAATATAGTAGTCGATGTTACTATTAGCCAGATGATTTCATTAACACAGTGATTTATATATTGCTGTTTGCTAATGGACCTAATATTTTTTTTTTCGGGGTGGAAATCTTCGAAACATATCATGCTTCTAGGAGGAAGTCAGGTTCATGTCAGATTCTTACTCACTAAAACCTCCTCAGTGGTTTACATCAGTGCATTCAGAGAAGCTCCCGGATCTCTTCTAGAATGCACCGGTACCATCGCTGAGCCAAACGCTGTACCACGCAGGTTTGCTTGACAGCCTAAAAGGCCTCCACCCTCAATCTCAGGGCTTACACTAAATCCTATTCTTACCAGCCCGAGACTACAAGGCTGGTGTATCATCCTAACTAGCGTCGCGTTGCATCGTCGATAAACAACTGTTCTTCTTATCGCCACTTGGACACTTAGGACATCATTTCCTTTAACTCTTCTGTCGGACTTCACACGTATTGGTAGGAGACTTAGATCTAGAACCATCCTTGCTTGTGCAAACACGTCATTGATGCATCGCATGGTCATTGCTAGTGTAGTGTGCGTATCGTTGTTTCGTGCGGAGGATATTTTTGTCAACTCCATTGTTACCAAGGTACATGAAACGTGCGACGGTATAATGACTGAAATTAAGCATCCATTGTTGTGATATTCGCGCTTAGTATCGCCATTGTAACGATTTGTATCTTTAATCTACGCTCGTTAATCTTCCGCGTGTATACGGCTCTGTTAGTTGCGCTGAGTTAGATTGAAACTATTTTTTTTTTCAAATTCAAAAATGTGACAACACTTGAAAAGGATAAAAATCTTATAGATAGGATCATTAACTATTTGAATCTTACTTTAATGGTGAGAGAAATGATACAAGGTTTGTCGACTTCATAGACAAACAAATGATGTTTATAAAGAATTCGCAGATATACATGTTAAACTGATAATAGTTTTATTATGTCCACTTGAAGAATTTGGTGAAGATGAAGAAGAGAGACGAAGAAATAAAAGCAAGGAGGATAAACGATGTGTTGGAATTATTAATGATGAAGCAGAGGTAAGGTAAAATACTACATTTAACTATTTACAATAATATACATATTGAAATTAAACAGGTGAATCATGAATTTGACTAAGATGTTGAGTAGGAAGCAGAAGCTCAAGAAATTGGTGTCTGTGATACGTATTTATCAAAAGAAGTAAATTAAGAAGCGTCGGGTGTCAGGAAATGCTAAACGTATTTTAGCGAGAGGTTTAATTAAAATATAGTTATCCGTAGTTTTGAGATCCGAAGCTCGAAGATTTACGATTATCGCTTAGACTTCCAGGAAAACAAAAGCTACCAATGTTACACACGAACGAGACCCAATTCAATGTTTGCCCGACTTATTACTACCGGTCGTTGGTGTATTGTTCTGCAAACATCGCCGCGGGCCCTGGCCTGCTTGTTTTTGGCCGGTGATAATTGATGAGATAAAGAGAAAAATTAGATCGCCGGCGGTGGCTTGGCTCATGTTTGGACTGCATCATGAGTAAATGCGGGGCCAACAATAAACCGGATTTATACATTGATCTTACTAAAATTATTTATGATCTAGCTTTGATCATAAATTCTTGTGATATTATTTATTATTGCCGCTCAAGACGCTGAAGCACACTCGCTGGGAATATTCTGGAATTTGCAAAACGATTACAGATTTATAACTATTTATCATCATCACCTATCCACAGTAGTCATCTCCTAGATATAGGCATATCTTAAAAAAATTATTAAGTTTAAAAGTTTGGAAATATACAAATCCAATACGATTTCATGAAGGCGTCAATCATGACAAGGATATTGTAAATTCATTCCTTTGATTTTAACGTCTTCGAAAAATGAAAGTAACGAATGTCCTTCGAAGCCGCCTCTAATTATATTCTAGTGAAAAAATGTAATGGTTCAAGAAATAGGAAGAGTCATGATAAATTAGAAGAACAAAGTACCTTGTTGTTGAAAGCAAATATCGATGAAACCGGTGAAGACCTTCCTTTCGAGCGAAATACAGGGAATTTCGAAGAGGACCCTGGTTAAAAGTGTTAATTTGGTCAAATAATCATCATAGCTCCACTTAGTAGGTGTGTGACGTTTCTGAGAAAGGATATTGTGGGCAGTTTATGAAAATAAAAGAGACTTCTGTAGTACGCGCCGGTGTTGGAACAAGGAGACTGTGGAGGGGCTCCTCATCACACTCATTATGCCCTAAAGAGATTATTGCATTTTATTTAATCACAGTTGAAGCGGAGATTTATTTTGGATGGAAATGAATGTCATCTTCTACGGAAGTATTACTGTTCCAACAATAAATTCAGCAATCAAGTTTCTATAATTCATAAGAAAATTAAAATCTTGTATACATTTTTTCCATATGAACCCCTACAAACACAGGGATCTTTGAGGGATGCTTATGGCCTGCAGTTGACGTCTGATGATGATGTATCGGCTGGTGATGATGTTACATTTTTTCCATACAAAGATCATCAAAATATTTAATTTCTTTCTTCATATTTTACACTATTTCTCTATTATATTATTGTCACTCCTATTGCAGTGGATATATCATATTATTTCATATCTAATTTATGATGAAACGTGGGTTAGGATAAATTCTAGCAGTATATCTTTTATTTTTTTATATCATAGTTGAAGAATATAGACTTACTTCTGATCTATAGTAAATTAAAGTTTTCAAGTTATATTTAATTTCTACGAAACCTTTCAAATCGTGATCGTGATGTTTAACGTGAAAGCGACTCCACCGCATTTTTCGTCGCAGATGCAATGTTCCTGGCATAGTCCATTACTTAAACAAACCGGGGTGTATAGTGGCACCACTTTACACCCACGTGGGGCTGTTTGCGCGTCCACTCCCCCGCACTGAGAGGACTCAGAATAACAATATCTGTGTTAAGGGAGGCTGCATCGGACTCCATCCAATATTGCTCGTCTGGAATGGATCTTGAAAGAATTGCTAATATTTTAATCTGGTTCCTGTTGAGAACGTCAACCTCATTATAACGACCTAGAAAATTCTTTACTATAAATGAAATTTATGAATTTAGCTGTTTATGGATTATTACATACATTAACTATTCGTTCTTGTTTGTTTTAATTGACTATACGAGCAACCGTTACGACGAGCGAGACTTTAAACTGATGGTAGGTGATAAGACCACATTTTGCTTGTCGCCTTGAGACGTCTCTTTAGCCCAGCACCCCTACAACGTCCCTCAATCCGTAATATATGCTGAGCGCAGTTTGGTACTAGAAATTGATCCTGCGGTGGTATTGATCTAGATAATATCCAGCAGCAGAGACCTTCCACAATGTACTGTTTTAGTTTGAAGGGACATTTTCAAATTCTGTTTAAAACATTTGAAACATTTTTTATTGGACAAAAAAACAATTTTATTGGATTAGGCAGTTACAGTGGGCGTGATGAAAAAGCTGATCTAGCTGAAAAAAAATGTGATCGAATTTGACAGCCGATGGAGCACCAAGGACTACGAATGGCAGGCTCCCCACTGGGTGGACCGAAGATCTGGTGAAGGTAGCAGAAAGCAGCTGGATACGACTCAGGATTGATCGATGTGATCTTTGGGATGGCAAATGTGGATGTTTGTCAGCTGATAATAATGATGATGATGATACAGTTATTACTGTTGTAAAATTAATGAAAAGCGCAACAGTAAATTTCTTTAGTAAGCCGACAATTCTCCGGCGCGAAGTTAAACCGTTCGTGGATTAAATACAATTTATGCCATAGTACAATAAATTCATAGTTACAACGGGCTACGTTGTC
Source organism: Troides oblongomaculatus (assembly GCA_029032895.1). Classification (NCBI taxonomy): domain Eukaryota; kingdom Metazoa; phylum Arthropoda; class Insecta; order Lepidoptera; family Papilionidae; genus Troides; species Troides oblongomaculatus. The sequence goes on along the minus strand of JARDWC010000431.1, from coordinate 12,973,999 downwards.
AGAATGAATTTTACTTTTCAATGCTGTCGCAGGCTGTTTGTACTCTATTTGTAACAAGTCGGGGCATGTTTACACGACGACTTTGTACAGCGTTGTTGGTTTCACACTTCTTCTATCGTCCAACAATTTAAGGTAATGTCAGAGTTTGAAATATAATTGACTTGGAAGGAGTTGAAATTTGTTGAGATCATGATAAACGATTGACGGAAAAAATCTCCTGAAATATTACAGGTAATTAAGATTCTATATAAAAACATAACGATATCAATAACAATTAATTTCACAAGAAGGTTATATTTTAATATAAGAGCCCTGAGTTAGATGAACTAGTAAAAGATCTCAATGAGGCTAATGTTTACATTATCAGCCGGGTAACGCCACTGCCACTGCTGGGCATCTCTAAATGTTTACATCGTTCAGAAAGGAAGAAATGTAATATAACTTACAAAGATTATAGTTTAATGGTTTGTCAGATTTTTTAGATATGCACACAATCACACAAGCAATTAGTGCTCTTTGTCGATCGAAAGTGAAAGAGATAACACCTTTAGATTTGTCATCTCGTCTCGTTTGCACAAGAGGTTGGGATGTGTATGAATCTATAATCAGACATTTGGCGAGCTATTGGCTGTTTCCTTCGCGAAACACAAAACGGCAAACCCGTTTTAGATTCCCAAGCGCATTCCGCGTTGTGTAAAGAACAAAAAACATAATTTCGAAGAGCGCCTTAAGCAACGTTTATAGCCCACTAAGCAGTTGTTAAGAAAGCCCGAGACCAGGCGATCGTAAACTGGCTTGTTTATGCTGCTCAGACAATGGTAGATAAATAATGAAAGTGATCGGAGCCGACACGCTCCGCGCCGGCGCACGGCCCGACCTGACAACTCTTTGTCACGCAGCCAGCCCGCTGCTTGTTAACACTTTGGAAATTTTACACGTTACATTCTATGAAATAGATGATAGGTCACAATGAAGTCCTAAAGTCACGGCGAATGTTCCTGTGCAATAGTCACAAGGCGGTAACAAATTTGTTGCAGCAGCAATTGGTTGCCATGAGGCTAATACTACGCTAGATAAATCCTAATAAGCTAGCAATGATATAATTAGTAATAGATTCAAATGGAAAGGTGATGATAGGTTTTCTGAGTTAATTTGATGTTTACAGTGTATATCCACTTGAACATTTTGGTCTTGAGCAATTAGAGCCGAAGAAAAAGGCACACAAAAGGAAATAAGAGAAACGTTCGCCTTTTGTGCTGTCGAAACAAATGGACAGTTGGACGGCACCTCGTAAGTATATTGAAATATTGTCTCGTAAAATTTTGCCTCGGAGCCCGCTCGTAAGGCCTAACCGCTCGACGCGTTTGACGTATGACTTCATTCGTCTGATTTCGATATACTTTCACCGACATAGGTTTACTGCTCACCACACGGTCCGTGGGGCTCGTCGCCGCATCGCAGGTGTCATATTCGCAAGGCAACCGGTGTGGGAACCGCGAATGGGTTGTCGCGGACAGATGATCTCGAGCGCATCCCGACCGCAAAGCAATAAGATCCTTCGCTGTTGTGGAAAACAAAGATGCGTTTCGATGGGCGTTTTCATGATTTAGAGCGTCCTACATCTCCCGCAGTGTTGTCGAACAACCAACAATAATGGAGATGTGTTGTAATAGCTCAAGCATAAAGTTTCCGTTACAAACTAGCGCGGCGATGACAAAAAACCTGAAGTTATTTGTCTAGTCTATATATATTTTAAACACAATATTCTAACATATTATAATATGTTAGAATATTTGTATGAAGAAGAAAAAGAAGTAAATAACCAACTGTATATGATTTTAGGTAATAAAAACTATAGTCGAGCTATCAACGCATCCGTTAGAACACTCTAGCGGATGTGGTTTAACATTATTATCACTAAATATTACGTGTAATTAACGCGGAAGTGTTAGGCTATTGTAAATGAAAAAAGACTTTCCTTTATATATTAAAATATATACATAACTTTCAATAGTACAGATATAAAGAATTGGGAATGAGATCTTTAGAAGAACAAAGGTCTGTGCTTTGGCCTAGTGGAATAGTGAAGTGGCCAAGAGTCGAGACGAATAGAATGGTTGGTAGGACAGAAAGATATCTGAGTGGAGACCATGTGGACCGACGACCTGGTGAAGATCGCAGACCATCGGTAGATGTAGAAGCAAAAGTTATATTAAGTATTGATCGAGAAGACTTGTTTAGCAGTGGATGGCAATAGGCGGCAATCAATTCAACATGATGTTGAGTATATAAATGTAATCATATCCGACGGATAGAAAACAAATGAATCAGTACTTCCGGTCCTCGTGATAGGATAGCACAAACATGATTTGTAAGATAGTTATGTAAACTAGACGATATTTCTTTCATACGGAACCTCTGTTGAAATAACTACATTTTTAAATGGCACAGGTAAATCCATTTGTGCCGAGCAATAGACGCAGTATAAATCTTAATGTTTCTATTAAGTTTTGTGGTTTTTGAATAAGTCGACTTAGAAGAATAAACCTTATAGTAATGGCGTCAGGGTAGATATTGGAATGTCCGAAATTAGAAGTCTTGGCCATTGAATGGGGAGACTCGTAAAGGTTGAAAGTTAGTATTTTCGCAGGATTTATTTTGACAGGTCACGGGATTGCATTTTTGTCCGTTCATTGTTGTCCAACGTACTGATTGTGGTGTATTTAAAGTCCATTAATTAGCCTGTTAATTGTTTTGAGGAATGTCTCTCCTCGAGTACTCTGAACTTATGAGTGCAGTACCCAACTTTTGTGTTTAATTATAGGTTAATTTATTGCTAGTAAAACTTCATTACACGAGGCTTTGGGATCGAGTGGGAAACCTCCATCTTAGAAAGTAAACTGTTGGCCTCTGTCGCACGGAGATTTTTAAATTTATCAGCATGTATCGACGACTGTTTTTTTTAACAGCTTGTTCGGAACAAAATAATATATGTGTAACGTAGTGATAAGACAAGTAGATAAAAAATGGCTTATTCTGTCAATAAGTATGATTAATTACGAAAATAACCTATTACTATGGATTATATGTACGATGAATAAATCATTGAAAAGAAGAAGCTAGAAATTTACATCACACAGTTAAAATTGAGGATTTAAATAAACCCGAAGTTATATCGGATATGCAAATATACGACTTTCTATCATAAACCAATAAACAGTTCCCTTGTGATTGTAAACCTGGTTTCCCTCGGCACCCAGCGGGTGATCTTAAGTGGTGTACGGTGGTACGATTTACCACCTTACGTGATAGCCCGCGGCATTTTTGTATTATACTGGCGCATAACACGCATATAACCGTGATGACGTGATGCTTTACAGCAGCAGTGCTCACACTGTGTATATCTAGACTTTCATGGAGATACTTATACTTAATCTAATGAGAAATCGTTTAAGGATATAAAGGAGTAATGTGGGCTTTAATACCTTCTATTGACACAAATAGCTGAAGAACGGATTATTTGGCTCCATCTTTAAAATTTCGGTTTGAAAAAGGCCCCTCATAATGATGTTGATTCATACATATGTATCCATTTACTTAAATTATGTTAATTAATATTGAATACTTAAAACTATCAGACCAATAACTAGAATATTGGTAGCTTTCGAAATTTATATAAAGGTAAATAAATCAACCATTTAAGGTATAAGGGTTCCCGGGACCCAAGCCCACCTCACCTGCTCGTGGTGGACCCTGATAATCAACAAACGAAGCATTGGCTCTTACCGACGCGCTTTGGGCCAGCGTAGTGGGAAATAGCCCAAATGCTCTCAAATGTACCCCTTCAAACGAAAGTCTCCAGTGCTTTGGCGGTACCGGCGGTCAAACTGCCGGATGTGGGCAACGCAAGACCGATCGATGGAGAGACCTATGTCCAGCTGTGGATGTGTTATGGCTGATGTGGATGTAATTCAGCTATTGTTTGAATAAAATTGTAATAATGTGGGACTCCCATTATTAATAAGAATAAATCAAGCATCTAGCTTATCACTGAAAAACTTTAAGTGGGGGGTGAGGATTATGAGGACTGGACATCTGTCAGATCAATTCACCATTGGCCACAACACTCAAAATGTGATAATAAACATTAAAAAAAACTATAAAATCCGTAAAGTTCTGTGTTTATTTATATTTATAAATATGTATAGTATAAATAAAAAAAGTAAGTGCAGACAAAAACAATGTTTTAATCCAGCCTTCGCTTCCCTAAGTCAGGCCCTGTTATTTATTTATGTTCGCTACTCTGTATAACGCGATGTGAAATTATATCGATACAAACATATCCGCGCGCTCTGCTGCGTCACTACTCTGCGCGCACGTTAATACGTTCCCAACAATTGCGCCCGCTGTCGGACCGCGTTACTGTCTCGTAAGGTTTTAATTTTATATTCATGACGTCACTCCGGCGCGCAGATCCACTAATCCTCTGCCGATGTTAGCCGGTGTACGGTTCGCAAAAACATAAATTTTTTTTTTTTAATCTACCACTACGATTTAATCTGTTGGCCGTACATAAAATATTAATTATATTAGGTTTTTTCGAAAATTCTGAATAAAAATAATATTAATAAAAAAAAAATTTCAAGTGTGATTTACAATGTAAGGTTAGTAAAAAGCTAGCTGAGTTTAAAAAAAAACAGCATCAAAATATTTTCACAACATATGACTTTAGAATCGAACTAGCGACCTCCGTACAACATAGCAAGCGCTTAGTTACTGAACGACAGCGGTATTAGCTAGGCTCCTATACATACATATAAAAATAATGCAATCGCAATTGTTTTCCTGACGGTACATCAACAGTCACCCATAGCGTTATCCATCCACCTCTATTCATTCTCCATTGTTGCAACAGAAACTTAAAGCGCATCTCCTTTGTTACACCTAAGTTTGAGTGACAGCGAAACACTGGCCCCATTGTCGGTACAGTGTAACGTAAACGTTTGCGTTGCGACGCCGCGCAGCTAGCCGACGGGCTGACGACTCAGCCGAGACTGGAGCGACGCTGACGCTGGCAGATGTCTGCTTCTGCACGTAATGCTTGGAGGTTCCTTATTGGCAATATAAAGAAGACAGGAGGGAAGCAGGGAATAAATCTCCTTCTGATAGTCACCTCCTTTGCAACATTAGAGAGAGAAAGAAAGTATATAGATGTGTAAAAATTAAGTGCGAGATGTGATGTATGTAAAAAGAGGAACCAAGATATGTATAGAAATGTTAGTATAGAAGATGACGAGTGAGAGTGAAAAGATTAACAGAACTGAAATGATTCTAAATGAGAAAGAGAGCAATGAAAAGAAAAGGCCTTGACCCGCCATATGCAGAGGCAATAAAAAAAAACACATTAGAGAAGGCAATGATGACCACTCAGAAGTTGTCATCTTCTGCAGGCTCTGTGTAGTGATAACATCCACTCTTAATATCTACAATCAGTAAACTCTTTTAATTACCTTAGTTTAGTCTTATTCCTAATAGCCTGATTTCTAGGATAACTGGGCTGGTCTAGTCAGACCTAGTACACAGCAGAAGTGTTGTAAGGAAAGGAAATAACGGAAGTTTGTCTGATACTAACAGCCACAGTAGTTGATAAAAAGTATTAATCCTGGAGAGGAATCGCTATTGTAGGTCTCGAGTCTTCAACCTCCAAGGTCAACAGAAGAAAAAGAATTGTTGGGATCCCCTGAACACAGCACAAGACTGTTTTGTGGAACACCTTACAAGAGAACTATTTGCAGTTGTTGACTGTTGGTGGAGATGATGATGATGATTATTCCAATAGTGAGGTAGTATAAGTTTCGACCTGACAAACGTTTTGAGTTCAAATCTGAAGGATGACTCTTAGACTATTAGTTAACAGGTTAAACAAGGGATGTAAGGGTTTCCGTTCAATAGCTGACGGGATCCAAGTCAACCCTGTTCAATGCTTATCAAGAAACGAGGCTCTAGCTTCCACCTACCCGTATTGCGTCAGTTTGGAGGGAAATGGCCCTAATCCTTCCATACGACAACCGACGCGTTCGTGAGTAAATTTTAGGGTGATGCCTATGTCCAGCAGTGGACTATTATCAGCTGATGATGGTGGTTAAACAACTCAATCTGCGATTAATGCTTCTTAAGTATAGTTCAAACTATAATTTAGTAGCAGTACCTTATTGGAAATGTCATTAAGAGGTAAGGTATTTTTAGGTTTTGGCAAAAAAAAAAACATCGTAGTCGTGGCTTAATCTGAAACTGTGCCGAAATGCGAAGCAGCTGAATTTTCGTGAGTCGAATGATTGAAACAGCGGTGAGGTGACACGCATTTGGGGGAATTCGCAAATGTTTTCAGGTAAAAAGACTGATTAGTCGACTGGATGGGCCTCAGTTGGAAATAAGTACTGAGATTGTACTTACCTAGACGGCTTTAGAAGCAGATCTATCCATATTAACAGAATTTGGGTTTCTAATATCAATAACGAAACGAAAGAATTGTTTCAATAATTTTAATCAATCGTTTGCTTCCATTTTCCAATCTATTTAGCTTTTGGGACAGTAAAATTTCATATCAACGAGAAGTACAGAAAATGAAATAAATTTAAGATTTAAGAAGAGAAAAAAAGGAACAAAAAACTAATAATTAGATTTTAGGCAGTAATAAAACCATTACCATAAATTAATCTAATGAACTCGATGATATTTACAAACATTAAATTTTCCAAAGATACGTTGCAATGTTGATAATTGTGGTACACGCGTGAATTGCTCTGAGAGAATGATTAGAAGGTAGAAGCGAAGCGGTAGTCGAGGTGGAAACAATTGTAACAAGCTACACAACAAACAGTACACTGAATTGAGACGTCCGCAGACAAAGTAGCTCGTTAATTTTCAAAGTCACCAAGTATTTCTATGGCGGCCGCTGAAACAATGAGCGAGGATAGCAAAGGCCAGCCGGAGTGTTTGTAATAACAATTGAACAGTGCCCGAGTGCGCCGTGTTACACGCTCCGTGTCATTGTCATTCAGATTCCGTCCACACACCGGATGAATGTTAATGTGATGTACTGGAACAGTGCGAGGAAGCTGCGCTGCAATATTGTTAGCTCACAATTATTTAACTGGTCGTGGAAGTAAATCCAGTTTAACTGTGACGAAATTAGATGTTGCATCTCCATCATCTTTAACCCACGTTCGCTGATTGCTAGATGTAACCCACCCTTGAGGAACATTGATTAGTTACTTGGTACATAGCTACTCAACCCTATAGTCTCGAGTTGTTAAGAATAGGAATAGGGTAAGCTCTGCTTGTCGTAGAAGGACACTGAAAGTATATTCGAGTTTTGCAGAAATTGAGGGAAGAGACCCGGGTGGAACAAATAATGCAATTAGCGCTAGCTCATTGATGGTGTCTAGGAAGATTCGTTCCTTCCTTGACACATGTTAAGACAAAGTGTTGAGGGTCCTTGCTCTGTCGGAGATCCGGAGTCTCTCAAAATGCTTTAGTATAGGTCACCGAAAGGTTTTTATTGAGTTAGAATCTCATATGATCCTGATTTCCCGCAGAAGCAGGATCTTTTTCCAAGATTTCCCCCTGAAACTAAAAAAAATTGACACAGTTACAGCTAACTGTACTCTGCATTAGTAGGAAAATTTATGTCGGAAATGATTTGGATCCTTGATTAAAAATGAACTTGACATACATCAACGTCTGATCTTCTCTTATTTTCGAAATATTAGAAACAGTACATTGGAGGATGGATAAAATTAAGAATGAGTATATTAGACGAAGTCTAAATGTTGTTCAGAGACAGAGAAATTGAGGAGCAAGAGGTTAGCGTGGTGCGGGCATGTTGTGCGGAGGGATGAACAAAGGAAGTTATGAGAATGTACGTGGAAGGTTACAAGGGTAGAAGAAGACAGAAGAAAGTGTGCAAGATGACAAGTGTAAGTGTGAATTCAGATATAACGCCTGATAGATAGATATAGAAGAGAAGTACATGCTGTACCCACCCCACATAGCTGGGAAAAGGACAGGAGGAAGAAGAAGAAACAGTATATCGTTGAATATTATTATAGGTTTAATGTTAACTGGCGTCTAAAGTTTTTAACTAGTAGAACTCTTAGAGACCGAAACTTGATGATCTTCCACTGTAAAGTTTAACTAAACTAACATTATTCATGAGAACAATTGACTGTTATTATAAGTACTAGTCTAAATGCCTAAAATAAAGAAACATAAAGCGCGACCTATAAACCTGTAAATAATTTTGAAAACTTTATAAATGCTAAATAGTACCGCTTTAGTTAAAAACACAAGTAAATAAATGAGTCTTGGTTACAAGAAGAAACCATAGAGGAGGACAGTGTAGCGATAATTGAATACATTGTCTCGACAATGGCTGTCACACTACTGCCACGGTAGTTGTTCAATTACGGACGGTAGTGAACGGTCACCGTAATGAACAGCCCGTCACAAAGGACACAATGCGTGACCACGCATTCTTCATTTGTCTATTCGTCTTAGTGGTGGAGCTGTGGTAATTACCCCAGGTACCTCGACTCTGGCTACATTTGGAACAGTTCCATGTGTTTCAAGTTTGTTTTTTTTTTTTGTTAAATTTCAAACGACTCTAGTCTTCTGATAAATTTGATTGTTTCGAAACTTCTTCATTCATCAACGCGGAGTTGATGAGTTGGATGTTCATTGTGATCTATCACAAACTGTTTCAATGATGATTTAACTTCTTTTTTTTTTTTATATATATTATAACGGAGGCAAACGAGCTAGCGGGTCACCTGGTGGTAGGTGAATTCGCCGCTGCCCACAGACGCAAATAACAACAAAAGTGTTACTAGGCCGTTGCCTTCTCATAACATTTAAAAGAAGGGAGGGGTAAAATATAGGATAGGTTTCGGAGGAACAGGAGTAGGAATAAAAGGGGACGAACCACCAGACACTAGTTAGTTTCTAACCAAATGCAACATCACAGCTCCTAGAACACTGCAACGTCGCACCGGTCCATCTAACAAACGTCAAAATTCGGGTGGTCTAAAGGAAAGGAAAAGGAATGGGCATCCGGCTCTCTCACTCACCAGACGAAACATGGCAGCCACTAGGAAGCCAGCCATTTCACGCTGATTTTCTGTGAGAGGGTAGTGTCGCAGCGGTCGATCCTTCCCAATTATGTGCTACAGTGAACTGTAGGCGTGGATCTACTACCATAAACTTAGTAATGATCTAACTAATCTATTCAATCATTGTATTATTGTGACCTGTCTTCATCAGCTTTCAGCTGGATGCGGGCAACGCAGGAGCGGTCGATGTGGAGATCTTTGGGGAAGGCCTATGTCAAGCAGTGGACGTCTATCGGCTGATAATGATGATGATGATGATAATCTGTCTTCCTTATTATTTCTTTCAAATACTTATCAGATAATAGTTCAGTTATCTTAAATTGTCTTTAGTATTTTTGATTTTTATATTTAATCAATAATGGGCTAACACTTAATTGAAATTCCAAACGATGATGCCTAACAGTAGGTCTTGTGAAATGGCTTCAAGTCGCACAGAGAGCAATGGAACTTATGCTCGGGGTTTCCCTGCGTGATCGAATCAGAAATGAGAAGATCCGCTGGAGAACTAACTTCATCGACATAGTTCAAAAGATTGTTAGCCTCAAGTGGCAATGGGCAGGACACATTGCTCGAAGGTGTAACAGCTGATGGGGCACTAATGTCCTTGAATGGAGACCGCGTACCGGAAGACGTAGTTTTGGCACGGCCCCACCAGGTCATCCGACGAACTAGTGAAGGTTGCGGTCAGCACAGGATCGATTGATGTGGAGGTCTTTGGGAGAGGCCTATGTCCAGCAGTGGAGGTCTGACGGCTGATGATGATGCTTTAGGCAGTTAAGTGGCTAGTACTTCCTAATTACACTCCAGTTAATATATATTATATATGATTAAAAAAACACAGTGGTGATGGTAAGATAACAAGGTGAGAGTGATAGTGGTATCCAAATTTCGCGAAATCGTAGTTCGAGGTTTATTCCATATATTAGAAGTGGCCGTTGAAATTAAAGTGGAAACTGTTAATGAAGACCTTATGGTCAATTGGACCATTAAAAAGATATCAATTGTTAATATAAATAAATATATAAACCTCTGTAAGTTATATTTGCTAACAATTTGTAATCAGTAACGGTATACCATAGAGAAAATGGATTTTAAGCGAAACGATAAAGGGGTTCCACAGGGGGTCCGTTATCGATGGTAAGTTAAACTATGGTCACAAACAATATGCTTCGTGCTTCGTTAGGCCCGTCAGAGTAATCCTCGTGGGGTGTCGGGGTGCATGGAGGGGATGCTGTATCGCTTATTAAAGTATCATTTTATATTTCTTTACAATATTAATATAATATGTCCATATATGTTTCTAAGTATATTATTTTGATTAATTATTGTTTATAGTGATGCAAATAAGGTGTAAGGGTTCCCGCATAACGACACGAGATCCAAGTGAACCTCACCTGCTTGTGGTGCATACTGTTAACCAACAAAGGAGGCTCTGTCTTCCACCAACCCGCATTCGGTTATCATGGTGGGTAATGGCTCAAATATCCTCCATATAAACTACATACGAGAGCCCTAAGTGCCTAGCGGTACCGGCGGCTATGCTGACTGTATCTAGAGTGGGAAATGGCCTAAATCCTCCCATAGTAAATTGTAAGCGAGCAGTGCAGGATTGATCGATGTGTCATTCTTTAGGCCTACGCCCAGCAGTGGACATTTATCGGCTGACGATGAAGAGAATATATATATGTTTGTCAAGATATCTCCATATAATTAAATAGCATAGGTGTATACGGGAGCGTGTGAGAGAGAGAGGCAATAAACCGGCAGCGGAGAGCGTGGCCACCCCCGGCCGCTGTGTTTAATTTTATTGGGGAATTAATTGTTTGGCAATTTAAGTACGGGTAGATAAACACGAGTGGAGAGCAACCGTCGAGGGGTAGCGGGTTCGAGGCCCGCGTTGTGCCATTCTACGCGACAATGCAACGTTGTTATTTGCGCAAAGTATAAACGTAATGACTCTTTTATGGACGGGGATGTTATGCAGTTTGCGATACGTACGTATTTTTAATCAAACACAAAACGAGGGGTGTGCGTCTGTTTGTCACATAACAATTCATAAACTCTTCTACATATCTTCATACCTTTAAAGATGTAAAACTTGTTAACTTTCTTTCTGATCGTGGTTAAAACATATCGATAATTATGTTTGGCCGATATGAATGTTTTAACAAAAATTACGTCTGTTATATCAAAATAGGGGTGTAAAGGGTTTCGCATAATAATTCACGGGACCCAAGATAACCTCACCTGTTTGTAGTGTACCCTGAAAATAAAGAAACGAGACTGGCTCCAAGTAACCCGCATAGTGCTAACATGGTGAGAAATGGCACAAATCCCTCCACATGAGCTTCTACAAACGACGGCTTCTACTGCCCGGCGGTACCGGAGGTCATGCTGGCTGTTGAAGGTCGAGAGCTGCTGGATGCAGGAACTGCCGGACCGATCGATTTGGAGATCTTTGGGGGATGCCTAGATCCAGCAGTGGACGTCTATCCGCTCGTGATGATGATATCCAAACCACTTCTTACTTAAATGTTTACTTATATCCAATTGTTACATAGCTACAGTTTTAGGTTGTTATTTATGTTACTTTAACTATAAATAATTTATTCCATATATATATATATATATATATATATATATATATATATAAAAACAGTTTAAATTGTGTATGATGTTTGTGTGTTAACTCATTTTGTAGTTACTTAAATCTGAGTATCAGTTTTAACTCCTACACCGTTCAATATCGTATAGTTAATAATAGCTACGTTTTGCAATAGACGAGGGGATTTTAATTAAAAATCATTACAACCCTATCGTACCAAAAAAAAAACTTAGGTTCTGCGGTGAAACGAAATGTTGTTTTACCCTAGAACACTATAAGTAGAACTCAATATGATCTTAGTATAGAATTAAACAGTGCTTTAGCCTTCATCGAGCATGGAGAAGGCTAGACCACTGCGATATGGACTGATATCTAATTGTGTTATATTAAGGTTGTCCATGTGTGTGTGTCTTTCCGCTTTTCTCCTTCCGGACACATTCCCGTAGTAGCTAAGATGATGATGAAGTAATGAGAGTGAACATGGATGGTTGCAAGGGTACAGGAAGACCGAAGACAGTGTGAATGGATTGTGTGAAAGTTGACATGTGTGAGAAGAGTGAATTCAGATATGACGACTGATAGAAGGATATGGGAGTGGAGTACATGCTGTGCCGACACCATATAGCTGGGAGAAGGGTAGGAGGAAGAAGAGCGGATATGTTGATCTGCATACCAAAGAAAAACTGTTTAAAAAGCACACAAACTCAACCCCTTCCAAAGCGACTCTATGAAACTAGATTAAGTGGATGTTCTCATCAATGACGCGTCTTGTTCTTTGGAGAGGAGTAGAGAGAAAGAAAAAAAAAAATGAAACGTCGTCCCTACACAATAGTTCGTTAAGGTGTCTCCCCGCTTACTTCTCCCCCCTTACTGCCCCCCAGTCGCATTGTGGAGACAGTGTCCCACGTACGGCGTGTTTACGTTATAAATCTCCGCGCAACGATAACAAAACGCCGCTCCCCGCTCCGTTTGTTATATGTTAATTTATATTTAATGTAATAAATTCGTGTGTGAATGGGGCCCGGCCGCGGACAACGGGCGCTGCTCCTCCGTCACAATGCTTAAGCAACCTTCAATTGCTTTAATCCATTTTATGGCGTGTCGCGAGCGTTTCTTTATTTATATTATCTGTTGTCGCCACTGCGCACGGCGTCTTCCGTCCGCGTAGACGCCGTGCGCGCTCGGCTGCGGCGGTGCGTTTAAAAAAAAAAGAAGCAAATGTCAAATCGCATCCGATTGACTGGCGTTTGAAATAAGAACTAGAGTAATTTTTTTTTTAATTAATGCAAAAACTATGTTTTTTTTTTAAATTACTGAGGTGAATGTCCCGCTCGTATTGTCCGCCTAATTGTAAAAAGAATAGTTAAGCGACGATACGAACCACATGTTCACCGGATTTTGAGTGATGCACCGAAAACGACGTGGCGCTAATTAGGATGGAATACACTACATTGCGCTCATCGCCTGAGACACAAAATATTGGTAATCGTTATACCAGTGATTAAACCAGCTACAACGTCCTTCAAACCGGAACATAGACGGTCTCCAGCAACAGAATCTTACCACCAGAAATATTTCTTAATCTATTATCTCTTCAAAGGTCGTACGGTTTGTTTATGATTAATACTAGCTGTTCCCCGTCCGCTTTCCTCGCCGTAACACCCTCGCAACCCGCCTTTAGGGTTGCGATTTTGTAAAATGCATTCTTAGCCTATAAATTGCAGAAGCTGTATCTATACCTAGGTTTAAAGGGTTCTCGTCTATCATCGGGTGTCAAGTCGCTATAAATAAAAAATAACTTCTTCAGATTACACTTCCATTAGTATTTAAATATGTAACCTTATTCCTAACTAACTGAGATCAATCAAGAGGGTAGTTTAATTTTTTTTTTAAACAAGTGACAGCACTGTTATATGAATATATGTAATAATGTTTATTTATAGACATAAACTCATAGAAAGGTGTAGTCAGTCAGTTACGTTATGATGTATTTGTTTGAAATTCCGGTCCCCTAAATCATACACGATTGTGCTCATAGAGAGTGGAAAAAAAAAAAAAAACACAGAGTCTATGGTAATGAGTGAGTAGGCCAGGTCGGGCGAGATTAGCGCCAGCTGAATCGCGGTAATTAGGAGATTTATATGCAAAGCCTTGCTTGCGGTCCACTTTATTACGTGACAAAGGGCGCTGGGTACATGCACTAATGCCAGTTTGAGTGCGCCCATTGTTGGGCCAAATTTGTGGGTCACTCCCATTGCAACAGATTTATGACGCGTACAGTGATTTAATATCCTAACTATAAAGGATTATATTTATGGCGCAACGGGTTCCCAGGAACAGGGAAACTTGGCCGTTGGACGTCCACGGCATCTGATTTGATTTAATTACCTTTCTACTTGCCTTTACCTTGGATGAATCATTTTATCTTGACAGCTACTGTAAGTTTTTTTTTATTACGATTCGAGGAAGACCTACACCTGATATTAAGTGATACGTTTTTCCCATAACGTGTCGCTACTTAAGATATACACTGCACCGAAATCCAATCGCCTGAGACGTAACATGTTGCATCTCGTTGCCCCAGTGATTACACTGGCTGCAACGCCCTTCAAACCGGACCATAGAGATATTTGTACTGTTATTCGTCGGCTGCAGTAGTCTCAACCTAAACGGTCTCCGGTAACCTACCACCAGAAAAGCGAGCGAGGAACTGATAGTATTGTATATATGTTCAATGGATGGTGATTGCACCGCATGTCGCTAGCAAGGATTTACTGGTGTTAGGTCTCTGTTGCCGGAGACCATTGCAGCACTGTGCAAGCATTGCTGTGTTCCGGTTTAAAGGGTGTTGTAGCTAATGATATTACTGCGGTAATGAGACTCAACACCTTATGTAGGCGACGAGCACAATTCGGCGCTGCGTATGTCATCGTAACTAGTGTATCGCTTACCTGACGGCGGCCGCCTGGTTGCCTGCGATGTGGAACAATCAAACACATTGTATATTCTTCACGCTATCAATTCAAAGGTCGTGTACACACGGAGACCATTGTTTACTCCTCAAGCTTGTGACGTTGCCCTAATGCTGCACAAAGGATGGTCGGCGAGGCCGCGACCCGCGGCGCCGCTCGCTTCAATACGCGAACACGCTCCTGTCAATCAAAATCTATGAGACGCGCTTGCTAATTTTTTTTTATCACAACGCACCGTTTATTGTGGACTATGGGAAGATTTTTTTTTTCTTTGTACTACTTTGTAACGACGTTTTTATTTTCCAGATTCAAACATTTCTAGTTTATATCGGTTATAAAACTTGTATAGGTCTGAAAGTGAAGAAATCCTTTTAGTTCTGAATTTAGTATAGAATGTGTTTCGTCCTTAAATGACGACCGCGTACCGGAAGAGGCAGTGTTGGTAGGTCCCTCACAAGGTGATCGGATCTGGTGAAGGTTGATAGATCTTTGGGAGTCTTACATAAAATGCGGTCGTCAGCTTCTCACATCCACCCACATCCCACCGGTCTGATGATGTCGTCGTTCCATCTAGAGGGAGGGCGTCGTACACTTCTGCGGCCTCCACTCCAAGACTTTTCTCCCCCATCGACAATATAATATTAAATCTTTTTTAATATGTTGTAGCTCTTTAGATACCTCCGCGAGGTAGGTATAATACCATTCGAGAAAAAAGGGTAGTGGATATTTTAACAGTATTTTTTTCTTACCGGAAACACCACTAGCGGAATCATGGCGTGTTATTTCGAACTCCAATACCCGGGTAATAAAGTTCGCCGGATGAAATAAGAAAAAAAAAATAAACTACGGTAAATTAGAAAAGTAAAACAACGATGGGGTAAAAGTCGCGGAAACTTCAGCAAGTTACCCGGTAAGGCTTCCGTCTCGGTCGGTCTTCGGGGTGCAGGGTCCGCCAGAGACGAAACTTTTTCCTGTTTCGGCACGAAATTAAGGAACCGCCTTTCCGGTCACATTACCCGGTAGCCGGGCGCTGATTATTCAAACGGGGGAGGGGGATGGTTTAAGAAATCCATCTACAGCTGTCTCTGTCCCTCGTGTGCTTATCGTGATATACCTTCCCGTCTCCACGAAAACTGTTTCATCAAATATCGGCGCTGATCACGTGTTGAAAGTAACTTCAGCACAGTTAAATTTAACTGATAAAGATTTGGCTTCAGGGGCACACGTTGTGGGGGTCGGTTGGTGATAAGGGTTGTTTTAACCCCCGCTTGATCAACCATCTACATTATGTATTGCTGCTACACAACGTTGTGAGATTATAGAAATATGAGAGTGAGCACTGTTCATCATCGACGGGTTTGTTATCACGTAAAACCGAGTGAAATTGAGATCAGGTGTTAGTTGAAAAATATTAGATTTATAGTAATACTAATAACACTTTTTATGATGGTAATTCATACACCTGTTTATAACGTGTCGCTAGTTAGGATGGTATGTATACAACGCCCTACAGTTTCCTCAGTACTTTTTGATGGTAGAATTAGGAGCTGCAGTGGTACTTAGATGGTCTCCGACTCCAATAACATACCATATTGTCAAAATATATAGCATAAATTATATACAAAGTAAATAAGATTTCATTACATATCTCCTTCCAAAGGCTTCATTGGATCGGATCGTTCAATCGTAGCGACCAATTTACATTGGTCCGTTAGTTTGTATGCGGCGTCACCGGCGTCTTTAGTGAACTGTACTGAGCGGTAGCTTTAGGAAGGTCAACTGACAATGGTCCGGCTCACAGTATTTGTCTTTAGGCTCGCAGAGCAATAGTCCATCTGAGACAGGAAATTAGGTTTCCATGTATGGCTGCGGTATACCGATGGACAGCATTATCCAAGAGATGACGAATATAGTTAAAACTGAAAAAATTATATGTATCATACCAGACTTTCCCTACCAGTTTCGCTGGCCACACCCTTGCAGCTTCCTTTGAAAGAATTTTGTAAAATCCACTCTTAGCTGACCTCTAAGCGGCAGAAGTCTTCAGTCCATATTAAGGGTTGAGTCTTCTCATCTGGAGAAGAATTATTGAAACTTTATGAGACTAGAGTCCTCTGTTACATGAGTTTCTTGTTGACCTTCAGCGGAACTATTTTCATGAGTTATACCTCCGTGTGGCATGAACCTGGCTCTCATTGGATATTCACCTGTCGTCTTTCGCTGTACACAATCGTTGATATCACTGGGCACGTCAAAAGCTTCACCGAGTATAGAGTGAGTTTAGCTTTCAACTACAACCCTTAAACAATATGCTGTTGGTTTACTAACCTGAACCTTATTAATTTCTTCTCTTCTTTCGAGGGTTTGCTGGAAGAAATCAAATTTTGGTTTAATAACAACAGTTCTCCTATGATCTCTTTTTCTCATAATTAGAAGAATTATCAGGAGGGTCGACCCCAATTAAAGGTGGGATAAGGTCTGGTAAGAAGAAAAGAGAATCACAGCTGTGTATCACCAGCCAAGTCCAGGTTGACGCATATCACATCCTGAAAAGCAGTTCCTCTTGGAACAAATAGATTGCTTCGTGTCTTCCTTCAACGGAAGCTGGAGCTTTGTGAGGATCATATACAACAGAACACAAAAATATGGCGCTGGTTAGGATGACATACATTGCACGGTTTTAGTCGCCTGAGACATAAGTTATATATTCTTGTTAACCCAGTAATTTCATTATCTTCAGCGCCCTTCAAACCGGAACATAGTAATATTTGTACGCTGCTGTTTAGTGGCAGAAATAGCAGCTGCGATGGTACAGTTGAGGTCTATCTGCATCCTGACGATCTTACCTTCATAGTGTGTTCTTGTGGTCTTCAGTCATCAGATAATAGATATGACAGCGAACAGTTCACCTGGTGGAACGTCATCACTGACTACCTTGGGCCGCAATCTCTCTACTGTTGCGGCTGCGTTGGTGAATTTCTTAAAATTGTATCACTCTCTGATGAGGGTTGAAAACGTTTACGGCAGCGTGAAGCGGCACTCGCTGGCAATCAGCGCCACGCCAGCGCCACGGGGAGCCTCACGTGGCCTCGCTGCTGGGGATAGAGCCAGCGGAGCGACAGAATCACTTGTCGAGAACCAACCCCGGCCAGAGCAAACACAACTCTAACCTAACTCAGATAAAGTCGATAATCGCTTGAGGGTTGCAAGTCGATTGTTTGAGCATTTGATAAATATTTTCATGCTAATATTCACTGCTAACAATCGTTGCCCACGGTTACATATAAGTGCACAATTATTGCCCACTTAAGTAGTTTTATTAACATCGAGTTAAAGTAATTAAATTGTAATCTGAACCGGATATAAGTACATTTAAAAAATTGTATAGATAATATTCGCCATGATTGTTAGAAAGAAATAACCCCTACTTAACGTGATAACAGTACTGTTTCTTTCAGCTGTATAACGATGTGTTCCTATTAAGAAAAAAAAAACTTTTAAGCTCTAGATCTTGAAACTATATAAGGTCATTGACCCGGGCCTAGCGACAACTCGGTCACTTCCTCGTCCATCCACTAGAGTATCTCCTGTTTGGCAAGTCCTGGTGACTCAATATCACCAGTAGGCCGGTATGTTTGGGTGAGTTCGATCAAGGACTCAGTTTCGCGGGGTATAACTCGAAGCTCCTTTCCAGGGTTACGGGTGAAGCCCTCAACAGTTGTGGTGGCAGAGATGAAGACCATCAGTACAGCAAAGCAGTTGGAGGAGGCAAATCTTCCATCTAAAATCTATCTCTACATATTGGAGTTCTTAGGTTTCGCTGATGCTGTAGTGTTAACCAGGATATCATAATAGCAATGGTAGCGGAGGAGATCAAATAGAAGACCCAACAGTAGCGCCCATATACCTTCAACGAGGTGTACTGTCTTGGGTAATGCGATATTCACCTGGTCATGAAAGTATACCAGAGATAGATTCAGAAGACTGACTAGGACGGCCGATCCCAAGTAAAGGTAGGACTTGTTCTAGCAAGTAGAACACAAAAAATTACTAAAATTGGTTAGAAGCGATGTTAATGGAGGGATCCTGACAGTTCTGAAGGCATCAAGTATTCTTTTCACACCAGCAGGAATGAAAAAGGAGCACAAAGGGCCGTGTTTCATTTGATTACAAGCCAAGTAGCGATTGGCGTCTTTGTGCTACCTGAATGGATATTCTGCAAGTAACGCACCTAATAAACTAACTGATTACTATTTTACTGTTCATAAAAGGGAGCGCGGAGTATAATCTCGGGAGCAGGCGGCGGCGGTGGGGGGGGGGTGTGGAGGCGCTGCAGGGAATGCTATTAACCGTGTTACAATGGGCGCGATGGTCCCCATTGTGGACGTCGACGCGAACACTGTCGATATAACAGAAGCAATCCAGATAATTCTCATTACACACGCACACCACTGTCCGGTGTCGGTCGATTTTAGAAAGCATTGTGCAAGCCCGCGGGGGTCCCCGGCGCTGTTCGCTCTTTGTGGCACATCACTACCGGGCGAGCGGTTCTCTATCAGGGTTACCATGTTGATGTCCAATAAGGAACGTGCGAAGTTATTTAACAGTTCGCGAGGTATGAGTATAATTGTTTAAATGTCTTGGTCACGTATAGTAAACAGTTACATAACCTATTTTTTTTTTTTGACTTTGCGGGGGATATCTTCGAAAAGATACTCTGCCTCCTGGGGGGAAGTCAGAGTTATGTGGAGATTTTTACCCACTAAAACCCACTCGGTGGTCACCTTCGGCGTTTGGCGAGGTCACGGGATCTCCGTTCGGAACACAACCGCGGCCTCGCTAACGCTATGCTGGAATAGCTCGTCCCGGATCTGCTTATACAGACCCTACCAGCCTCGTGAGTATTACTTCAATGACCGGAGACCACGTCCAGCCATTGTCCTCCTCAGGGTCGTTTAGAAGGCGATGAGAACCCCCATCCTGATCGCCAACAACCCCAAACCTAACCTAACCGTCTCAATTTTCTCACTACCCGAAACCCATCTCACACAATGATATAGTTAAAGCTTTTCTACTACTTTTGTCTTACTTTGTCTACTACCTACATATACAAATAAAGTAAATTTTACCCTTATTCCCATCTCAACCCTATGTTAAATTGTAAGGGAAGATTGCAATTACAGTTTTAAATAGTAAATAAATAAAAATAATAATTAGTAAACGAATCCATGCCGTCTACAAAACATCTATAAAGCTTTGCGACAGTACCTCCATAATTTAAAGTAGATAAGTTATAATGTACTTATAAAATGATTTAATCATTAAAAATGTACGAAATTTTTAATTAAAAAAAAACTTTACTAACTATAATACACAAACAACCAGAAAAGGTAAAAGTTAAACATTTAGCAAGAGTTCGTGGGCCCTTCCTTTGTAGACTTAAGAAACCGTACAGATTAAAAACTCTTTATTTAAAGGAAAATATACATTAAAAAATATTAAATATTTTAATTTAAAACGTAAACTGTATATTGACATCTTCATATCAAAGAAAATAATATAAAAGTGAAACTGCGAAAGCTATGCGGTCTGGTTGTTTCACACCGCCACCACCATCATAAAGTCAAACTTCCGCCACAACACTTACTGTGCCATTTAACATCAATCCAAGAGCAAGAATATAATTTTTTTTTATGTAATCAGGCGACGAGACGCGCGGAACGTTCACCTGATGTCAAGTGATACGGCTGCCTACCCATAACAATGTGGCGCTAGTAAGGATATGGGAACCAACACATTGCACTCTTTGCCTAAAACTACCCCTGTAATTACACTAGCTACAACGCCCGTCAAACCGGAACACAGTTTACAGCGTATTGTGCATACATTGTTCCGGATTGAAAGGCGCTGTAGTTGACGTGTAGTCAACGTCTTATGTCTCAAAGCGACGAGCGCAATGTAGTGTAGTATATCCCCAACAGCAGCCACGTTGTTATGGGTACGCGTATCACTTACCATCAGGTGAAAGTCCTGTGCATTTAAAAAAAAAAAAAATTACATAATAATCACATATAGGAAAATTAATTGTGAAAATAGTACAAAATTACCAAAAGATTTTTTTTTTATTAATTTAATTTTATTTTCAGTTTTTGTGGATTATCCATTAAAAAGATATTAACGAACTGTCCGCGCCATTTTTGAAATATTGGTAGCCCTGAGCGCGCCAAAAATCAACTGTCATCGTACCAATTCGAAATTCAATTACTTGTAATTAATGCGGGCGATGCGGTGGCGGGAGCCGGGCGCAGATAGCGAAACAATGGCGCGGCGGCCTAAAGCTTGCGGCTGCATCTCACGCCGCCCTTTGTCTCAGTTTTGTTTTTCTTCTATTTTGTATCCGTGAAGTCGATGATAGGCTATTAAAGCAATAATGATTGATTTACAAAACGATTTTTAAACATTTCGGCCGTTTGGAGGTCTTTATTGTGGTGAAACGGAGAATTTGGCGCTTTTTTTTATTATAAGCGATACATTGATACAATGGCTACTCAGTTTCGAGTTAGAGTGCGCGTGCTCCCGTTCTGACTGTGTTAAAGACAAAGAAGGATAAGTTGTTACCGAATTAATACTTCTAGAGCATACCACCATTTAAACAGGCAGGATAATAATTAAGCACTAATGGATATAAAAAAAAAACCTAGATTATTTAATTAAGATCTTTCAGCAGATATGATTTTATATCAACTATAAAATTACTGGTGGTAGGTTTCTGTCGCCGAACAGTACTTTGCGAACATTACTATGTTCCGTTTTGAAGGACGTTGCAGCTGGTATAATTACTGAGGCAATGACACTTGATATCTTATGTCTCAGGCGATGAGCGCAATGTGAAACATGTTTAACACCTAACTAGGACCACGTTGTTATGGGCAGGCGTATCACTTGCATTCAGGTGAACGTTCCGCTTGTCTCGTTGCTTAATTGTATAAAAAAAATAAAGCAGCCGTACTTAATAGTGTGATAGAGATTTCATCATATTAATTGTTTTTTCATAACTTGGGATGATTGAAGGAGAACTTCATCATCATTCAGATTCCATCACATTTGTAACATTCGTATGAGGCACTCTTTCATATGACAGTATAAGCTACAGGTCATCATCAGGTTTTCCTAGATAGTCTCAAGCAACAAACACTAAACAGAATTTTGTAATCTAGCTTTAATGGAAATGGGTGTAAGGGGGCCAACACAACAACTCACGGGACCTAAATCAACCTCATCAGCTCGTGGTGCAGCCTGCTGATCATAAAACGAGACTGGCTCTCGTCAATTCGCATTGGTCCAGCGTGGTGGGAAATGGCCCAAATCCCCCCTACACAAACCCTTACGACAAACCCTAATGCCCAACAGTACCAAAGGTCATGTTGATTGTATGTGATCTTTGGTGGAGGTCTATATATAGAAATGGACGTCTATAGGCTGATGATGAATCATTAAAACATAATAATACATACATATATGTCATTTATATTACTTGTGGGCTGCAGTAGTACAAGAGTACCACATGTAATGGTCATTGACTCCAAAGGACGAACTGATACGAGTTGGTAATTATTCACCAGGACGCGACTTACGTCTAACAATTATACAGCGGGAGTCGAACCCCGGCCCACACAATGGAGCAAGCTCGCCACATTAACTTCACAAAGGAACGACCCAATGTGATCAAGTCGGATTGTTTAATTTTTTTTTATTGTTATTAAAATGTTCATTTTATTTATTGTTTGTATTTAATAATTTATTTCTCTCAAGAAATCTCTCGGGTCCAGATCTAAGCATAGCTTATATCGCAGGACCCCAACTTGTGAAGGTATGTACTCCCGCTATGAGTATCAAACAATTTTTTTTTTTGTGTCACTACTACATTGTGACGTCACATCCTCTTTATAATATAACCATCTGTTTACCATTACTTCTCTAGCCGTAACATCCCTGCAACCCAGTTTGGGGTTAACAGTAAAAGTCTTAGCTACCCTATAATCGACAAAAGTAATATTACTACCAAATTTCAAGTCTGTAACACTTCATGGCTTCACAAGATTTTTGCGCCTATTTCAGCCGTTGTACAGCAACGTCCAAACGTTTCTGTGATCCGGTTTGAAAGGCGCTGTGGCTGTAGTGTAAATACTGGAGCAAAGAGACTCAACATCTAAAGGCGACGAGCGCAATGATCCTAACTGAAGACTTAAAAAGTAAGTGATGAATCCCTTATGTATATAGATAAGTAATAATTGAATTGTCGCGCGGTCGGACGGCGATCGTGTCGTATACGGATCGTGAAGGCTAAAGCTGCCCGCCTGCAGTCCGTAGGTAGCCGGAACAGGTACACACATAATTAAGTACACGTGGGCGACTGTTACACTTGGAAATGAGTATCAACAATGAGCTAAGCATCCGCCGCACAATGGTGAGGTGTTAGAACTATTGTTCGATGTTTTTTTTTTTACAACGCCCGTATGCTTATTTAGTGTGTAGTGTACTATCGGAGCTTCTAGGTTTTAAGTGAAGAACTAGTTTTTAATAAGACTATATCTAATTTTGTATTGAACCTAAATAACAACATTAATAACATGTAAGACCAATGTGATGCTGCACCCTGCTTTTTAAGAAACTAGGCTCTGGCTCCAACCAACCCGCATTGGGCCAGAGTGGTGGGAAATGGCCCAAATCCCGTCATATGAACCTCTAAAAACGTGGAGGTTTTTGGGAAAGGCCTATGTCCAGCTGTGGACGTTTACCGCCATGATGATGATGACGACGATAATCGATTATGAAGTCCCATATAATATGTATGATTTACATGAAAAGAGACATATTAATATCAAACACGGATGAATATTTATATATTATATATATATACAAGCACAAAGTTTAAATATATATCTTTATATATATATTTAAACTTTTGTATGTATGATGTAATTCCGAATGAAATTAAAAAGTTCCTCTTCACCTATCACAGCATCCTTACTTTCTAGGTAGACCGGAACAGAATGCCGATAGACATTTTGTATGAGAAAATAAATTAAAAAAAAAAAAAACAATGATCTAGACTGGTGGTAGGTCTTTGTTACCATAGATTGTCTAGATAGGTACCACTGCAACGCTTATTTCTGCCACTAAACAGTACTGTGTAAACACTGTATTCTACATTAAAGTGAGCTGTAGCTAGTGTAATTACTGGGGTAACGAAACTCGACCTCTTACTGTGTATCTCTTATAGCTGGTGTCACTTTGTTATAGACACGCCCGTCACTTACTATCAAGTGAACGTCTAGCTCGTGTGCCGTCGCAACATTGGATCAAATGAAAAACTTTCAAACCAAAACTGAGTATTATATAAACACTTGAAAGTGTAGTAAAGTGAGGCTCCGCCGCGGCCGGATACCGGATACCGGGCGGAGGTGGGTGAGTTTAATTAGGCGGGCGTGAAGCGCGAGCCGGCCCGCGGCGGCCGGGGTGCGTCCCGCCAAACGCCCCCAAAGGAGACCCCAACCGGCGCAAGACGCCGCCCGCAAAGCGCGCCCGGCCCCGCGGGTCACACCTGCCGCCGGAGTGCCTTATTACGAGCTTTCTATGCGGTTTGGCTTATCAAGCTCAGAGGCGAAAGCTCCGTTTTAGAAAAAACTTCAAAGGCGGCCGGGAAATGTTTTCAGCCGGGCTTTCGCCTTTTTTCAATGGCAATTAGTTAGCGTTTCCGGCGGCGCGCGCTCTTACGCCTTGTGCAATTATGGCGTCGAGTAGTTGCGGCGGCGCGGATGTGCGACGCGCCGGATGTGCGACGCGCCGGATGCGCCGGATGTGAACTCGCCAGCCTTCACTTCAATTAACACATTTGTTCTATTCAATGGATGACCGGTGGTAGGTACCGCCGCAGCCGACAGACACCACTGTGCATACACTACAGTGATCCGGTTTGAAGGACCAATGGACATCACTGGTGATAGCGTCTCTGTTGCAATAGACCGTCTAGGTACATACCACCGCAACGTTTATCGTAGCCGAAAAACAGCACTGCGCAAACTATGCTTATCCGGTTTGAAAGACGCTGTAGCTAATGTAATTACTGGTAAGATATCCAACATTTCGGTGTGTCAGACGAGCGTAACATGGTGCTTAGCATGCCGTTCTAACTAGCGCGACTTTCACTTGATAGTAAGTGATACGTCTGTAACAAAGTAACGCTAGTAGTAATCTCAATGAAAAAAACTTTCAACCCTTTGTATTATTTAAAAAAAAAGTTATCGCGTTACGGTTTGAAGGACGCTGGTCCTAGTGTAACTACTAGTGTATATATACCTCAGTAGTTTTACTAGCTATAACTCCCTTCAATCTAGAACACAGTAACGTTTGTACACTACTTTTTGTAGCCATATTCCAAGAAATTGACTACCATGTAGTTCGGGAAGACCTTAGGTCTTAGAGGGTGAATGAAATTTATAGATCATCATCATCATCAGGTGCCGTCTTCAAACTGAAGCTTGACTCGACTGTTGAATGAGGAGGAGGATTTTGAAGGTTATGATGAAGAGTGAGGCATATTTATTGTATATATTAGATGCACCTAGCTCATCATCTCTGCATCACCGCAGGTAGTATAGTTAAATCCGCCTTTGTACTAAATAAAAAAAAAAAATGTAAATCTAGTTTCGGGGCTCCGCGCCCCCGGCAGAGGGTGTCTTAAACTAAAAAATTATTGATATAAAAGCGCGGCCGCGTTAATTAAGCTTTTCACTCGTTTAATTTTTTACTCAGCCGCGCGCAACTTCCGGTTAGTACTAATTTATTCAGTCATTAATTAGCAATGGATCCGTTTTGATCGGCGAAGCGCGCGAATGTTTTTTTTTTTTTTTCGCCACTTTGTACTGGTCGCGTTTGTGTTGCCGTAAGAGGAGCTTTTATAGTGCAATTAACACTGACGCAAGTGTGTGCGGGACGTGCACCTGATGGTGATACCACCACCGGAAGCGATGTCGCTTTATCTATACACACAGCACCACACGGGTGGTACGTGTCTAATAGTAGCGTGCAAACGTTACTGTGTTCCGGTTCGAAGAGCGCTGTAGCTAGTGTAATTACTTGGGTAAGGAAACTCAGACTAAGGGTCTAAGGGATCCCGCACAACAACTCTCACCTACTCTTGTTGCACTCTGCTGATCCAGCATTGGGCCACCATGATGGGCAATGGCACTAATTTCCTCCCCCCCATTAAAACCCCTACATACGGCAGCACCCATAGTGCCCAGCGGTACCGGAGGCTGTGCTAACTGTATGCGGAGATCTTTGGGAGAGGCCTATGTCCAGCAGTGGCCGTCTACCGGCTGATGATGATGATGATGCATTTTTGGACCGGAACCCTTAAGTAAACCAGCAATATCTTTTACTATTAGTTTTTGCAACCTTCAAGACTCCACAGTCTCTAATATGGTTGACGTATTGAAGTCCTTTTATAGTGTTCCGGTTTGAAAGGCGCTGTAACTAATGAAATTAGTAGGATAATAAGAGTTAACCTTATCAACTTCTCAGAGAGATGATCACAATGTGGTGGTGGATATATCATCCAGTACTGCCATGATCAGATGTTCGTTTCCAAGAAAGTTTGGGTCATCATCATCAACTGATAGACGTTAACTGCTAGACATAGGCTTCCCCCAAAGACCTTGACGTCGATCGGTCCTGCGTTGCCCTGATAACGGTGCCTTGCCAATGTCCATCACAGTCAACATGGTGTCCAGTACCGCCGAGCACCAGGAGCCGGTTTTTATTTGGGTTCATCTTGGGGGGAGTTGGGTTGTTTCCCATCACGCTAGTCCAATGCGAGTTGGTTGGAGCCATAGCTTAGTTTCTTAATAGCACCACGAGCTGGTGAGGTTGGCTTGGCTCCCGTAGGTTGTTGTGTGGGAGCCCTTACACCCCCATGTTTGGGTAACTATGACAACAAACAAATAAGTATTGATGCTCGTTAGTGTTGACATTTATTTTATTATAGTAATCATCACCAGCGGACAGACGCCCACCGCTGGGCATAGGCCTTCCCTAAAGATCTCCACATCGGCTGTGTTTTGTTGGAGTTCATTGAGGGGAATTTGGCTGTAGCCCAACACGCTGGGTCAGTGCGGGTTAGTGGGTGGTCAGAGGCTGGTCTGTTATTCAGCAGGGTTCACCGTGTGCTGATGAGACCCCTTACATCCTTTGGGTGATTATGACAGAAATAAAAAACAAATAAATATTGACGCTCATTAGTGTTGACACTCGTTATTCTATTAAAACAACTCCAAATCGGTTGCTATAGAAACATCAAAAACGGTTTCCGGTGCCGGCGCCGCGCAACGGCTGAAGAAGGCGAGCGTCGCGTCAAAGGCACACAGAGGCGTACCGATAAACAAATCCACCTGCAGCTCGCGGGAACGCGCCGGAATAAGCGAAATCTCGTTAAAATTGTACAAACTTACCATGAACTAATTGGCAAAGCGGCCGCGTCACCCAGACAGTCCCCAGCCTCCCCAGCTCCTAATTAAGCACCGCTCCAGATCTATCCACGTCAGCAGAGAACTGTGCCGCTTACGGCCCTCGCACTAAGAGGCGTTTTGGTGTACAAGAATCGGATTAATTATAAGATTGTGCGTTAGTGGGGTGTGGGGGGTGGTGTGCTTGAGGATAGATGGAAATGTGACACTGCCGACGAGCCCGCACAATGGCGACGTGAAGTGGCAATTGGTCCTCAAACAGAACAAGCGTTTAAGGCGTTGATGGGGAAAATGTGAAGTGAGCCGTTCGGTTTGAAGCCTCCGCGGATTGTTGGGAACGGAACTTTATTATTGCATAGTCAAATATCCTTTACGTATTGTCTTTTTTTTTAATCCTTAAAGCAATAGAAATATCCTTAATGTGCAATTTATAAGTAGTAGTAGTTTAGTCTGCATCACAAAACCTTGTTTTTTTATATATAGAGAAAATTGTACAAAGTATACATTTTATTTGTACCGACAGTAAACCTTGAATATCGGTATATTTAAAAAAAATTGAGTAGTGTATTACAAATACAATTTTAAATTAATGCATAGATAACAACCACAAAGGTCATTTGATATGAACCCGTCTATATGAATACATTGTTCTCATTTCATGAATTTTCGTATTAATGTCAAAATGGTTGACTTTAAATGTTAAGATAACTCTCGTAAATATTTTTTTTTTATTTCTTTAAGGGAGGAGACGAGCAGGATTTCACTTGATCGTAAGTGATACTCCTGCCCATAACAAGGTGGTGCTAGTTAGATTGGTATACCAATGCACCATATTGCGCTCATCGTCTTGGGACTTAAGATATTGAGAATCGTTACCACAATAATTAGACTAGGTACAGCGCCCTACAAACTGGAACACAGTAATATTTACACAGTACTATTTGGCGGTAGATATAGGAGCTACGGTAGTACCTATCTAGACGATTTCCAGCAACAGATACCTGCTAAGTGTGTATAAAATATTTTGATAAGTCTCATCATCATCATCAGCCGATAGGTATCCGTAGATTCCCACATCGGGTAGGGATTCATATAATTTGGATTTTCATAGCATTGGTCAGAGCTATAGCCTCGTTTGTTTATTATCAGGGTGCACCATACGCAGTTGAGGTTGGTGTGGGTCCCGTTAGTTGTCATGAGCGAACCCTTAAAAAGGCTCAAGTTTCTATTGCTTCCGAATTTCTTCCGTGACCTGTAAACAAAATATTGTTTAATACCAAAAAGGTTTTATTCATTCGCCATTACATAATCAATCAACTTGTTAATATCAAAGTTCCAAGTGTTGTGATTACAATTCTTTCGTATGAAAACATAGAAGGGCGAAAACTCTCAGAAAGCGACAATTTTTTTTTATTGAAAGCATGAATCAAAATGTTTGCATAACCGAAGGCACAATGTTGAAAAAGAAAATTGTATAACCAATGAATCGGCGGCCGTTACGTGAATTGCGTAAGTCGCATAACTGCTGCAATACTTTCCGTTTTTCATCAGCACGGCTCCATCAACTCCACTCGGATGGCTATCATGAAACGGTGGAAACAATGGGAGCGAAACTGTAAACTTTGCCTTTACATAATGTTGGACAACAACCAGGAGCGTATAATTTTCTTGGAGAAAACTTCGTCAAACATTTTTTTCTTAATGAAACCTCTTTGAATGTGGGCCTCTTTTGTTTCGCGCATCCATTGTTCTGTATTACGTATCAGTAAATAATAATTTAACAAATATTACGTGTTCCGAAGAACCGTGCACGCCTTCACTTTAGTCTGTACATTCTGTTGATTGAGTCGACGAAGAGGAATTTCTCCTAATACTGTACTTCCCCTGTCTGTAGTGTTTCGGCAGACACACACAAGTCCCAGAGGACATTGACTCAGTGTATTGTCAGACAAAATCATGTTTTTTTTGGAGTTTAACTTACTTTATCTAAAAGATCTATGTTAAGCTATGGACTCAGTTTGAAATGATGATGATAGTTTCATAATACTACTGCAATGGATTTAGAATCCTTAATTAACTACTAGTTAAAGTCTTAATTTTGATAACAGATTAATTCATGATACATTATTTCATCCTATTGATGATCATTGATGAACAAAGTTTTATCCCACCTATAGAATTATTTGCTGTACTTGCTATGTTAGGTTATTGATTGCAGTGTAGAAGAAATGGTGAAGAAAAATGCTGCTGTAAATTCTCCAAAGTAGTTTCCTCTTAATACTGCTACACGGGATAAATAGAGTGTAAAAGATAAAAAGCAATGAATAGTTGATTCAATGGGATCTTCCTCTGTGTTATTTAGAATTAAGGGCATCGTCACCAGATGATTTTTCGTCTCTATCCTTACAAGGTATAATAACAAAACTAGCAGATATTGTTGGAGTTGATGGTACGCTTGTTCATCAAAATGTAGCGCTCATTACCACCATAAACGCTTTCAAGCACGTTTCTTTGAGACAAACTGGAGCACAATTATGTATCCTTGCTTTTCTTTGGCAGCGAAAATAGCTGCGTTGGTATTTAATAAGACGGCCTCTAGCAACAGAGATCTATTACAAAGTAGAAAGCAAAAATTAAAAAAGAAACGAGCGACACATTTAAAGTGTTTCTTCACATTTCATATTGCACCTTCAACAATATTGTTAAACATGAATACCTATCATTATACGGATAAACAGCTGATTTACCACTGTTTGGACGACCAGCGGGGACGGTCACGACTCGTTCCTCAATACACAATTTACTTTGGTCAGTTCAAAGAGAACAACATCTCCATTCCACGCCCCATAATGCACACCGATGAGCTTATTCACAGAACTGACGAAATTACCAAACATAACACTGAAAGAGAACTAAATATTAATGGCAATATGGAAATACGCGAAAATCTCTATGTATGAATAAGTTAGGGTTTAAATTTGAACATTTGCAATGTTCGAGGACCGCATAGAGTATTTGGTGTTAGTTTGCGTGCGCGCCAATTCACAATGGCCGCTGACAATTGAAAATTTATCGTTTATAAAAACATCAGCTTCACATTTACAGTCAATAGATACATCAAAAAGCAAAGAGCATCATTTGGCTTTCTTCTCAAACAGTTTCCGAACCGCCGGTGCACGGGATAAGCGTCTCCGACACCTTGAATTTTAAGAAGGAAATCGCACAATGCCGTCGCCATTCGAATGCAAAACGCTTCGTGCGAGCCCGTAACGTCTGATTTATGATGTGGCTCGGACACCCAGGAAACAAAACCCTCTATCAATAGAACAAGAAACATAATGAATGCCCGTTACAATACTCGCTGTAATTGTTTAGACAAAGGCTTTCGTTTATTACGGCACTGCACCGAGCAATTGCACTCACGGAATCGATTTTAAACTGTGCCCCGACGGCGCAAACTCCAATTTGCGGTGGCGCTGCGAGCTCAGTTGGCGCATTTTGAACGCGGTTAGACACAGCAATGTCTTTTACCATCAAAGCTATCGCCGAAGGCTCTAAACATAATTTTTATGACGTCCGAACAACAAAAGAGAGGCATTATAAAAGAAAAGAGACATTTCATAGTTTCTATTCCAACAATAATGGCGAACGTAGCACCATAACAGTTGTTTTAAAGTCCTTCGGCAATAATTCCTTTTGTTAGCAAATCTCTTACGGTCATGCCTCCATTGAAGTCCTGCGGGCCCGATCGTAACTACATTAATTCCTACTCGCAACTCACAATGACCATTTGTGGATACATCTTTATACAGATCGCTTAGATTCTTCGTAAGAACAATAGGAAATTCGTCACGGTCCGCATTGTGGTATTCTTCGAGGAACTTCACCAGTTTGGATTCATGAGCTGCGTCCCCCCCTGCTGCTTCGGTACCTCATTTTTGTAAACATATTTATAAACGTTGAAAAACATTCACGCCAAATTATAAATTCGTTATGGTCGTTTTTATTTTAGTCACCGCCTTTTTTGGACCGCGTCCTGAATCGAGGAGTTGGACATTTAGTATTTTTAATGTACCTTGCTTGTCAAATGCAACACGCGTGCGTGTTGCGGTTTGTGTTTTTAACATAAATTAACATCAAAGTTCAATTGAAGTTGAATAATAATTTCTATGTATTCAAATAGGACATTACTGAGAAACGAGCGTACCTAGGTATTTGGAAAAATAAATTGAGGAATTAAGATGGACTGAATATTCAAAGTCAGTATGAACTAATTGAACTAAAGCTTTATTATAAAGCTTCAATAAAGTTCCTAATTATTGTAATAAAGCTTATAATGGAGCAAAAAAGTAATCTGTGATCCAACTATCCTCAGGGTATGTTCCAGCACTTCCCGCTGCCGTTTGCTTTGTGTGCTTCTTAATGTTTATTTTCATTTGTTGTTTACTATTTTTGCAGTTCGCCTCCA
The DNA here is from genome assembly GCA_029032895.1 of Troides oblongomaculatus. Taxonomy (NCBI): domain Eukaryota; kingdom Metazoa; phylum Arthropoda; class Insecta; order Lepidoptera; family Papilionidae; genus Troides; species Troides oblongomaculatus. The sequence goes on along the minus strand of JARDWC010000431.1, from coordinate 12,942,257 downwards.
ATGCTAAAGTCCTTAAGAAAGCTAACTGCTAACGCAGGCTGAGGACAACCGTCATGCAAAGAAAGGTTGCATTTTTCGGACACGTTCAAAGAGGATCCCTTTAGGAGTTCCCAAGGCTGATCCTGGAGGGCAAAATTCCTAGAAAACGTGGACCTGGTAGACAGTGCAAGAGATGGTTTAATAACATTAAAGAATGTACCGGGTTAAAATACCATCAGTTAAAAAGAATAGCAGAGCTGATCGAAGCGGTTTTCTCAATCTGATCGCCAAACTTCAGTTTGAAGAGGGCACCTAATGATGATGATGTTTACTATTTATGTAAGTAATTTTTCTCGTTTTTTATGTACCTGTTCTTTGTATTGCTTTATTTTCCTTTTTGTCATTCCTGTTACATCCAGTAGTGTACTAAGGTAGGCATAATGAAATGGCTCCGCTGCAACTCAGTTTTGCGGGTGCATGCCCACATGTATACTGAGCGTTATCCAAGTTTATCCAATTATATTATGGATTATTTTATATACATAAAAAAGAACAGATTTTGGATAAATAAAAAGGAAAGAAAAAAATTAGTCATACGCATAATAATTCCTTCAAATACATTTCAATGAAGACAAGCTAAAGATAACTGATAGATAAGCGGACCAAAAAATAGAAATCAATAACGAATGATCGAGTTCCACGATTGCTTATGACGAAGATCTTTGAAACTTGGAGTTCACGACTCTCCCCCGCCACTGCTGGTGACAGTTCGCCTAATTGATTGCTTTTTTTTATCTACATTTCCCTTCGATTCAAATTCTTGGCGGGAAATTTGAGGACCCGTTGGGCAAGTTCTATCTAAACTTTTGATTGAAACTGAACTATTATCAGACTTTAATTGAACGGGTGTTTTGGTGTTAGGACCTAAGTTAATAATTTGTCAACAACTTGTTACGCTATTTTGATAAACATAAACAATCTATGCCTATGCTAATTTACAAAATTTTGTCATCAGTCTAGATTGGAAAATATTGCTTGAAGCTTCTAGTCTGAAATAGAAGTGTTACAGAGGAATCGAGCATTCATCTACATTTTGGATTGATGAACAAAAATATTGTTACAACCCAATAAGGCATTCTCTTATAATCAACTTTTGAGGGTACTAATAAAAAGAAAAGACTTGTTACCGGATACAAAAAAATATCAGTACATGCAATGATATTTAACCACAAATACAATTTTGGCAATTGTAATACAATATCTGAAAGCATTCCAATCATTAACAATAACAAGGCTTTTGTTAACGCAAATGTATTACCAGTAGGTGGGGAGATGGGAGAAATAAATCGGTAACATAAAAAAAAAAACAATCAAACGAACAGCTCAAGTAAACGTTAAGATATCATCCAATCTGGATTCACACCCTAATCTACGTGAACGCTAATTGCACAAAAACATCCCCCCCTGGTTTTGATACGTAACAAACACACGGAGCAACAAAGGACAGATTAGGGACGATCCAGATCGTATTTAAGATAAAATAAGGTTTTTTGGCAAAGTGTACGCGGGGCTTAAGATCGGAGACGAGATAGGCGGCAGCTGCGAGACGCTCCTGAAGCCGTGACGTCACCGCTCCGGAAGGTGACCCCAGCACTCCATCATAATGGACAATCACAAGGATGACCGTTACTAAGCTTGTCTTATTCTACTGCTCCTGGCTAACTACTTACCATGTTATTTTGGGGTTTCCGGTTCAATTCTGAAGCTGTTCTCACCTTTGATTGATGGTAGACTTTCTTCAAACCCATCAGTTCATCATCATCATCAGATGATAGAGATCCACAGTCGGACAAGGGCGTCCCCCAAAAATTTCCTCCTTGATCATGTAGGCATGTATATGGGAAGATTTAGGCCGTTTTCCACCACGCTGGAAAAATAAGGGTTGACAGGATCCTCGCCGAGCCTCGTTTGTTGATTGGCAGGCTGCACCACGAACGAGTGAGGTTGGCTTGGATCCCATTATTTGTTATGCGGGAATCTTTAGTCTATCAATCCAGGTATCATATTATTATACTTCTGCCATGTCAATACCGTCGGTCAACATTTGCGAGAGATGTGGTATTCTGAAGATCATACATCACCATCACCTTCCCACCATATGAAATTGAGCTGGACTGTTAATCCAATTAAAAAAAAAACAAAAACAAAACGAAGGAATTATTTTATGGATACAGCTACTTCATCATCATCATCAGTCGATAGATATCCACCCCTAGTGAGGATGATGTATACTGCACCACATAGCGCTTGTTACCTTCAGACATAAGACGTTAAGTCGCGTTACTTCAGTAATTCTAATAGCTGCAACGCCCTTCAAACCGGAACACAGTGATATTTGCAGAGTACTGATAGTCGGCAGAGACCTACCACCAGGGAATGACGACGAATGAACCGTCTAAGTCGGCCAGTCGAGGATCGAACCCGCTGCAGTTCCACCGCCACCCCACATGGCTGCACCACCAATCACTGGGGGCTACACGTATAAGCCGCTTATTGTATTTTTATAGTTATTTTGATCGACGCGCACACGGTTTATTGTCCGGATTATCCGGCATGAATACGGAATAGGGTATTAAGCTATTGTTGCCCGGATGTACACAGCTGATGCTGCCGGAGACAATGGCAGTGTGTGTTTGCGAACCGCCGGTGAATGCTGTTGTCTTCTGAACTTGTAAATATGGCGCAGCGTCAGTCTGATGTTAGTTTTCCATTGTTCCTCCTCATTCGCATCCCTCGTGCCTGAAGGTCGTGACCGCCTCCGCCCATCACCCGTGTCCTCGTGATGTTTCGCCATCTCCTCCTATCTCCGCAGCATCGTAGGCTGTGGAGTTGGTGGAGCATTCATCCTTGCTGCCTTATATATAATAAAATATGTGAGGATATTTACACAACATACAGCATTATTATATCAAGTACGATCTCTTCTTCTTATAGCGATTTCAAAACGATTTACGTCCTTATTTATTTCGTGTATTGTATTTAAACAAATAACATAATAACTCTTTTCGCTCCCATAAACCCGGCGCAGTAAAGTGCGCCGTAACAATAGCAAATTAAACTTAAACCCGCACTTTAAAAAAAAACACTATAAAGTCTATGGGAGGTTACAAATAGAAATATTCTCTTTACACGCATTGAACTGTAGAGACAATTGGACATCATAAATCATGGCTCTGACAAGAATACACCATCACCAACACCATTGTAGCGTTCGAGTTATATTTGCAACCATTTTGTGCTTTACCGTATAGTGTATAGGGGTTCTTAATCATTTTATGAAACGTTAACACTAGTAACAAATTAACAAAATGTATGTGCAGTTACATAAATGTATGCACAAACGAATATAGGCCTTACTGCTATAGACATAAGGTTTAACTGATTAATATATCACATGTAAATATTTAACTTGTCGGCCGCCGCCCCGTCGTTTAAAAAGTAAAACGCAATCGAGTTTCCTCGCGTAATTCATGTGACAGTACACAACGGATATAAAGAAGCGTCCGTCGGTAGTGTATAACCTCTAATATCCATTTGGGGGTAGTAAGGGTAATGCACCAATAAGTGTGAAGTCCCACTGACGAGTTAAAGGTATTGATGTTCAAGGAGCGATTAGTGCAACAGTTTATCGACAATGCGACGCGACACTATTTAGGATGATACACCAGCTCTGTAGTCTCGAGCTGGTAAGAATAGGACTAGGTGAGCCTTGGCTTTGAGGGTGGTGGCCCTTATCACCGTCAAGCGGACCTGAGTGAGACAGCGTATGGCTCAGCGATGGTGCCTAGGCGGGTTAAGTTCCTCCTCAGAGACGTGTAACTCAAAGTGTAGAGGGGCACCGGTGCCATATATAGGAGATCCCGAAGCTTCTTCGAACGCACTGATACAGACCACCTTGGGGGTTAGTAAGAACCTCACATAACACTGACTTCCCCCAGAAGGAGAGTATCTTTCGAATATTCCTTCCTGACACGAAAAAAGTTAGTACGATATACACTGCACCACTGCATTGTGACATAAGTTATTAAGTCTTCTTACCCCAGTAATTTTACTAGCTACGCCCTTTAAGCCGGAACGAGGTAATGTTTGTACTGTACTGTTTGGGAGAAGAAATTGAATTTTCATTTATAAATAAATTAACAGTCTTTTAAATGTTTCTGTAGCTGAGGCTGGAGACTTGTTATAAGGAGTTGAGGTTATCCATGACGTTGATCTCGTGTAAGGGATCCCGCATAACAACTCACGGGATCCAAGCCAACTTCACCAGCTCGTGGTGGACCCTGCTAATCAACAAACGAGGCCCTGGCTCCCACCAACTCGCATAGGGCCAGCGTGGGAGTAAATAGTGCAAACCCACCCATATTAGTCTCTACCCCATCGATGTGGGGAAACTTTGGGAGAGGCCTATATCCATCTGTGGACGTCCATACACTGATGATGATGATGATGACGTTGGTCAAGTGCGAGTCGCCATTAATCACATGTTCGTGAAAGCTGTTCTTATATACATGTCAGATCTTCTGTATCATTTTATCACTGAAAACGATTTAAGCGGGACTTTCACTGCACATAATTACAAATATATAATAATAACACTGGCCAATTATAAAAAAAAAAAGAAAAAAATATATATAAAAAAAAACAAAAAATGATGAACTAAGCGATCACACATTAGATAAACTTAACTGATAATTTTTTGAATTGCTTTAAGTTATCTTTAAGCACTAATAATGATTTAAATTATAAATATGTATTAACGTTTAGGTTTCTGTTAGGTCGTCTAAGTAGGTACCACCGCAGCGGCTATTGCAGCTGGCAAACAGTACTGTGCTAACATTGCCGTGATCCGGTTTGAAGGGCGTTGTATAGGGATCATCATAAACATCAGCCAACAGACATCTAATGAGCCTCCCCCAAAGATCTACTGTACTGCTGAACACTGGTTCATATGGGGGGGGATTTGGGTCATTACCCACCGCGCTGGCTTAGGTCTCGTGAGGTTCTGTGCGGGACACCTGACACCCCAATACAAACATAAACACTAAAACCTTATACACTTCTTATTAAGTAAGTACTGTGTTCCGGATTGAATGGCGCTATAGCTGGTGTAGTTATTTGAATAACGAAAATAATCGTCTTATGTCTCAAGGCGACGAGTGCAATGTGGTGTAGTGTACACCATTTACCATCAGGTAAACGACTCCTTGTCTTTCACCATCAACAGTAAGTATAGTGCAAGATGTTATTTAAAAATTCAGTTATTTGGATACCTTATGAAATGTTATTTGTCTGATTAAGGTGAGCATGATGAAGAAGAGTTCACCACATCTGAAGATAAAGTTTGAGATTCCCGTAATTCTACCGGTAACAGCGCCTCTCAAACTGTAGTATTCGAATGTTGCTCAGCTTTCGAAACAGGGTCTCCGGTAAGAGAGACCTCGGCACAGTGCTCTTTACTTTCTCCTTCCCTTGTTCTTAGAATCAGACAATGCAACTCGAAAACTTTCCCCCGCCGCTTGCAGTTCACCCCGTTCGGCTCGCATGGCGCGGCCATTGTTTCATACAACCCCAAACTTTTCTAATTTATTAGCTCGAAGGGGTCGAGAGTCGTAAAAATTACTTTTATTATCTGTAACGACGTCTCAGCCTATGCGATAATAATATACGCGCCATAATTTACCTTTATGCGAGACGTACTCGAAGCGACCGGTGTAAGCTGAACCGTCGGCGCGAGGCTGATGTACCGTATCGCAGTCCATCATTGCTGGTTTACGACACCGACCTGCGGTGCAAGGATGAGGTGTCAAGTATACATATGAGTTGTGACGCCAAACCTGTTTCAATTATAGACTTGATTTAGTGTGACGTGAATAGGAGATTTTGATATATATGAATGCTTAAACAAATGTTATGTTTATAATATTTATATTTCGTCTAACAGCTATTGTTGCAGCACAATCAGTTATGGTGTTTATGTGAACATATGCGATCTGATCGTTATATTTCTATGTATAAAACAAGAGAAGTAATAATTGTTACCGAACGTTGAGGAAGAAGATTTAACATATAGTTTGAAACGCGACCCTAAACTTTTTGCTGAGTGTACAGGATCTTAGATCAGATCTTTATCTAGCTGATCCGTAAAAATTACCCTTAAAGAAATCTTGATTCTTCTTTATTTTATCTTGTAAAGTTGATTTATCTTCATTATTATATCCTAAGTATATTTAAAACGAGAAAAAACACGCTACTTTCTTCTAAGGCTAAAACAAAGTCTTATCGTAAATGAATGAAAGCATATTAATTGTAATTGGATTGGATTGGATTGGCGGAAGTCAAAGCCTACACAGTTATTTAATCGATGTTACTCTGCGTGAAACAACACTTTGTTGTGCAACAAACAGAAATCGATTCAGCAAACAACAAAACCCATTAGATTGGTTATGCGTGTCGAGCGGAACCTGCAGCGAGTTTTCCACAGTCGAAATAAGTAAAAGTTGTCCCCCACCACCACCACCACAATAAACTAAATCAACCTTTTAACCCTTCAGAATAACAATCTATAACTTGGCCGCGGTGGCATTGTGCTGTGTAACTTTTGCGAACTAAATTTCACTTCGTATTCAAAAGCCTCCTCCTGCGAGAGGGGAGAACATTATCGGGAATCGCGACAGCACTCCCGACGAGACCGTGTTGATTCTATCAAAAATCAACTTGAAAAGCCTTCACTCCGGATACTGACGGCACATTCAATCCACACCTTAAATAACCTAGAAACAGAAATGAATACTAATTACCTTTGAGCTTCGTTGGTAGATCACAAAGTTAATGTTGCTTGTATCGTGGATGCTTAGAAATAGTTGTGATTTATTAATTCATTTAATACATAATACAGAGCTGGTCTACCACCAGGTGGTCCGATGGTCTGGTCAAGGTTGCAGGAAGCAGCTGGACACGGGCAGCGCAAGATCGGCCGATCTGGAGATCTCTGGAGGAGGCCTGTCCAGCGGTGAATGTCTGTCTGCTGATAATGATGATGAATGATACAGAGCTGAGTTTTTTGGTTATCTGGGATTATCAAAGAACTTAGAAACAATAGGATCTTGGATGCCTTCATGAGGTTGCTGACATATTAGAGTCTTTGAGATTTTCCAGATTTGATCAGATTAACCAGTTCATCATCATCCACACCCAATAGTTGTCACTAGTTCTGTGTAAGTGTAGTAATGATGCTTTTATCAAACCCTTAACATTCATCATCTTAACCGTCAGCTACTCATGATTTATTTATATATTTATACTTATTACCTTTTACAGATTATATTTTGGCTTCCAATTGAACTCCCTGACAGTAATGATAGTACCATCAGCGTAAAACCTTGCCGAAAACGGCTCCTTGAAAAAAGGTCGGGTTGGTTTTCTGAATACATATATTGGAGCAGGATGTAATACTTAAACCTAGTATTATTTAATATACCTATATTCTTGTTATGAGCGGGCTGGAAGCCACAGCGGCTCTTACAGCTCATCTGACACTGGGCTCGTGGACCCGGATCCACGGCCTGAAGATTTAATATACATCAGTAGAGATAACTATGATTTTTTTTTGGTCAATGAAGCCACGAGATGAGAGAGATGTCCAAGGTCAAACCAGAACACAGTAATGTTTGCATACTACCCTTTGAAGGCTGCAATAGCCGCTGCGACAGTACCTACGTTTTTTTTTGTTTGGTTTAAGGGTGGAAATCTTCGAAAGATACTCTACTTGTGGGAAGAAGTCAGGGTTATGTGAGATTCTAACTCGCGAGGATGGTTGTTGTTCCTACCCAGATGGTTTGTAGCAATAGAGACCAACCATAACCACCATTATAAATAGTCACATAAGAATGAGTACACACATCACTTGATATCAGGTGAATGTCCTGTTCGTCTCGTTGCTTCAATAAATATAACACGATACGATATGAAAACGCAGTAATGTAAGGTCTGGGTATATTGACTCGATTATCACCATCGACAGAAATGGTTTGTCCGTTGGTAGACGACGGCGGGGTAAATAAATTCAAATAAAGCACTTGTACCTCATAAAGAATATTTCACATCGTGAACCTGTTTCACATTCACCGCCGGAAGTCGACAGTTTTTCCCAAGAGACATCCAATATTTTCTATTCCAATCGGCCTCTTTCGATTATACGAAAAACCTCGCTCTGGTGCGATGTAAATAACGTACCTAAATTGAGACGGCGTCACCAAAATACCGAAACCAGCTCGCAGACCAACACACCTGAAATACGGGCCTTAAGACCAACGAGTTACGGTGCAAGCTGGCGGAGGCGAGGTGTCACTTGGTGCTGGTGATGCGTAATATCAGGCATTCAAAGTCGATATTTTATTCTTCGCTGTTAAACGTCATTGCTGTTCAAAGATTTCTACTTGTTATTCCTTGTGGGAATAAAGTTTGTTTTATTTGAATGCTTGACGCATTGTGCCCTAATCCTCACTGGATGCTGTGTAGGTTCATGATGGTTTAAAATTCATCTTTGTTCCTCCAAAATGCTCTCTCTGTTATGAGTCATGATTGTGATCTCTTTACAAATGAATTGTATATTGTTTTGTTATGTAATTGTAAAACGAAACCGCATTAGTCTATTACATTTCGATGTTGCGAATGTTAAGATGGATGTGTGATGTGAGGAGGATGGATAAAATTAAGAATGAGTTAAATTAGAGAAAGTCTGAAATTTACTCGAGTGACACAGAAATTGAGGGGCAAGAGGTTAGCGTGGTGCGAGCATGTTGTGTGGAGGGATGAAGGACATATAGCATGGTTATAAGAGTAGAGGAAGACCCAAGATGGTGTGGATGGATTGTGTGAAAGATGACACGTGTAAGAAAAGTGTGAATTCAGATATGACGACTGAAAGAGGGATGTGAAAGAGAAGTACATACTGTGCCGACCCGACATTTTCGATGTTGCAATCTTTTAGAGATTTCTAGACTTAAAGCTTATCATTATTTGGAGTCATTGTTATCGTTAAAACAATTAAAAAGCAAACATTATATACTGTATATTCTTCTTGTTAAGTTCATGTTAAATTTAATGATAGAATTGTAAATCATTTTAATAATAGATCAGTGTAATAATACATCAGAAACGATAATAGAATCGGTCAACAGTTCGCACCTTGGCGCTGGCTGCGAGGAGCGTTGCGCTAATTCTCATAGATTTATGGCGGCGAACAAACTTACCACCTGCCCGGTGACCATTGTGCCCCGGCGCATTAGTGTGCCTCAACAGCGGATATGGTAAATAATACGCAATAAACTACGGCTATTGCTAACAAGCCTCATTCATTGACTCAAATACATCATTGTAACCGTAGCAATCAATTATTTATTACTTTGGGACTGTTTTATTAAATGCAATAAATTTGGTAATTTTGTTGAAGCTTCACATAATTCTAAGAATAGTATAATTTACAAATATGCTGTTGAAGTATATTTTTTAAACCTACAGTTGAAAGTATTATTTGTATTGTTTCAAAAGCTGCGGTGCAAGCGCGCAGCCTTGCGGTATCTCCTTACAATTTCACGTAGTTTTGTTGGATATAAAAAAAAGAACAATTTAAAACATTAAAATGGTCGACAACAATGAGCACTTTGTTCACGCGGTCCTTTCATAGGTTGAATTCACGCTGAACACCACATCAAAACGCCCGCAGTGTCACCAAATGCGTGAAATTATCCAACAATACGCAGTAATGATCCTTCGTTGGAATGAAAAAATGAAAATAAATACACAAAATGCTACGCTCTATCGGTGTAAAGGGTCCGTTGCGACGCCATTTTGAACTTTAAATGCATCTATAAAAAAATATATAATTTTTAACCTGTATTACAAAATTTGCATCGCTGATCAATTTAGTAAAGAATTGCAGTTTGGCACATCGCTGGTAGAGATTTATGTTCCTGCCGGTGAATGAAAACATTGTGAGGAAACTATCATGTTTATCATCATCATCATGTTCTTGAAAGAGCTTTTATAGGGATCCTGCACATCATCACAGCTCGCATTTCCACCCGCTTGGAATATCGTTTTCGTTCTCTTTTAATTTGAGAATCCTTCAACTGTCAGTAGCTGATACATTAGAAGGGTTATTAATATATTTATTTATATATTTTTACTTATTGTAACACAATAAGTGTAATAATTCAGGTAATTTTTGTTTATGAATAATACAAAATCGAATGTTTGTCAATTGGCAACACCTTTACTCGTCATTACCAATCCCTATTCACAGGGGGTGGCTTCGATTCGATTGTTTTCGAATTTTTCGCGATACGGCCGATTGAATGGATTGTGTTGTACGAAAATAATTTTAACAATGCAATTGTAGTTTACAGAAGGGGTAGCTTCTGCTTAGTTGCAGTGTTCAGTTTCTGTGGCGAGGATATCATGTTCCGAATGTCGGTTTTTAGATTCTCTGTGATGGGATATACAAATTCAGTTTTATCTCTTACACTGCATTTTTTTTTTTAAACCCAAACACTACTTTTAAAGAAATTGCTGCGTTATGATATTCATGTAAAGATAGTTTCTGTCGCATCTCTAGTGGCACAGTTCAATATTGCGTATTCATATAACACTGATGTTCCACGAATAAAGTGTTATGAGACCGCATCACACAACCTTCGAATGGTTGTGATTCGAGGACTCACACATCGCTCCATACACTTACACACACACACACAGGGGTGCGCCGGCGGGCCTACGCACGGCTGTACGAGGCGGCGTCAAAAGGTCTGGCCCTACCCTCGGAATGCGGTTCAGTTGCGATGTGGAACAGGAATTTATTAATATTAATACGTTAAACATTTTTTGAATAACTGACACTGATATTATATATGCTTTGCTATGTCGCCGATGAATTGAATGATATATATGATATATAAAAAATTACACTACCTTTGTCACGCAGCTACAAATTGACAGAAGCTATGACACAAAACGACATAGATGTAAAATGACCTGGAGGACAGACCCCATGTAAAGATGGGACAAGGTCTAGCAAGAAGAAGACCCTTGTGACGTAGCAGAAGGTTAAGGGGTGATAGTAATGTCTCGTCGTGAACAAACTGATTTCGATTGATTCGATTGCAGCTGATTTGGGCTTTTATAAATTTAATATAGAGCTTTTATAATTGTAAGGCCGCCATATTTATTGCGAGATAAAAGCATAAATATCTGTTAGTAGAAATGACAGATTATAAATAGACAGAACATATTTACACTATACATAAAGTTGTTATTATTGTTATATGTCGTGGAGATGAGATCAGTAGGTAGCTGCAATACAAGCTTAAACCTGCCGCAATGTATACACAATAATCTGTGCGAGCTCATTTAATTATCTTCGACCTCGTAGCCACTTAGCATAATGAAAAAAAAGTGATTAAGGAAAGTGAGAATCATGTCATCATCGTGTCAACTGATGGACGAGTAATCATGTGGCAGTAGATATATAATAAACAAATACATCGACTAATTCGAATTATATACAAGTAAGCGATGAGACGAGAGAGATGTTCATCGGATGGTAAGTGATACGCCAATACCACGTGTTTCTAGTTAGGGTGTTTTACATTGCACCACATTACGCTTGTCGTCTGAGACTGGAGATGTTGAGTCTCGATACCTCAGTAACTGGAACACAGTAATGTTTGCATACTATTGTTTGTCGGCTGCTAGTAGTACCTAGCTAGACGATACAATCTACCTTCACACAACAAATAAGTGACACTTACAATTGGCTACATCTTGCTGCTTTGATTCAACAGTATGAATAGATCACGACAGTACACACCGATGCTTACACCTCCGCGGAAGGTGATTCACATCACACACGATTCCATCTCAAATAACGTTATTATAACCAACCGACTTTACCAACTCTCATGGTATACACATCAAACTGTACATCGATGAAATTTATACTCTATGTCTATATAAATAAGGGGGGGTGTCCGGACGGGGAGGCTGTAGCATTGAAGTGGGAAAATCCGAATCAGTGTATATTTTAAAGCCTCTTTGTCAGCTGATCACCGTTCACGGGGCGACAATGCGCGCAATAGACGCATTCAACCTCTCTACTTCCAGCTCTCGCTTGTGTACGCTCTGTCGCAGAGTAAAAAGTTCCTAATCAACAACAACACTGGCCGTTTTGTAGAAGAAAATAGAATAAAAAGCAGCGCGAGCGGACACGTGCAGCGAGTGAAATGGAACGCGCCGTAAAAAGTATAATATATTGAGTTTATAGCGCGCGTTGCGTCAAACGAGCCGTCTAATGGAGTTGCCATTATTAAAAAAAAAATACATATTAGAACTTTTTGATTAATCATGGCCACTGTAGCATTAATAAATCCATTTTTTTTCTTTTTTTTTTAATTTTGTGAATCGATAATTTTTGTCGATTATTTAATTAATGTTTCTTCAAGTTTCTTATTTTTAAAAATTCCTTTACGTAGACTTTTTTTTTTAATTAATTAAGCGATGAGACAATGTTGACGATCACCTGATGGTGAGACGCTTGCCCTTAACAACCTGGCGCCAGTTAGGATGATATACACAGTACGACGATGTTGTAGTTTCGTTGCTACATTATTTACACTAGCTACAGCGTCCTGGAAACCGGAACCTAGTAATGTTTGCACACTGCTGTAAGCCGCTGCGGTGGTAATTGCGTGCACGGTCTTCAGCAATGAAGACATACCAGTAAAACTATAAATCATAAACAAAATGGTCTTCCACATTTTTATGAGTTCATCATCGTCATCAGCCAACAGACATAGGCCTCTCCCGAAGATTTCCACATCCATCGGTCCTGTGCTGGCAGCAATCAGCTGAATGCCGCGATCTTCACCAGATCGTCAGGCCACATAGTTGGAGGCCTGCGAATACTGCGTCTTCCGGTGCGCAGTGGCCATTCGAAGACCTTGCTGCCCCATGCTCTGTCAGTCTTCGAGCGCTGGGTCCTGCCCATTGCCACTTGAGATTAGTATTCTTTAGGACTATGTCAATGACCTTAGTTTTCCTTAGTCCTTATGAGTAACATTATAGTCTTTGTATAGTTAAAATAATGATTATCTGTTCTTTTTAAAATGTTGTACAGCGGAACAAGATGGCTGCTATTGTATACGCTAGTCTCACGGTTGACCTTTAATAATTTAGCTCGCGGACACCAGATCCCTGAGTCCGATGAAGCTGCTATGGTTAAAAAAAAGACCTTTAATAATCTGTCGTATCGATGTAACCGCAAAATATTTACAAAAATAATACAAAAGCCCGCCATTGACTAATCGCTTCGCGCTGCTAAGCGTTTGATCTTTTTAAGGTGCGCTTCCACCAAACAAAAAGATTTTCACCTTGTCATTACTGTAATAAACATCGATGTTTATTTACTTAGAATCGATTTTCTCTTTCCATCATTCACTGATTTTTTTTTTATAATAACAATACTACGATCCACTATTGGGGTTGGAGAGTATTAAAACCATATTTCTCCATATTATATTAACTGTTCCCCGGCCGCTTTTCTAGCCGCAATATAAAACTAGGCTTGAGAAATTTGATTTCACTATCCATACCAACCGTTACTATAGCAACCGCGTAAACAATAGCAAATGATAATGTTTATAAAAGTTAATTAGAAATAAAGTGACGAAGGATCTCTGAAATTCAAAATATAAACAGCCTTCAACCATCTACATATAATTCCGCGTCGGATGCTCATGTTCCCGTGACGATACGTTCACTAGTTTTCACGTGGTTTGCGTACAAAAAATCCATTTTTACTATATTTATATATCCACGTGGGTTGTGAAGAATCTATTTTCCTCAAAATCTAATAATTTTGATACGTATCTGTTTCCTCATGATACTATTCGTCATTGAAAGCTTCAAGTAGAAAACCTATCTAACGCATATTTCTGAATTATTACAACATTTCATCCCCACTACAGCTGTATTATCACCACTGTATTTTCACGATACTCTCCCATTATTTAAAAAAAAATTACCTTTTAAAGGCGCAGGATCGTCGATTAACCTGTAAGTCATCGAACGATCCCTTAAAGATCCGTGATAAGGAAAACATTAAAGATTCACTTATTGTTCCGGATCGCGACGGCTTTTAAGATGCACCAGATAGCGGTGATGTTGACAAAGGAGCTCGCGGCGGTCCAGCGCTTTGTCATACGGAGATCCTGAGATAACGTATAAACGGCTGGTCATCCACCATTTGTATCCGATCTGTTCACCAACAGTTTCACCGCACTATAGAGGAATTTAGAAATCTATTGATAGTATTCCAGTGTGAGGAGATAGAGAGCCAGCCTCATAAGGTTTCTCTTCCCAATTCGAATGGAGCCATCTCACCCTCAGCCGATAGACGTTCGCTGCTGGACATAGGCCTCCTCTAAAGATCTCCACATCGATTGGTCATGCGGAGAGCCATGTATTACTGTGTATGTATCTTCTGCACTACTTGTAGGTTCTATTATAATCCAACATCATCATCATCATCCGATGGACTGTCTACTGCTGGATAGACCTCCTCCAAAGATCTCGACATCAATCTTTGTCCGCATCTGGCGGCTTCATACGACCTTTGTAGGGGATCGTATGGGGGAGATTTGAGCCATATCTCACCACGCTGGCCCAATGAGAGTTGGTAGGAGCTAGAGCCCGATGAGTTAGTGTGCAGGACCCCTTACACCAAATAAACCCAAAATAAGCCAACATACTAAAGCTTAAGCACAGTAACTCTTTTTCCTGCTAATTCATATTTATTTTTTCTCTTCACCAGATTAGTATATTTATTGAGGTTTATATTGATCATATGTTAGTAAACTTACTAGATAGTAATCTAGTTAGTAAAGTTATAAGTAGTAATTCATAATTTTATTACTTATACACAATAACGTACGGGGTGTGTAAGAACCTATTAAACAGATAACATTGATACAAAGCTTTTGTTAAATGAACACCCTGTATATCGTGATAAAGCTGTTAGTAAAAACAATACGGAACCCGTAATCAATTACGATAACATGACCGGGGGGTGTCCGATCTAAGATCTTTGTCTCAGGCTTAACTGCATTGCAGCATGATGGAGTCATCGCTCACGCCGCGCCGGGTCACATTTGATTTATAACCAACGAGCCTGATTAATCCTCGTGTCCTCCGCCTGTATCCTTTTAATGTCATGTCCTCCAATAATGAAGATGATTGATTCATGCCACCGCAAACGGGGAAAGTAGCCGGAAAGAGAAGGACCAGTCGCGGGAACTAGGTATGGCTGGACGACATCAAGGAGTGGACCAAGATCAAGAGCGCCGCGCACCTGATCCACCAAGCGCGCGACGGGTATGAATTCGTAGAACTGATGTCCAGACCATCAATTGGAGAGACACAAGAAGGAGAAGAAGAATTAATTCTGATACTTCCATTATATTATATACAATATTTACTTTTAAGTAAACATCAGTGGTGGAAGTCACTGGAAACAGGTACGCGTATCCGCTCGGACTTTAAAGTTATGATGATAAAGCAAAGGTTGGTTGGGGACCTTCTCCTTAAAGTTCCTCTCTAACTAGTGAAGGTTGATGATCAGTGTGGTCCAGTCCTTTCTGTATTTGGTTCTGTGGAACAATTTGAACGCCTCAGAAATGCCAGTCCATTCCCTGATATTCCTCAATTATGATATGTTCCTATTATATTATATATATACCAGAGAGGTCGATGACCTACCGAAAATCGCTTGAAATAGTTTGATTGAAAAGCTTCAGAAGAAGATCGACTGATGATGAAGATGATGTTCAAACTAAAATATTTCTAATAATTTGGTGTTTATAATAAGATTATTTAAAAGGAGAAATAAAGAGAAGATATCGAAAATATTTAAACTTGTACGAGTTTCAATTGAGAAGAAATATTATTTTTAATTTAATGCATAGATAACAACCCTTAAGGTCATTTGATATGAACCCGTTTAGATGAATACATTGTTCTCATTTCATGAATTTCTCTATTAATGTCAAAATGGTTGACTTTAAGTATTAAGATAACTTCCGTATTTTTTTTATTTCATTAAACGCCTAGACGAGCGGGATGTTCACCTGATGGTAAGTGATACGCCTGCAATGTAGCGCTTGTTAGAATGGTATACCACTGCACCATATTGCGCTCGTCGCTTCGAGATATAAGATGTTGAATCTCATTATACTAGTTGTAGCGTCCCTCTAACCGGAACACGATAATGTTTGCACTTGTGTTTGGTTGTAGAAATAGGCATTGCAGTGGTACCTACCTAAACTGCCTCCAGCAATAGAGACCTAACATCAGCAAAAGAGAACACTTTGTATGTAGTATTACTTTAGTAATTGCGAAAAAATCTTTACGAATAATTTCACGAACAAGCGTGAGGCCCGCGACGGGAGGGCATGATTTGTAAAAATCCCTCTTTGATTTTAAACGGCGACCCTCTTCACGGCACTCACAACGCTCCAAAACAAACCGCAGCCGGGGCCTTGGCTCTTAATAACCAATTTAAAGTATTCAAATATCGTCTCGATGTTTGCGGGACGATGAATTAACGAGTTGTTCTCGAATCGATTTTTATTATCGATGTTTTATTACATCACCTTCGGAATTAGTAGAAATCGAGTTGAGAATTAAGATTGCATCCTCAACGTACAGCCAGAGATCGCCGGTTCGATTCCGAGGTCACATTTTAAATAGCTTCGTGATAGGGTTTCTACTATTAGTAAGTGATACGCTAGCCGGTAACGTCGTGGCGCTAATTAAGACCATAAAGTCAGCATCACATTACGCTCGTCGGATAATTGAGTCAGCTATAACGTCCTTCAAACTGGATCCTGTTAATGTTTAGTCATAGTAGTTGGTCGACTGCAATAGGAGATGCGGTGGTACCTACGTAGTCAGTCTATACCAACAGAGACATAGCATCAGTAATACCATCATCATCATTATCTTCAGCGGTTAGACGTCCACTGCTGGACATAGGCTTCCCCCAAAGATCTAGTGGGTTCCCACGATTCTCATGTTCAGCAGTACCATATATTGTAAACCTTCCACCATAACAGCATCGCTGTGTTCCAGCTGGCAAGGTACGAGAGCCAGGGTATTATAAGTGATTACCCTTCATCATCCACAGCCATACCATTATTTAACACCATGTATAGTTGAGGTCATGTTGATTACACCATTTTCACATATGCATCTATGTTATCGATCAAATTTTTTTAGCCCAAGGCCTAATCACCAGGACGCCGCTCCTACTGCTTGGAAGATATCCTAAGTAATACTTTGTGGATACTACACAAAGATCTGACCCATCAGTCCGCCGGAGATATCCAGAGGTTCACGAGATCTCCGAAACTGTCAGATTCAAAATTTGGTAGAGATATTGCTTCTGCCTTTAGAGGTTAGCTAAGAATGGATTTTACAAAAATCCATCCCCAAAGGGAGTTGCGGGCGTCTTGTATGAAGGACTGGGGGTGAGTAATATTTCCGACAAATTTCAACCATTACCTCCAGCAATGTGGATGGCGAACAGGTAGTAGTATATATATGTATAAGGTGTAAGGAGTCCCGCATTACAACTCACCGAACCCAAGCCAACCTCGCCAGCTCATGGTGCAGCCTGCTAATCAACAGAGGCTCTGGCTCCCGCCAACTTGCATTGGACAAGCGTGGTGGGAATTGGCGCAACTTCCCCCATATAAACTCCTACATACGGCTACATGGGCTATGCTGAATGTATGTGAAGATTATTGGGAAGGTCTATGTCCAGCAGTGGACGTCTATCGGCTGATGATAATAGTATATATGTTGACCATAATATATAGTATATATATATTTAGCGTTATTTTTGTGTCCGACCCGCAATTAACTTATAATGACGCCACGGACAGTTAAGCGAAAAATGAAATCATTAAAGTTGACAGATTGCTTGACGATGAAAACGATGTTAGGAAATTAATTATATCTCAAGTTAACTAGAAACATATAATATGCCACTAAACTATTTTAAATATGTCGGTAATATATATAATTTATTGTTGTTGTTGTTGTAAAAAACGAATTCGTGTTAGAAAATGGCTGACGTGTTTATTGTCTTAACCTTTCGCAGAAATGATATCAATATGAAATATGTCCGCAGTATTTTTTTAAGTACCACTTTATTATGTCCGGATTCAATTTGTTTTTAAGCATCATCATCCACTGATTGTTGTCCACTGTTGGACAAGGACCTCCCCCAAAGATTGGGCCTTAGCTCACCACGCTGGCCCAGTGCGTGTTCGTGAGGTTGACTTGATCTCCGTAAGATGCTAAGGGTTACCTTACACCCCCGTTATAGCATATATAAGCGATATTATATATAGAAACTTTTTTGACTATCATAATATTTATAATGTTAAAGTTACAAACAAGTTATTTAAATAAACTTTAATGTAGATGTCGTAGATGAGGAGAGAAAAAGCTTTTTTAATATGGCACACTCCATGAGGATATGGGATATATATAAAGGATACTGCATCTGTTTGAAGAATTTTCGAGGAGAGATATTCCCAATACTATTATATATTAACAGGTTAATAATGATAACGATAGTGATGGTGAGGATGCCTTATTTTACCGACATATCTTAAGTCTCGTTACCCCGGTAATTGCGTCAGCTACAACGTCCTTCAAACTGGAATCCATTAATGTTTACGCATAGTAGTTTGTCGACTGCAATACGAGATGCGGTATCTACGTATCTACATAGACGGTCTGTATCAACATAGACCTAGCATCAGTAATATCATCATTATCATCAGCCGATAGACTTCCACTGCTGAACATAGGTGTCGCTCAAAGATCTCCATATCGATCATTACCGCGTTGAACGCAACCTGTGGCGTCCTTGGACTTACCCCACATTGATCGTCCCCATGTCGATCCAAGTGTGAAGAGCCTCTTAACACTACGTCCCGTATATATACATATATATTTAAATTTATATAGAGAAATCTATGGAACCATGATGCCTGGAGACTGAAAATGTGGTAGAAATATTCCTTTTAGCGAGTATAGGTCGTCGGTCGGAGTAGCGGGGGTGTTAATAATGGGAACAGATTCGAGGGCGTAGGGTTGCATCATTGCGAGAATATTTATAATAAAACATCACATTTATAGCTATATTACCGCCAGGATAACGGGCGGGTAACAGCTAGTGCGTTATATAACCGCACGTTGAACTACTAACATTAGACATCAACGACTCGAACACAAATCCAACCGATTTGACATTTGATGTATGTCATAGTGTTGTGGGCCGCGGTGCACACGAGAAACGCCACTAAGACCTACGTGTTAACGACCATTTTCCCGTACATCACGCTAACGACCCCATCGTGCTAATTGGAACATACGTCGCCCATAAATTATCTCGTCCGGAGCGATGATCGTGTGATTCGTATCCTTAATTAAAAACCGTTTACGATGTTGTAAATGTGTCTTAGATTGCAGTGTTAAGAATCTATTAGTATGTTACATGTAAATAGACCAATCGATTTTCCCAATGCTGGGACTGGGCTTCCTCTCTAACAAGCAAAGAGGCGAGGGTTATTATTTACTGTGCGGGCTGGATGTCACATGTCTACGTAAACTGTTGTTTTTAAAACTCATCGGTTTCCTTATGGTTTCTTTCACCGGAAGTTGAAAGTCAGTTGCAAACAAACCGATGCATCTAGGTTTACAGCTTGCAATTGAGCTATTAATCCTTGCTCTGATAATCATTCATCATTAACTCTTAGCTATAAGTCCATGCAACGAAGGGCTTCCTTTAATTACATTTAAACAGATAGTTCTAGCCTATTTACCTACGGCTAAAAGTCTGGATACTAAACTATTTTCTAGTGGAACAAGAAGTTCATTTATCCAACTGACAGTAAATAATACTGCTCGCAACAGCTGCTAGTTAGCTTATGCTTCAAAGCTTGATTGTCAAAGTTTTGGCAAGTAAGATGTAAGGGTGTATATATTTGGCGTTAGAAATAGACTTTAAAAGGAAATGGTATAAGAGACCTAAAGAAAAAAAAAATTACATTGTGATTTTTGCCGTGTCTAAACGTTGTTAAGTCTTGCTGCGATAGTATCGACGGTAGCTCGTCATTAGAGGCCGTCTCGTACTTACGACGGAGGTTTAATTGCTCGCTATATATCACCTCCGTCCGGCCGCAGTGTGCTGTTGCGCAACAGTAGCCGCTGATAACTCGGGTCACATTCACGCACCTTCCAACAGTTTCAGTGTTACCATATTAATAGTGTTTTAAAATTAACGTATATACGATTTATTGATTACTGTTATTAATTTTTTATGTTTTATTACATACTATGAATTCATTCGTGTGTCTATGAAATAGTATTGGTAGGTCTCTCTTGACGGAGACCGTCTAAGTTCCATCCAAGCTGGTATAACTGTCTTTAAAGAGTAGTATGCAAACATTACTGTTCTGTTATAGCTAATGAAATTACTGAGGTAATGAGCGGTAACAACTTACGTCTCAAGGCGACGAGCACGATGCGGTGTACATCATCTGAACTAACGCCACGTTGTTATGAGAACTATATAACTTACCATCAGATTTTTGTCTCGTTCTGAAGTGTAAGGGTTCCTGCAAGAAAACCCACAGGATCTAAGCTATCCTGACCTGCTCGTGGTGAGTCCTGCTAACCAAGAAAGGAAGCTCTGACTCCTATCATACCGCAAAAGGCCAGCATGGCGAGAAATAGCCTCAAATCTTCTCATGTAAATTTGATTTTGGGGTACGCTTATGTATAGCACTAGACGTCATTGGCTGATGATGATGGTGACTTTGTCTAGATCGTTCCATAATATAAAAAAAAAATCTTCCTGCTTATTTCTATACATTTCGCTATACACACAGTCCATAAGTAGGACGACCTGGTGAAGGTAATGGAAAAATGCTGAACTGAAACTAAATTGTTCGGCGTGAAGTTTGTTTGAAGGTCCAGCAGTGGGCGTAGGATGCTAACACAACACTCATACGAACGTTTTAATATATCTATAGCGGAACCCAAAATAGAAAGGTTTTTACGTACATAACGTCTTCTAATAGCATTAATTTTAATTAACAGTCGCGCTTCCGTTATCATTATGTGGTTTTGTTGCGATGATGACATAACGGTAGGTGATGATGAGTTGTCTCACACAGTGATTTATTACTGTTCCCACTATTGGGCATCACAGCCTGATCACAAGGAAGGAATCTATGCTCCGTTCATCCATCCATCCATCCAATCAGCCGGAAGACGTCCACTGCTGAACAAAGGCCTCCCCCAAAGATTTCCACCATTCCAGATATGCTCCGTTATTATTACATATATAAGAGAATGCCGCTCTCGGATAGTGTTGATTTTCTCGCGATATTTTCCTTCACCGGAAGTAACAGTACATTAGGGATCGAACCTGTGTCCTTGAGTACGTAATGCTGCATACTAACAGTGTTACCACGGCACCGTGTTTAAATAATGCCTCGTTATGTGATAGCATCTCGTTCAATTAACATTCCGCGGGGTCTTACTCACACGGCGCAAATGTCAAAATGTCGCATTTAAGCCGCGTCTCGTTCCTCGTAGCGAATGTGAAGTTATTATATTATTATTACATTATAAAGGGGTGTAAAGGGTTCAGTATAACAACTCACGGTACTCAAGTCAACCTTTAGCCAACACGCATTAGGCTAGGGTGGTGGGAAATGAACCCTACAAACGATTGAAGCTGGCGACAAGCCACTAGACGCGCGCAGTTGGATCGATATGAAGATCTTTGGGTGAGGTCTATGTCCAGCAATGGACGTGTATCTTCTTCTGATGATGATGATGACATTATAAAGTTTAACTGTTAACTAATCTGGGTTAATATGCGCTAGGCTGTTATATAAGATTGCAATCAGCAATGATCGTGATGTGGTCCTGAGTTATTGAAGACTGAATTAGTTTGTTTAGTATCCTCTCGCTTTACGTAATTGTTTTTTATTGAACTAATATCAAATCGAACAGGATATTTACCTGGTGGTAAGTTATACTAACGAAAATAACAATGTGCTGCTTTTTTACCACAATATTCATCACAACATTTCGTTTACGCCTTGAGACACAAAATGAAACCGTTAAGTTCAACACTACTTGCGTTAAGGTGTTAAAAAACGAAGCAGACAAGTTCGACGCTGTGGTGATAAGAAAAAAAAAACTCCGAACACTTCGCTCCGGATGCGATTTTTTATTAATCAACCGAGCTCTTACACAAATTAAATTAAGCCAAAGAATTGCCATCGGAGATGTGTACGGCCACCGGATTAACCCAACCGCGTTAAGTAAACGATACTGAGCTTTAAGTTAACTGGTCAAAGTGCAGTTTACTTTGGAGCTTCCGTTTAAGTAATCGGTGGTCGAAACATGTCAGCGCGAATACGTTCGTTTTGTTTTTTAAGTTAATAAGGAATTTATGTCCCGCTGAGACGTATCGGGTAGGTGTCTCGAAACTATCGGGATTTAGGTGTTATTTGGGGGTAGGGGTATACAGGGGGAGGACTGTGGAGGACAGGGTTTAAATGTGGTAGATAAAACATTTCAGTAGCGGAGATATGTGCGTATATAGTAAATACTTTAGTCCTGTAACTTAGGTTACGACATTAAGTATAATGAAGGTGTTTATAAGAAAGGAGGGTGAGTGATTCACTCGAAGGTGAGTGACCACCGTCGTCTGCGGACAGTGAAAATGTTAGAAAACACGTAGCTGCGTTGTCGACCTTTAATTTTCCCATACTATTCTTAAACGTAAATGTCTTGTTTCCGTACTGTCCTTTCTACTTGGTGCTATTTTATAGACATCAGTATCGTAGTATCAAAGTGACAAGTATACTTGTGTAATGGGCTTTTTTTTCCGATACTTGGACCAGGGACTTTTTTATTCCACACGCGGCCGCAGTCGATCGGCTATATTAGCTTGATGTAACACCTATCAAAAGCGACCATCACCGGCATCATGGTGTTGTAAAATATAATAAATATCGTGTCCAAATCGCCTACGAACTCCATAAAAGTTTTATACGGCGGTGTAGGGGCGCGGTCACACGGCCGGCGCGACGCCGCGGCCGAGCTGCGCGCGCGCAGCGGGGGGCGCGCTGTCACCGCGATGGCATAAATTCGGCATTTGTCACGGCATTAACACTCCGAAAAGGGGTTTTTATCATGTCACCCCCGCATCCGGAGACCGAGGTCGTATGAATATTTTGTGCTTTACGAATCTTTTGTTGTTCGCCGGCCGAACGCGAGATGGATTACACCATCGGCTTCATGTTTAGCAACTCATAGCACCAGCAATAGGAAGAAGGTTCCTCGTCATCTCAGGTTCATGTGCTATTATATCTGCTCTCTTATGTCCTCATAAGCGATCATTGCAATCAGACTAGCGTCATTATCTTAATCAGCCGACAGACGTCTATTGTTGGAGATAAGCCTCTCTTAAAGATTCTCACATCGATCGGGTAGAAATCCATATAGAGGGATTTGGGATATCCCCAATTTGCTGGCCTTAGCGAGTATAGATTAGCTAGGAACGAATTCTAAATAAATCCTGACCCAAAGGGAGTTCATCATCATCGTCACCCGATAGACGTTCACTGTTGGACAAAGGCCTTCTCCAAAGAACCTCATATGAAACGGTCTTCCGCTGGCCGCATCCAGCAGCTTCCCGCAACTTTCAATTATTTGTGGAGGTTCATATGGGAGGTTTGAGCCAGTTCCTACCGCGCTGGCCCAATGTGGATAGGTGGGAGTCAGAGCCCCATTTTTTGATGGCTTGGCTTGTGAGTCGTTATACGGGACCTTTTACGTTCCCATTCCAACAGTAAACTTTTATTCTATGACATAGAATAAAACTTTACTATTAGCTTTTACAGTAACAATACTAAACGGAGGTAATACATTAAAATAACTGA
Organism: Troides oblongomaculatus; assembly: GCA_029032895.1. Taxonomy (NCBI): domain Eukaryota; kingdom Metazoa; phylum Arthropoda; class Insecta; order Lepidoptera; family Papilionidae; genus Troides; species Troides oblongomaculatus. The sequence continues at coordinate 12,918,126 of JARDWC010000431.1, read as the reverse complement.
TTTATTACATAAATACACAAAAGCTACACTATTAAGGCCATGTGCACAAAACTAATCAAATTTCCACGCCACTGGATAAAGCGTGAAGCGAGATGTTCGCTGCGAGCGAACAATGAGATTCGTGCGCGTTAAAAATCGTTGGAAAAAGCATCGATTCGAGTAAAGAGCGATTGTTGTGTAAACTTGCGATCCGACGCGGCAAATGGGGCGGAATTAAACGCTCGTACGCGAGCCCCGCCTAATGACACGTGATGCCCGCCCGCAAGCGGACCGCGCCCCTAGCGCCATCGCAGCAGAGCTCATTTTACGATGGCCGATAACTGTACGCAAGACAGCGAGCGCAGTGTGCGCGATATTAACAAAAATAAAATAATTTATTGTTATGCATTATTGATATCGACCGTTTACCTCGTTTCAGCTTGTTTCTTTTTTTTCTATCAAACGTCGGTACTTTTGCGCGGGGCAAGCGAGCCGCTAATAATCAAGCACACGTCAGCGATACTGAATCTCATAATGGTATTAGGATATGATACGGGATTTCCGCTCTGCAGTTGTATAAGTGGCGGCATCTTTTAAGATAATTGTTCACTTCCGGTTCTGTTGCGCAAACGTACGCAAACTGCTGATAATAATACAGGAATTAATATTGATAAATAATTTTGGATCCATTCTCCATTGTTAACATAGATCGTAATGTGCATCTGGGTATGTGAAAAGTTTTTACAATACCACTAATTCGTGCAACCATCGCCATGGTAGATACCTCGTCGTGGAACTGTGAGAGAAGGCTTTCAGTCCCGACAGTGAGAACATTAGTCTATACATGCACAGAGTTATTATATCAAAAATGAAGAACTAAAGAAACATAAAAAAAATTACAAAGTATCGTCTACATCAAGACTGTTTATAGAAACAATAGAATTGAATCTAACTTTAAACTTGGCTCGTATATTTACTTCATCATCACCATCATCATCCACTACTGAACATAGGCCTCCCCCAAAGATCTTTAAAGAGTTTATTGTGGGAGAATTGGGCCTTAGGCCACCACACTGACCCAGTGGAGATTATTGGGTGGTCAGAGCTTCGTCAGTTAATCAGCAGAGTAGACCGAATACAGACGAGGTAAACGTGGGCTCCGTGAGATGTTGGGCAGAACCCCTTACACCCCTATATGTACTTATATTTACTTATATTGTCAAAATAACTAAATTAACAAATTCTAACTACGGCCAGTTAAATAATCCAAAACTCAATCAGAATTTATTCAGAAAGCTTAACAATTGTTTACAATAAACGATTCTACGTTATGCCTTACATTTTCAGCTGTAATCATCATCAGCTGATAGACGTCCACTGATGGACATAGACCTTTTCTCAAAGATTCGCACGTCAATCGGTCGTTGTTTGTAGAGGTTCATACGGGAAGATTTGAGCTATTTCCTACCATGCTGGCCTAATGTGGGTTGGTGGGAGCCAGAGCCTCGTTTGTTGATTAGCAGGGTGCACCATGAACAGGTGGGGTTGACTTCGGTCCCGTGAGTTGTTGTGCGGGACCCCTTAAGCTCTTTCAACTGTAAGTCCATTTAAAAACAGTAAAACCTCTTTTTAACGAACAGACAAATCGTTATACATCGTTTTTCCGTATAAATTTGCGAGGTACTAACATTTAGTGCCTGGCGTACCACAGGGTTACTTTCTGCGGCCATTCATATGGTCCTCTTATCATCTGACCCGTACATCTCCATTTTAGAGTCTTCATGGTTTTTGTTATTGGAACTACCTTAGTTTTATTTACACGTTGGAAAGAAAAAAGAAAGAGAGGCAGTTAGATACAAAGGTGGGAAAATGATTTAACAGCTGGATAATGGACAAGGTAAAGATTAGAAAAATAGAAAAGATAAGACTTAGATTCACTAATAAGAAAGTGAAAACTATAGAGTGATAATATTGTTAATTTCTCGCAATGAAGGCTATCTTTTATCTTTTACATTTAGTATGAATAAAGCAAGTATCAAGCCGAACATTACAAACGGGCGGTACAATTTCATTTATTTGTATAGATGTGTAGATAAACATAAAAGCGTTTTTAATTACGCGAACAATTACTGAACAGAAAAAAAAAAATGGAAACGTCAAACGTAAAGCGGTCTATTAAAAGTCTCAAAACACCCTTTTATAGAGATACGATCTCCCTTGCCACAGATTCCTATTAATCAGATGGAATGCGGCACGTAAAGAAAATAGGCGGTCAAGTGACGCTCTTGAAGTATACGGAGAGGTTCCGTATACGGAACCTTTAATTATAATACTTAAACTTACTAAAAATTAAACATAGGTCTAGCTGTGGACTTCCATCGATTGAGATGGTAGTGATAATGGAATTGATTATCCATAAAAGATTTTCTATGCAATAAGCAGGAAATATTATATTGTATGTAAACATTGGGAGGAAATTAGCGGTGCAAGAGATTCCGCCCAACGTCTTACAGAGCCCAAGTCAACTTAACCAGCTCGTGGTGCACCCTGCTGATTAACAGACGAGGATCTGACCATTCACCAACCCGCACTGGGCCAGCTACCACGGTTACAGCCCAATTCCCCTCAATTAACTCTAACAAGGAGATCTTTATGAGAGGCCTATGTCTAGCAGTGGACGTCTACAGGCTGATGATGATGTCAATATCGTTAACGTTATAGCTTTCATTTCAATTTAATAAGTTAGTGCTTGACCACGATCTTATCTGGTGTTAATTGGTGATTTTGAGTGTGACGAAGCGCACTAACCTTGTATCAAACTATTCACTCTTGTCTCGAATCCACTAGCGTTTAGAATGGAACATTGACTCCGGCAAGTGGTTCTACTCCTTATCAACTATAAGGATAGGTATTGAAATCACTATGTAAATCAGATTTAGGTCTGAATGTGATGAGCACAATGTGGTGTAGTATAAATCTACTTAGCGATAGATTGTTATGGAAAGGTCTATTTTAACAGAAGACATCAATCACATCGACAGACTGATCAAAATGATGATGAAATATATAAGTATTCATTAACTTTGTTCAGAGAGACATTAGTAAAAAAAAGTCTTCGGAGGTTTCTATATAAAATGATGAAAGAGAAATTATCAAGAAACCTTTAAACTATGCCAAAATGGAACCCTAAAAACACATGTATACAAGGAATAAAAACAAAATAGCATTAAGTAGACAGAAAAAAGTTCATTGAGCGGACCTCGCTTTTGGCCCAATCTGTATGCGATAAACGACCTTTACACTGTTCAGATAGTTACAAATTAAACTTTATGGGCTGCGGAGCAAGGTTCGAACCCGGATCTGTGTAAGGCACATTTTCGCGTACCGCCGGGGGACGTCAAAGTTAGTACACCTGTTAAGAAAGACGCACTGAATCCTTTACGTGTTTTCGTAAGGCGTTCTTACGAAGGTATTCTTTGTGTTTATTTTAAAAATGGCTCGTCATTATCCGCGCGTTTGCTTAAATTAGTCTTGTAAACCGTTTTTTAAAGTTCAATCCTTAAATTAGGTACTTTATCCTTTCATCATTTGACCCTATTGTTGTCCAATGTTAAACTCCCGATTTTAAAATCAGATTCCATTTTGATGTCACTTATTTCCAAAGTTTTCCAGTCATCTTAATCTATGGATTTCATGCAATTGCTAATATGTGATCTACATTCAAGGATCTTCCTACTCCATTGCTTTGATCTTCGCTCTATTAGCATTGATTATGTCAGCAACTTTTGCTTACATCCGCAGCATGAGGTGATAGTACAAGTTGTGAAATTTGAAATCTAATATGTACTTTATTGACAAATATCTAACCTTAGTATTATAATTCCCTTTTGATCGCAGTAGAATTTAAAATACTATAAATAAAATAAACTATAGTAATAAGTACTTTACTATATCTATGTTTATCATCTATTATAATCCTTTCAGATAGGATCAGTTGGCCGCGCATGTTCCTGTGGGTTGGGACCTTGGCCCGGCGTCGACCTGTCTGGCCCGACCCGATATCTCCCCAACTGTTACCCTGATGCCTCAATATTCAATTCTCCACGTCAAAGCGGTTTCCTATTGATGTCTTTTTTTTTCTTATCCGATCGATGGAATCCGGACCGGTTCAAATAGTTGAGAATTTGGAAATAAAATCTTTATTTCTCATGCCATTGTACAAATTGGTGTAGTCGATAAGATGAATCGTATCAACCATTTCTTGCAAAGGATTTAGATTTTTAGTGCTTATGTAGATTTTAGTATCTTATTTGTTTTATGCATTTTTTAGTATACCGTTTGTCAGTTTGCTGTGATAAGTGCCATCACCTCAATGTTAATTTGCACTAAAAAAACTTTTATCAGATTGATTATGCTAAATACTATTCTGGGGAGAGAAAATGTGGCTTATAGGCATGTAATGTTTAAAAGCAGTTAGTATATCATATTATATATGGCTTGTCCTACAGTTCCACCACTATTCAGTTATCAATATAATTTTCAAGTTAGAATATTTCCTATGTAATTGTGAAACTGTTTTTATAATTTGTCTTATATTTTAATAAGATCTACAAAATCTCTTGCAGATCTTGATTACTTTCGTATTATACTGCTTGTGTATTTGATATATTCGATCCGGCGACCGGCTTACACCGTCCGATGTTATCGTACTTGCATTAGGGTTCGGAAATACGACATTGAATGAGTGACTTTACCTTTAAGTTTATTTTGTAAGGGTCGTAAGTTACGGAACAACAACATAAGCTGCTCCGATATGGTAATATTTGAAACGGAGTGGTTCAAACGGTAACTGACAAATATAGTTTAACTGTGTCAATTATCAATAATTACTATTAATACAAGTATAATCTTTCAACGTTGTAGGGATTTACCTCTCGAATACTAAATGTTAGAAAGGTCATTACCATCAGATCATGGATATTATATTTATCATTTCCGTCTTTTTCTCATATATTGGAATCTACAAGTAGAAGCTAAATATATAATATATAATAGCGGCATTCATATAATAATCATTTATGCCTTTGTTAAATTTAATAAAATGTGTTTTAGCTTTTAAATTCTGGTGAGAACAAAATTTTACAGAAGGCTACCAATATTTTAAACTACAGTAAAATACAAATAATTCAAAACGGTCCGTCAATTACAGGTTAGTAATAAATAGAAGCATACGTAAACAGATGGATTGTTAGATAGACGACATTGGAAGATGCAATCAAAATTGACAAAAACATGTTTCCATACAAATCGAAACAAAAACGAAGACAAAAAACTAATTGTTATTTCCGAAGAAACCTTATCATCGATTTATCTTAACTGATCAAATGTAATAGGATAAAAAAAAAATCAATCAAACAATTGGCGTTTCCACTTTGGTTTCGCAATTGCCTCGCGCACAAAAAGGCCGGGGCGTCTCGAATAGGTTTTTGAATTAACGAAAAATGTGAAAAAAGAATTCAATTGACCGCTTACTGAAGCTGATTGCACTCGTGTTAATAACACAAAGTCAAAGGATGAACAAAAAGCATCTCCAGCAGCGTTTGTGAGCGTCGAAGAGTGTCGAAATAAATCGGACACCAATACAATCCAAACAAACGTAGTTCCATAATTACGAACGGTGAATCCGAACAAGTGATTTCGTGGCCGACGATTTACCTGACACACTCTAACCGTCAAATTTTAATAACGAATCTTTCATCGCTTTCCCTGCCAACACTAAAACTGATCGCCTTCTACCTTTATCGGGTAAACAACAAGATCTAGAATCGCCTGTTCCGGTCGCAGCTGGATGACGGCAGCCGCGCTGTAAACGTCAAGTTCTTTTTGAAATGTAAGACCATTAAAACGTAATGAGTGACCGAAGAAGTGGTGCTTTCGTACGACCACGTGCCGGCCGACGGATGTTCGATACAAAGCGACCAACTACCGTTCAATGTAATACAATAGATGGAAATAATTGTACAATTAATGTCGTAAACTTTTGCTCCAACGACACTCGAAACAGTCGAGACGCCGGAGTAATTGGGAGTCAAGAATCTTTTCTTTCTCTCGCAACAATCCTTTGTCTCGAGTGCGTGGACCACAATTGCTACTTTATAACACTTGTGGCATGCGGCTATAATCGAAAGTGACTTACATTTAAATCAACTATAATGACTGTTACATGTTGCTTTGAATAATAATAAGGCTTACATTAATATTATGAACAGCAGCACACTCTAATACTAGCTATGATAAACACGAGGATTTGCATCTTGAAAACAATATTTTCAACAAAACACTCTCTTAAAACAAGGTAAGTGAAAGTATTGTTGCTATCAATGTAACTTACATAAGACGAATCTTTTATAATTTAGATTTTTTCAAATCTTACATCAGGATGAAGTTCAAGAAGTGTATATGTTCACAAAAGCAAAGCAAAGGTTATAAACACAAAAGATTATTCAGTTCTACAGCAATTTCTAACAATAATTAATATCATTGTAAAGTTAATATCAACTGGAGAATAACATACGTATAACAGTTTAATTAACGAATTGTTGAAAATGAAGTAACGGTTAATTTTAAACAGTAAATAGAATCAGAGGTTAGATGTGTATTAAGACTCCATTCATTTCTCATTGTTACCTGACCACGGACCCATAAGACAAGGGCCACTATAATTCTATAAAAGCAAAGGGTGTACATAACTTAACCTACAAATTTTCTATTCTCCGATAACATACTCTAGGTAAGGGACGCTAAGGCTCACAATGGTTCCGCGTATGCAATTTACAATAGACAAAAATAAATCCGAGATATCGCATGAGTTAATTTTTACGCCCTGATGCCTCCTCTGAATTAAGTAATTTGGATTGTCTATGAGGGTGCCGTGTAAATAGATTTTCACACGATATGTATACCGCTTAAGTCTCACACACGTCTGCAGTTCCGTATTAGAAAACCAAAATAAACATTAAACAAGTCGATTATTAAATAATTTGCTTTAGTAGCTGCTCCTTTTGAAATAAATAAAGAAGATAAAATTTACAGATTTAGAATGATGGATCTAGATGTACGTAGATCATCGCAGGAAGGAAAGTCGCTTTAAGAATAGATCGTGGTACATTTAAAGGAGATTTTGAATGTTCCTCCAGTACTTTTTTATGAGCGACATTCCCATTCAGGAGGCGACTGCGGAAAACCGGTCAATGACAAAGTAAGCAACAATGAAGTTATGAGTGCGGACAAAAAGCGTCCAGGTCCCGAGAAAGCGTACGCGCAGCATCCGAGCGCGCTCGTAATTGCCGATGTTTGTATAACAGGAGCCATTCACCGATACAGAAGCCGAGGAGAGATTTTTAAAAATACAACCTTTGAAATTTTTATCTTCACTTGTGTCCGCAAACAATGAGGGCAGCTCGAGTGGCCGGACCGACGAGCCGCTACAAAGGTGGTCAGGTTGCTGGCAAATCAAATATTATCACGCAGCTCGAGTATACCATGAGTCGTGCAAACAATAGTAAGGAGAGGATGAATGGAGCGGCGAGCGTGACGCGGGACGCGCGAGGCGCGGCCGGCCCCGAGCGGGCCGCGGGCGGGCCTCGGACGGGCCCTGCCGTTGTTAATGACGATTTTTGTTCGAAATATTTACAACACATAATATCTATACAACTAAATTTGTAATTAGATTAAATACGATTTTTTTTTAAATCCTTAAAACATTTATAAGCAATGGAAATAAGCAGAAACTAACCTTTTAAAGTAATGGACGTAAGCTTTGAGGTTGTCACACGGTTTTTCGAATAAATGTATAGATATTCAATCTTCTTAATGTTCCCACGGATGGGACTATTTTTCATAAAGATGAAGTTAAGTCTGTTAATGAAGTTTATTTAAGTATGTATTTATAACATCTAAGGATAGAAAAGTTTGATTTTGCAGTACTGCTAGACAGACGCTTGCCGTCTTGAAAGGTACGATGTAAATGTTCGTTACTTAAGTAATTTCGCATTAAAGTGTGGTAGTGGTGGATATCCTGCGACGGCAGCTGCCACGAGCGCGTCGCATTGCAGTCAGCTCATCACAAAAGTGGTGCGTGAGGGCATTATTACCAGCTCGGCCTGGGGGGACGTTCGTTAGCGCGGCGCATTGAGACAATTCCTGTTTCGCGAATTCCTGCACTCCACAATGCCGCCCGATACAATCCCTCGCGACAACAATAAAGTTATTGTCATAAAATAGCCAATAGGTACAGAAATGACGGGTTACGATCTCCTTTGTGAAGTCGCCTCCAGTCGTGAGTGGCTCATTGTTCACTGTATCCTCGGGGAGACAAGACAGTGTCTCCACAATGCCGCCGTGAAACGTATTTATAAACGTTATGGATATGAATGGATAATGTGAGGAGAGTTCCGCGGTCCACAATGAGAGCAGCGGGACCTTGGGCTTGTACAATTCGGAGATTAGACACCATTCTTCTCATCTCAATATTTCATATTTACACGCTCTGATTTCTTGTTAAAGTAATTCTCAAAGTTAATATTTCTGTTGGACTAATAATGAGGTCCTTACTGCTACAGTGGACCGGATATTTGTTTGTTGAATAAAACTTAGCAGATCTCGTCTCTTTCTATTTTTACAAACACTACTTATATATAGAATTATTATAAATTTACAACTAGACCTATTGTGGTCCAAATTATCAGAAAAAAAGGTACCTTTCGATGTTTTGATACACTTAGTATTAAAAGAACGAAAAGTACCTTTTTTGTGATAATTTTGGCCACAATCGTGATAGAGAATCTTTAGTGATCGTTTGTGGATATTAAAAACTACAATGTAGTGTACATTGAGTAATAAGAAACATGCTTAATTACGATTTATTCGTATATTGGCAATACTGACAGGTTTTTGAATTTAGCTGCCGTCAGACCGTAAATTTATCTGTAATCTGTCTTTACATCAGAGCCTTAGCATTCAGCTTCATTGTAATTTAACATCATATCAGATTAAAGTCGACTGTCTAGACGTTTATCGTTAAAGAATTATATATGTAAAGCTAAGTATTTTCACATCGCATTCCAGTTTCGCCATAAAAGCTGGTGGAATGAGGGATTCGTCGCGGTCACCGTTTTTTCCCCAACGCCCACCGAAATACTTTTAATAAGAACGTTGACACCCAAAAAACAATCGAGATAGGTAAGTAAAATACCACGCTGCGAGCCGCCATTGTGCCCGTGTAGGATAAAAGATAAAAGAAACGAGAAAGGTAAAAGAAAAAAAGATTGTCTCGTTTTTCTGTTTGAACAATGCACCGCGTCAACGACAGCCATGCTGCCATCGGGACCGTCCAATCCGGGGAATCGAATCTGCGCCTGATGTTCTTGTTTACCGTTTAATTTGGTCCGTTGTTTCATTATCACAAGCTTTTCATTACATTTTTAACTTAAATCCAACTTCTTTAATAAAACTTATTCGATAATAAGTGAAAGGTTTAACGTCCCATTTATGAGAGTCTGTAGATCATTAACAATATAGAAAGAATACTATGTAATGCTGATGTACTAAAGTATAAATATGTTATTTACAGTAAAAAACCAAGTAGTATTAACACGTTCAGTGTATTATGAGATCTAAAGGATCTCCTACGAGTATTTTAGTTACTAAAAATGGGGTTCTCTATTTCTGTGCGAGAAGCTTGGGTTTCTTTATATCAACGTGTCTGTAGCAGACGAACAAATTTTCTGTTTTCAATTGAATTGTAAAATAATTGGAGATCGTTTAGGTCCCAAAAACACTGCGAATAAACAGTTACAAAATCTATTAGGTCTCCAATGAACTGGTCGTGTCTATAAAAACTTCCCGAAGCCGTTGATGGTGGAGCTCGACTCCCAGAAAATTTTAGTTTTGATATAGACAGTCTGAATACCACAATATTGTTTTGATGATTAGCACTAAGCTAAAAGTTCTAAGTTAAAACGAGACGGACGAGACCTTCACGTGATAGTAAGTGATACACGCGCCAACACCAACATGGTACTAGTTAGGTTGATAAACACAACACCACATTTGTTCATCACCTGGAGATGAGAGAGGGAGGATGTTAGGTCTCTTTACCGCGGTAATTAAACTACGGCGAACTTCAAACAGGAGCACAATAATATTTGCACAGGACTATCTAGTGACAGAAATAGAAGCCGTCTTAGTACCTAGACCTCCTTGGTATCGAACTCCATAGCCAACAGTTGTAAATACCAAGGATTAAGTGAATCGACTTCCGATGGTGCACACTGCATGTGAATACTTCACATCACCGCCTAAAATAACACCAGCCCTTGTATTGAGGATATTGGATTCGAGGATTGCGTAAGCGGACCATTGTGACAATTTTTTTTCACAGCTCCATGTTTTTTTTTAATCTCGTGATTCGATACTTTGACGGATCTCTTTGTGCAGTTAGCTTTTTTCTTATAACTTCGACACCTGAATCCGATGCCCCTTTTTGGGGGACGAAGGGAGTAGTGGCTGATCAATTTAGCCCCTTTTGTTAAACGCCTTAGTTGAAGAGGTAATGTGCACCGGATGTGTGAGCCTCTGCGAATGCTTATTGTTAGTCGGAGTTATGACTGTCATAAACTATTGCTGTTATAAATAATTCTTAACAAGCACAAACCCTTGAAAATGTTATACACAATATACTATATATTCGGTCACCACGAGGTGAGGTTGGCTTGGATCCCCTAAGTTGTGCAGGAACCCTTGACCCTTGATTTTAAAGAACAAAATAACAATCCGAAGGTCGGGTAGGACTCTTGCCGGAGACCGTTTTAGTACCACCGGCAAGGTCTATTTCTGCTGCTAAACAGTAGTGAGCAAATATTTCTGGGTTCCAGATTGAAGGGTGCTGCAGCTAGTGAAATTACTGGTGTAACGAATCTTGGTCTCTTATCTCTCAAGCCGACAAGCACAATGTGGTGCTGTGTATATAATCTTAACAAGGGACTAATTATGATCAGGCGTATAGCTCCTCTCATCATTTAGTAAATCTTCCCTACAACCCCATTTGGGATAGGGATTTTGTAAAATCCATTCTCAGCTGACCTCTTAATGGCAGAAGCAACATCTACATATAAAAAAAATATTTGGTAGAAGCTTTTGTTGAATATATTATTGTCGAACATAGTCCGACGACGAACCAAGGGTTAAAATTATGATGATGATAAAGCCACATCACGGCGGTGTGAAATTTTCCTTACTCACGGTTTCCCATCGAAAGGATCCGCATTGTTAAGTTATAATTTCAAAGTTACATTTGACTTTATAGTCAAGTGACACGCCTAGATTTCTCATGAGCGCGGAGGCAGCTCAGCAGGTACGGCCAGCCCACCGCCGGCTGCCCCAAGAGTCGAGGAAACACCTCGGAGACGGCAGCGGAGCGGAGCACCCCGCCGGGGTAATCACAGGGGTGACATTGTTGTACTTCATTAAATGCATTGGAATTTAATTTAGTTTAACAAACGATACGGCGTATTCTGTAAGGGTGGAAATCTATTTAAACTTCTAGAACATTCCTATGGGTTTTGACCTTAATAACAAGTTATGATAGTAATGATGTTATTTTATTTATTTATTCTTGGATACCTTTCATCATCATCATCATACCTTTACTCTCATATGAATCCATATGTATATAAGAGAATTCCACCTACAGAGACTCGTCACTATATATCTAGAGCTAAGACCAGGAGTCTTGAATTTTAGTAGGACTATTCCTCTTAAAGGTCAGCTAAAAACAGATTTTATGAAATATTACCCCCAAAAGGAATTGCGAGGGTGTTATGGCCATTATGGGGAAGAATAGCTAGTATTATATACATACAAGATATCCAGAGTTCTCATCACGCGATCTTCGAAGCTTTGAGAAGTAAAATCTCAAAATTTGGTAAAGATATTGGTTCTGCCATTAAGAGGTCAACTTAGAATGGATTATAAAAAATTCCATCCCCGAAAGGATTTACGGGGGTGTTATAGTCAGAAGAGAACAGATAGTATAATGAAAATATTATTTGGCTTACTGACGCATACATTAAAGTTATAAGTTTGGATCTTTACCAAGATTCTGGATGGAATGAGAGGATTTATCTTAAGTATAAATTAAGTGATTTTAAGTTAAAAAAATTATTTCTAATAACAAAATGTATTTGAAATAACTGTGCTAACAAGATCTATGAATATAACTAATGAGTTACTTTGCTATTGATTCAAAAGGAGTGCTTAAATTATAACCTTTGCATAAGTTACTAAGTAATAACTTAACAATGTAATTTATAAGAAACTGTATAAATTTTATTTCAAGTAAATGTAATTGTTTGTGTGTTCGTGTGAACATTAAGAGAATTCCCTTACAGCGGGCGTTGCGCCCAGCGTGGGCCGCCCCGCCCATCGCCTCCGTTCCCACACGGCGGACCCTGCAGCGCTGGGCGGAGTAACCACCGCTGGGCGTACCCAACACTGTTACTGTATTAGTGTATTAAAATTTATTACTATACAATTTTGTGCAAATGTTTCAACGCGTAGTTTCGGCGGATGTAAAGTTTTAATGCGCACCCACTTGGTTAAACACCAACCTCATTGACCTTCCACATTCATAGTGGCTGTATTGAGTTCGTCATATATTGGGGAGGCCAATGTATACTGGACGATCACACTATCATTTGGTCTTGTTGCCACTTGATTCAGGTAATTGATCACTCTTTATTAACTGTTATAATTAACTGTTTGTAGAAAAGCTAATTATTAATTAGTACAGTTTTTTATTCTACAACGAGACGTTCACTTGATAGTACGTGATACGTCTGCTTATTAAGTAAATCAAAGTGTTGATAGTTACAATGTTATATACTCTACAACATTGCGCTCTTCGCCTTAACACATAAGATGTTAGATCTCGTTACTCCAGTGATTACTACTGGCTATAGCGCCTTCCAAACCGGATCACAGTAATGTACAAATTACTGTTGTCGCTTCGTTGAAGTTGCTTAGTCCATCATCTCAGACAGACGGCAGAAACGATCACATATCTTCGACATGATGCTTTGTCTACTGAGGGGAAGTCGGAGTTATGTGGAGATCTTTACCCAATAAAACCCCCTCAGTGATCACCTGCAGCGTTTGGAGAGGTCACGGGTTCTTCGTTCGAAACACGACCACGGCCTCGCTAACTCTATGCTGGGACAGTTCATCCCAAGGTCTGCTTCACGCAAACCCTAACTACCTAACTAGAGCAAGCAAGAAGATACTACCACAGATAAATAGTCCACTCCAGTAATCTTCACAGACCGGTGGTAGTGTCTCTGTAGCTACAGACTGTCTAGGTAGGTACCACCGCAGCGCCTATTTCTACCGCATATAGTAATGTGCAAACATTACCGTGTTCCAGTTCGAAGGGCGCTGTAGCTAGAGAAATTACAAGTGTAACGAGACTCGATCATGTAAAGCGACGAGCGCAATTTGGTGCAGTGTACATCATCCTATAACTAGCGCAGGCGTATCACTTACCATCAGGTGAATTTCTTGTCTTCTCGCTTAATGAAATATAAAAGAAAATAACTGTCATTCCCATAGGAAAAAAAAATGAGCAACGCGACACAAGTACACAATGTACACGCAGCGCGTCTGTGAAGAGACACTTTGGCTATAAAATTAGCATAAAGCATAATTAGCTTTGTTATATAGCATGGAGTGGCGGGCATCCAGCTATCCGGGGCTCGGAGTACATACCCTGACTCCACCTCCCCAACCCTCCACCACGGGACAAAGCGCCGTGTTTACATTGTGCGGGAATGTATAATTAATAGAGATGTATGGCGCCGGCCATGAGAAAAATCCGGTGGTGAATTTATTAAGCAGTAATCACATTCTGGTAGTAAAGTTGGTTCGTACTTCACTGGTGGCAGGTCTTTGCTGCTGGAGATCGTCAGCCGTCAAGCGATAGTTTGCAAATATTACTGTGTTCCGGTTTGAAGGGCGCTGTGGCTAGTGTAAATACTGGAGTGACAAGACTCAATAAGGTGTTGTGCCATTATAATCAACGTCACGTTGTTATGGGTGGGCGTGTCACTTACCAACAGGTGAAGGGGTGGGTATCCTAGACCAGCATTGAAGATGTTCACAGCTGGCCTAGGATGCCTACATACGGTGGTGGAACGGTTGTTCTTTTGTGTACTCTTCTAAGCAACATCAGTCCAGCTTCCTTTTTTTTTAATTCTACACGATTTTGCGTTGGGGCTAGTTAAGATGGTATACACTACATCACATTGTGATCGTCGTCTTGAGACATGAGATGTTAAATTCGTTACACCAGCGCCCTTCAATCCGGAACACAGTAATGTTTGCACAGTACTGTTTAGCTTTTACTGTTTATATATATATAATGAAATATGGTTTCCTTTGTTCGCCTATCACGCGAAAACAAGTGAACGTATCGACACGGGAATACAACCATTCGACGCGGAATGTTTCGTAGATCGTTTTAGGCTACTTATTATTTGAATTTCATAGATCCTTCATCATTTTATTTCTAATTAACTTTTATAAACATTTTCATTAGGTGTTACATAAGTAATACGGCAGTAAAAACGGTTGCTATGGTAACGGTTGGTATACAGAGTAATTGCGTTGTAATTCTATATTACGGCCAGCAATGAGGGCGGGGGACAGTTAGTTTTTTCAACAGCCAATTTTACGTCCCCACTGTTGGGGCACAGGCCCACCCTCAATACGAGGGCGATGGGGCCATACTCACCACGCAGGCCCAATGCGGATTGGTGACTTTACATACATCTTAGAATAAATTCTAATTCATGTGCGGGTTTCCTCTTTCACCGTTTCACCGTTTGTATTTCGCTGTTGTAACTTAAGTTCACAAATGTATATAAATTAAATATTAAAGTCATCAGTACATGCCGAGATTCGAACCCGCGACCTACGGTATGAAGGCAGCGCGCTCTAACCGGCAGACAAACTACTTTTTTGCGAGGCTGCTGTATGTTCACGTCCAATGAGAGTACGAACGTTGCCATGTTTAATAACTTAAACTTGACAAAGGGTAGAATAAGTTCATCCATGTTTCATCAGTTGGCAACACCTGTCGCTGGTCGCGTGGGGTTGCATTCGCTGGCTGAAATTGTTATTGATTGCGCATTGTGGCGGTGAAGGAGGAGGTGGACATTACTCAGGACTTCGTCTCGCTGTTGGTGCTCGTAAAACGTCGGCGATTCGACACAGCTCCGCTCGTGGGTTTGGACACACCATTCTGTAGCGTATTGTAATTGATATGAAGAGGACAGAGAGAGAAGGAGAGAGAAGGAGGGAGAGAGAAACACAAACATTATAAAGTGCTTATAAATATCACATTGGTGGTAGATTTCTGTTGCTCAGCTGTATAGTCTCGGGCTAGTAAGAACAGGACTAAAGTAAGCCCTGTCTGTCGTAGAAGGCGACTGAAAGGGTCTAGGAGTTTCGCGGGCCTTGAGAGTGGGGGCCTTTATCGCTAAGTGAACCTGAGTAGGACCGAGTACAGCGATGGCGCTTAGGAGGGTTAGACTCCTCCTCAGAGACGTGTAACACCGGTGCGTTCTATAGGAGATCCCGGAGTCTCTCCGATTGCACTGATGCAGACCACCGAGGGGGTTTTAGTGAGTAAGAATCTCATATAACTCTGCACCCCCAGCAGGAGGGTATCTTTCGAAGATGTCTCCCGAAACAATAAAAAAAGTTCCTTGCTGCTACAGACCTTCTAGCTTCTCTAGCAGCATACAAACAGTACTGTGCAAACATGACTGTGTTCCTGTTTGAAGGACGCTATAACTAATGAAATTACTGCGATAATGAGATTTGATATCTTATGTCATAATGTGGTGCTTAACTTAGACGTAACTTATCAAGTGAACATCTCGCTTCTCTCTTCGCTTTGGGTACCGTGTGTATTCAAAGGCGTTGTAGGTAGTGAAATATCTCGGGTAGCGATTAGCGGTAGTCGTGCAGTATCATCCTAAGTTACCCGAGATTGTTAGGGGTTGTAATTCCACTTATCATCAGGTGATCGTTTCATTCTCATAATAGACTTAAACGTTTCATGAATTTCCTCCCCAAGAATTTATGGCACCGGAATTGAATCATAGACCTCTGTGTTAAGTAAACCGCTGCGCTATTTACCTGTAAAGGCCTCGAGGATCAAGTTAGCTTGATTTACTTGACCACCTCCGCGCAGGTAAGCCTCAGCAGACCATAAATATGTGGTGCCATCGATAACGTTTGCAGTCGGCCCGTTAATTCGCGTCGCATAAATCAGCGGCGCATTCTCCTCAGCGTCATGAACTTGGCCGTTGTGTAGCCGGACTGCATCAAAAGCTACACTACAAGCTACACCTATACAAATTCAATATCGAGTTAGCAACACCAGTAATCCGGTGGTGAGGGTTGTCGCAAACCACACCTGCATACAATCTTTTTACTATTAGGTCTCTGTTGCTATAGACGTCTAGGTAGTTACCAAAGCAGCATCTATTGTAGCCGACAAACATTACTGTGTTCTGGTTTGAAGGGCGCTGTTGATAGTGTTATTATCGGGGTAACGAGGTCTAACATCTTGTCTCAAGACGACGAGCGTAATGTGGTGTAGTATATATCATCCTAACTAGCACCACGTTGTTATGGACTGGATGGATGATGACACCCCATCATCAGGTGAACGTTGTTCTCGTCTCGTCGCTTAGTAGGATAAAAAAAATTAAAGTCTTCTCATACCGGATCGTGTGGGAATCTATGGAGGAGGTCTATGTCCAGCAGTGGACGTCTATCCGTTGATGATGATGATGAGTAATATCAACTGATCTTACCGGAAATGGATTCCTCATCTTCACAATTGATAGAATCATTCGACTATGTATCACACATATATATACACATATCTATACATATATATATATATATATGTATGTATATATATATGTATGTATATATATATGTATGTATATATATACGTATGGATATGAGATACTTGCCTGTAGATATATTCTAATGTATTTAAAGGAATTACTTTGTCGTTATGAGGTTGAGCCGGTGGGGTCCGGGCTGGCCGGCTCGTGGTGCTGCGCCCCAGGTACGAGGCGGGTCGGTAAATCAGGATTAGAGGGCCCGGCCAACGAGCCTCATTTGTGCGTTATTTATAAACGCACCCGCGACGCAGCCCCGAGGTCACCAAGCCTGGAAAACGCCACATGAATTCCACATTCTGTACTAGTAGATTCTTTTTTTTATACAACGAAGCGATGAGACGAGCGGGTCGATGACCTGATGGTAAACGGTACGCCTGCTCGTAACAACGTGCACCACATAACGCTCGTCGCCTTGAGACACAAGATGTTAGGTCCCGTTACCACGGTAATTACACTAGCTACAGCGCCCTTCATACAGTACTGTTTCTCGGCTGCAATAGGCGCTGCGATGGTATCTACCTAGATGGTCTCCGGCAATAAAGACCTAAGGGTGTAAGGGTTTCCCGCATAATATCTCATGGAATCCAAGACAACTACACCAGCTCGTGGTGCACCCTGCTAATCAACAGACGAAGCTCTTGTTACCACCACCCCGCATTGGGCCAGCGTATTAGAAAATATCCCCAATCCCCATATGAATATTCACTCCGATGTAGGGATGGTTGTGGGAGGCATATGTCCAACAGTGGATGTCTATCAGCTGATGATGATGATGAATAGGTACCTATCACCAACATGGTATATACCGACGGTTGGATATCCTGAAGATCCTTTTACACTGTGAAGTTCCTCAAAATAGGCGCGAAAAGGTTTATGCTGAGTCGGCAACTAGTTCAGTGATACATCTGGTATTACCGTCGGTTATTGGCTGACGGTGATGGTTTACCATCAGGCGGGCTGTACACCTGTTTGCGACGTAAGTGGTATAAAAAAATATTAAAAACAACCTTGAAGTACGAAAATAATTTATTTATTATAAAATAAGAACGGTAATGATCAAGATGTAGAAAAAAAGTGAGCTACTCTCAGTGACAGTCCGCCATTTTGAAATTTGTATTGTTGATCGATAATATGACTGTTTTCAATATTAATACAAATATATATCTTTTAGACATTTTGTAATTATAATAACAATATAAAACAATTATTTATTTAAGCTAAAAGTCTAAAATGTCTTAAATAATTAATTTAGTACTTAATCTTGTTAATTTATAGCGGAAATAACAGTGTCAGCGTAACGGAACTGTCAATTGCAAGTCTCTTATATTTTATGTTATAACTACATAGTGCTGGTGGTAGGTCTCTGCCGGAGACCGTCTACTTAGGTACCGCCGCATTGCAACCGACAAACATTACTGTGATCCGGTTTGAAGGACCTATAGCTGTCACGGGTGGTAGTGTCTCTGTTGATATAGACCCGTCTAGGTAGGTACACCGCCGCACCTATTGCAGCCGACAGATAGTATTATGCAGACATTACTGTGTTCCGGATTGAAGGGTGCTATAGCTAGTGCAATTACCGGGGTAATGTGAATTAACATATTGTATGTTAAGGCGATGAATGCAATGTGGTGTAGTGTATATCATGGTAATTAGCGCTATGTCCTTATGGGCGGGGGTATCACTTACCATCAGGTGGACGTCTGGTCGTCTCGTCGCTTGGTTACGTAAAAACCTGACCTGGACCTGCCGGGCACCAGAAACCTTCGTATGTGGAAGTTCATATGGCCTTCCATATATGCATCCCCATTTGGGTCAATTACCACCACGCTGGCCCAACGCCGGTTGGTAGGAGCCTGACCTTCGTGTTGATGAGCAGGCTGCACCATGAGCTGGTCAGGTTCGCTTGGATCCCGTGAGCTGCTGTGCGGACTTGATGCCTATAGGCATTTTCTACCAGCCACCCTAGGACATGAGATGTGGTGGTAGGAGAGGTAGAATCACAATGCCAGATACTGTCATTGTTTTTTTTTTAATATAAGAAGTAAACGTATTATTAATGTATTCATGTTTTCAGTCGGGATGATGTTACAGCAGACTTACCCCCGGGGTGAAATTATGATGACAAAGGGTAGCATATGGCGGTGTTTGTTGCAGCGGAAGCTCTGTATTGTTCGTGTATTCGCTGAACCCTGAGAGAGCTGCAGCGGGAAGGTTTGCACTATTACCAAGTCACAAGCGAACAAGTCTAGAACTTAATAGGTCATAAACAGTCTATAACCTAAACGTGCCTTGAATATAAAATCATCATCATCAGCCGATAGACGTCCACTGCTGGACATAAGCCTCCCACAAAGATGTTGTGGGAGGCCTATATAAGTAGATTTACCACGGTCAAGGTCGGCTCCGCCCAGAGCTTCCGATGCAGGCGAAGGTGGTCAACCGAGTGGATTCACCTTAAACCCAGACACACAAATTGCGACTCCATCATCAGATTAGACACTCCGAGTACTATACTAGTGTACACCAGATTAAAAATGGGCTGCGGAGCCAAGTCCAGCCCTGCATCAGATGAGCTGTCAGAGTCAAAACGTTTACCAAGCGCTAAACCTCATTAGAGTGATCATTATCATCAGCCGATAGAGGCCGACTGCTGAACATGGGCTTCCTCCGAAGATCTCCACGTTTGCAAGAGTTCATATGGGGGGGATTTGGGTCAGTTACCACCACGCTGACCCAGTGCAACTTGGTGGGATCCAGAGCCTCATTCGTTGATTAGCTGGCTGCACCACGAGCAGATGAAGTTGGCGTCGGCTATATGAGTTCCTCCATTTAACAGCTTAAAAATTGGAGATCCCTTTCCGGTATTAAAATCGCTGTTCTCTCATGCCCGACTCCATCGATTCAAGTCATGACCTGAAGCTATACACATGTGCCCTCAATGTGGCCGCCGCCTTTGTTTCCTCACAATGTTAATAACTAAAGCGGCGTGTATCAAACGTTTCGATTTGTGTTCATTTGTTATTAAACAAATGATGCGTTTAGTTCTTAAATAAATAAAGGACCTTTTAAGGAGCCAACTTCTAGAATATTATCCTTGTATCCTTCTGGAGATCACTTCTATAGTTACTGCATATAAAGTGATTACATAATAAGACGTAGACAGAAGGTAATAAAATAAAAAAAAAATTTGACAGTAAAACTTTTTTTTTTATTGAAGCGACGAGACGAGACTTACGTTCACTTCATAATAAGTGATAACACCTATAACTACGTGACACTTACTAAGATGGTATACACAGCGCCATATTGTTCTTGTAGCCTTTACACATAACATGTTAAGTTACCGCAGTAATTTAATTAGCTACAACGCCCTTCAAACCGGAGCACAGTAATGTTTGCGCACTACTGCTTGATGGCAGACGATCTCCGGCGATAGAGACCTACCACCGTGTGTCCGGTAGTCGCTGTCCGTCGTCCAGGCCCACCGGGACCCCATTTTGCCCACGTTTTGTGCAGCGCGGTGCGCACGACTCGTCCCATTGTAGCGTGACAAGTAGTTTTGGGAAAAATATACCACCCTGTTGCTGATACTAATTTGCACAGGGCCGTACTTGAACGATCAGATTTATATTATATATATATATATGTTTAACAAAGTACACAAATTAAATGACTACAGATTTTTTTTATACCCGGTCTGGGTACCACCGCAGATCCTATTTCAGTCGACAAACAGTACTGATCCGGATTGAAGGGTGTTGTAGCTGGTGAAATTACTGAGGTAAACAGATTTAATATCTTATGCCTCACGACGAGCGCATTCTGGTGCTGTGTATATCATTCTAACTAGCGCTATGTTATTACGGACTGTATCACTTACCATCAGATGAACGTCTCAATTGTATCCTCGAAGAAAAAAAAAAAAAAGATGATTTATATGATTATCTTTATGCCTTTAATGTGTCAAAGCCAGATATAGATTTTATTGTTTCTAAAAAAAAACAATTATTTAGTCTTAATTTCTTTGAACTCTATCAGGAGTATATGTTTATATATGTAATGAGAAGTTAAATATATAACTTATTCCAAGTAAGAAGCAGAGCTGATACTTAAGTTTAACTTAACCTACCCGATCCAACGATGGACGGTCACCTGATGGTAAACGATACGCCTGTTCATAACACCATGGCGCTAGTTAGGATGGTATACACAACACCATATTGCACTCGTTGTCTGATACATAAGATCTTGAGTCTCGTCACCCAATTACAGTAGTTACAGCGCCCTTCAAACCGGAACACAGTACATGCAAACTATATTTTGCTTAGTAAATTCATCACCGGATTTTTCTCAGGGCCGGCGTAGAATCTGAAACACAGTAATGTTTGTCGGCTGCGTCAGGCGCTGCGTTGGTACCTATCTAGAAATAGCTCTGGCTCCAACCAACCAGCATTAGGCCGTAGTGGGAAATAATCCAACACCCCTCATATGAATCCCTACCCATCCTGAATTAGAAATCTTTGGAGAAGACCTATGTCCAGCAGTGGACATCTATCGGCTGATGACGATGATGATGAGAATACGATTCCAAATGACCAATGACAATTAACCGTTTGCTTTACCATCGGTATTAATTAATCGACTTAATCGAAATAAAAAAAAAAAAATTAAGAATAGTGTACTAATTCGGCACTGTGCCACAAGGTGCAACCCGTTGCAAAAACTGCCAGAAATTGTCCAAAAATTGTAAAGGCGATCTGCGCATTGTGATCACACACCCGCTACAATGGGCGACAATGCGCCCATCCTTACGATTCCTTTTCATCTAACACAATAGTACTTTGCTTACTTACAATCGCACTTGATAATACTTAAAAGGTAACAATCGCCATATTCACCTCAGACGAATTTCTACCTTATTTGTATTAATGTTAAGGTGTATTTTCGTATGTGATAAATGACAAAATTAGTTCATTCCGCGCCCGATGGTGCAAATGGCATTTCATATGTTTGCCGTAGTGTCATTGTTAGCTACACCCATTGTTGGATTGTTCGTATGAATTGTTGGCGCGGATCGATGCGAAACATTTTAATATTATGAAATTATAAACGTCTTCCGTCCGCGTTTCGGATGCGGAACAAGGAATGCGTGGAGACGACCGCTCGTGAAATAATTGGAGTAAACATTTGATTTGCTACGCAGCGGTTAACAGAATGTTTAATACTTTAGCGTTTGTATTGTTTGTTGTAAAGTGGCAATGGCATGGAGCACTAAAGTCCTCGAATGGCGGCTGCGTACCGGAAGTCGCAGTGTTGGCAAGCACCCACCAAGTAGTCCGATGATCTAGTGGAGGTTGCGAGAAGCAGCTGGATGCGGTAGCGCCGGATCAGTCGATTTGGAGATCTTTAAGAGAGGTCTATATCCAACAGTGGACGTCTGTCGACTGATGATGATGATAATGATAGTCGAGGTTTTGCGTAGTTTGTTTAGTGTTTAGCAGATAGAGAATCAATCAAGTGTTATCTATGAGTAGAGCGTGATGGCGGAGGGTTGCCATCCTTAATATATATAAATTACAAAACGACGTTGCAGACAGGATAATTATGGTATTTTCTGCCAGTCGATTCAGGCTAATAAAAGAATCCTTGGGTTCGTGAGCTTTGAAGATGCGGACCCTCAGATGTTAGAAGACGGCAATCGCAGGTAGTCTTGTATTTGCCGCAGCACAGCGTTGGTGCTAAGGAGAGCTTTGCCCATCCTTGGGATGTTTTAGCCAGAGTGCAGGGAGGCAACGGTGCGTTCCGTAGGAGAACCAGGAGCCTGTCCTATTGCAGTGAGGGAGACCATCGAAAGAGTTTTAGTGGGTAGAAGCCCGACATAACCTTGTCTTCCCTCCAGAAGCATAAAAAAAGTTTGCAGTCAGGTTGAACCACAAAGAATAAAGAAAAATGTACAGTTAGATAATAAAGGCAGAACGCTACAATATCAAGGTGGTCTGGTGTGATGTCATTCTTGGAGTTTATATGCTGGTAGACTCCTAGTATCCACCTGTCAAGCTACCACGAGCATATAAACCACCATCCAGTTTTGTAATCACATCGCCCATACAAAGTTAAGTCTTAGCTTCTATGTTATTCTCTCTTCTTCTATGTCTATGTCTAACAGCATTGCTGAGTTCCAGTCCACATATCAGACCCTGAGTATTAAGAGTGAGCTTCACCATCCACAGCCTCATTGTTATTGTGTTTGTTTTTTATATGCTATATTAAACAATACTAAAGTAAAAATGAGAGATACTCTATCACTTTCTCTCTCTTTTCATATATATGACATGGAAAAAGTCTACATCATCAGCCTTTATCGTTCCACAGCTGACTTCTCTAATTGCTTCGCAAAAGTTGCCTTTTGAGTTGTGTGCAAAAAATTGTGATATCATTTTTAGTTGTCTACTCTACCCCCGTCGCTGTTCCGCCCTCGTAAACTATTTATTTGAATCCGAAACTGTCTCCACATTCCCTTTATCTATTCCACCTTCCAATGCCGGGTATAATGAACACCGCAAGCATCCGGCCCTCTGCTCCATTCGCGCGACATTGTGACCATAGTTCTCATTGTAACAAATTGTATCATCTAACAAACGTGTTACAATTTCAATTGTTTACTGCCTGTCACAAAAGTTACCAACGTTTGCAACCAGTTTCCGACCTTAGCACCAGCACAGTGGATATCACGTTTGATGGGTTCTACCGCTGCCATTTGTCGATACGTAGAAGGATTCTTGCATCCGGTCAATTTGCTTGATTTGCACAATTGTAATGCGACGGATGTGCCACTCTGTGAGGTTTCAACGACTGCCACGAAGCAATTGTTAAGAATTTTCTCGAATTAGTCGACTAATAATGTCGTAGTCTTTATGCTGTACGAAATCAAAGTCTATGAAATGTCAGAGGATACTTTCCCTTTAGATTAATATCCAAAATGTTTTTGGTGGAATAAATTGGGGAAAGCTATATCCAGCAGTGGATAAACAAAGGCTGATGATGATGATGATTATTATTACTGCTTAAGTAAACATAAACAAATTGTTATTATGAACTTTTGGATAATGTTCATAATATAGCGCTTGTCCTGCTGCTTGTAGGTCATCATCGCTTTAAACAGCCTAGATAGATATCAGCTCTCCACCAGCATCTAATGCGCCGGTAAAAGTAAGGGGTTAGTAAGGGGTTCTGTAGCTGGTAAAATTACGTGTGTAACTATAATATCTTGCAGTGTTCACCATCCTAACGAGCAGATATCTGACCTTATCATTAAATGATCGACTTCCTTATATTGTTACTTTTAATTATTGTGGAGGTAGGGTTCTTGTTCTGGATACTGTCTAGGTAGGTACCACTCCAGCTCCTATTATAGCCGACAAACAGTAGTGTGCAAACATTACTGTGTTCCGGTTTGAAGGTTTAACATCTTGTGTCTTAAGACGACGGGCACAAGGTGGTGCTCTGTATACCTTTCTAACGAGCGCTATGTTGTTATGGGCGGCCGTATCATTTACCGTCAAACTGAGAATTTTTGGCTTGGGATGGAGTTCGTTGTGCAGGTGTGTTTTGCTCATCAGCATACGGAGCCTAATGAGTCACTCCTGTGGACCCAGTCGCATTTTTCACACCATATTTCCTGGACTCGACAGGGCGCCGGGTGGCAGCCGGATTGCTAGCCGTTGCTCTCTTAGTATTTCGCATCATTCGTGGCAAGTTTCATGAGAAAATAGTGAAGTGATTTCTTCTTGCCTTCTACATCGTAGTGATGTAATACTTATGGCATCAGTGCCCTGCTACCAGCGGTCTGCATCCAGACTAAGTCATATATTGGGTCGTGACCACTTGTCTCCCAGCTGCGTGTCGACCTATATCTCTAAGGGTGATTACAGGATTCGCCATGGGTTAGCTGGAAGCGGAGTTGGTGGAGAGAGGCAAGTCGACAGGTCTTGCCTTTAAGTCAGGTGAGCATCATCTACCGTTGACGCGCCATTGAGAGCATTTCAGGACATACACGACCTTCAGTAATGAAATACACGAAAGAAAAGAAGATGTGTACACAAAGTAGTATAAAAAATACTGAACGAGTTGCAATTTGGATAAATTTTTAGTAAAGAACAGTACCAGTTACAAAATATTGATTCAAGAATATGTCAACCTGAAGCCTAGGTTAAATTTAAAGAACTGATATCAGTTCTTCTTAATAATAATTGTATTGTATATGCCATAATGTATACTCAAGGAATGATTACGCAGAATCTTGACCAATACACGCCGACAGAACAACAAACAGAATGGGAGAGCTTTATCCTCATTCACAAATATTTACAACGGCGGAATTAGTACCGTGCGCCCCGAGAATAATGCGGCTCCATTATTTAACCGTTCGCAAAGAAATTTCATTGATAGAGGAGCATTGTGGCGGAGAAATGTGGATACTCCGGGAGCCCAGTAATCCGTGCATTGTTGTTAGCTTCATTCATGGAAAAAAGCGAGGAAACAAGAAAAGGCGGAGTTTGTTCCTTTTAAAATTTCCGTTCGGCTAATGTTGCATTGATGAATAACTTCTGTGATAACATTTGCGATTATTGTCCACATAATTTAGATCATAATTCATCTTCTTCGAAATCACTTTTGATAAAGTGGACGTAGTCATCACTTCAGGTATTTGTGGCAAGCTTGACAATACGCCGCCATTTGTCTCTGATTCCTTCCGCATTTTTACTGGTCAGTCCACCTCACAGACGATCTACCTCATGGCCTCGGTACCCTGGACCATAACTTCCTCAATAGCTACCTCCCCTCGGAAAGCGTGACCAAAAAGGGTGAGGTTATGAGGCTGTACCAAATATTCCAGACCATTCGATCAAAGAATATCAAAATTTTAGATTTTGCGTTTTTTTACAGACAAGATATATTTAAGGAATATATATTATATCCCATTTATAGTTCCTTTGGAGAACACAGGCAGTCTACGTGCTGTTGATAATGATGATGAAGATCGCATTTATTTAAATATTCATCATCTCGACGTTTTTAGTGCTTTACAATAACTACAGTTATTGGAATAATGAAGTGACAGATCTCCTGACATCATTACTGAATACCTACTTTCAATATTATCAGTTACAATCCGATCTACTCAAAATATGATTACTGCTTCTTGATCTATGTCATGCTTAGTGTATGATCTAATTTTATTAACAATAGGAACCTAACCCATTAGATGGTTTTCGTGTAGAAATAACAAATTAATCCTATTTTTTTTCATATTCCAACAGATGGCGCTGTAAAATTTCAACTGCTCCATCGAATGTTGGTAAGGATATTCGTATACCAAAACTATTATTAATTTCTAAATATATGGATTTTAAAGAAATATACATTAGCAAGAAAATGTCTACTAGACTTAACTTGTTCAAAACAAATATGAATTTCCAGATTTCTTTTAATATATCACTGAATATGAATTCTTATTAGTTTATTTTAATGGTGGGAAAGTTTTGATTGGTCAAACTCTTCGAACATTGAATTGTTTTTTAATAATTTTAATTTGTTTATTCATAATTTTTAATAGCTCCCATACTTCCTTCCTTCTGCCCTTTTCCCAGCTATGTGGGGTCGGCACAGTTTGTACTTCTCTTCTATATAAATGACGGCTGATAGAGGGTCGTAACCGTCATATCTGAATTAACACTCTTACACATGTCATCTTTCACACAATCCATCCACACTTTCTTCGGTCTTCCTCTACCCTTATAACCATCCACTTTCAATCTCATTACTTCCTTTGTTATATGCCTTTCATCCCTCCGCACAACATGCCCCTACCAGGCTAACTTCTTGCTCCTCAATTTCTCTGTCACTGGAGCAACTTTCAGACAATAATAATAAATAAATTGTAATAGCTCCCATGCAATATCAATAAATGTTTATGCATTCTTTTCGATCTTTGTATTGTATACCTTGTTACAGAAAAGTGTAACAAAATAGATGAGAGAAAAATTTAATCTAAGATCAACTGTTCTAAGAGATTTCAATGTAGATCAGTTAGTTCATACAGTCATAGTTCTGTGCAGATCATCGGTATTGTTCCTTTTTTCTTAACATTGTGTACATTTCTCATGTAGCATTCTAATAAATCAAAAACTAAAATTTTCAAGTAATCCTTTAAGCAGAGTTCGTAAAAGATGAATTCGATGTAACACCTGGAAATGTATAGAAACCTAATTCTATTACCCAATTCCAATGGCAGTGGGCAGCTGATCTTCACAGCGCAGTTAATTATTAAGAAATCCTTTCATCAATTATCCATTAGCTAACGCATCTGTCCTTTTTTCGGTAATTCCGTTAGATTTGCTTTCATCTATTTCATGTGGATATTAATGAATGATACAAGGAGGTTTACGTGCTGCTCATTCAATTCATAAGTTCTACTCAATAGATTGAGCCGGAAAGGCCAACAATTGACTTGTTACTTCCAGTAGTCTAAAATTCAAATACGTTTATAAGCACAGTACAGAGAGGCCGTGTCTCCGCAGACATTAAGGCACCAGGCTTATCTGCAACCTCATCTACTATTTCATTAACAGCCTCAGTATCTTTTTCATTGTTGTTACCTTTTTTCTTTGTGTCCGTTGGGGGGTAAACTGTGCATTGTTGTGTGAAAACGTCTTAAGTGGGATTAGGATCGTCTGTTAAGAAATCCCCGGTAGATCGGACTCGCTTTGAGCTACCGAAGCGTTTGAGTTGTGCGAATGAATATTGGGAATTAGTTCTTAATTCGCCGAACTCAACTTTAATTGTTTTCCTCTGTTTTATTGTCTTTAACATAATGAGCGTTTCATGATATAATTACTTCTTTAAAAATTATAAATTTAGTATGAAAAGAGTAAAATCTAGTATCAGTACAACAAAAGTTGTATGCCATTTGAACACCACTTAAGGTTTTTCCTCCCAAGTTAATCATGATTATAGACTATTACTCAACCTATATGTGGCTTATTAAGTATCCTATGTGCTTAAGGTTGTTTAAATCTAATATGAGTGGGTTATCTCTCTATCTTTATATAAACCGGAACACAGTAAAATTTGTACACTACTTTTTAACGACGATCGTTTCCAAATAGATCATCTTTTAAAACGTAGTCTTATTAAATGTTATTTTCATGACCGTAACTTTTTTTACTAATATGTATACTGCGTCTTCTCTTACACTTCCCTCTTCTCTTGCAATTAAAAAACATTTTGTTGTTATACTCAATAAAGGAGGGAAATCAGCAAATACTTCAATCACTATTCTCTCCAAAACGACATTCAATTCAGGCGGATCACTTACCCGCTCATTGAAATCAAGTCGGGCGCATCATCCCCGTAGCTTGACGCACGATAAAATTAATTGATTAAACCCACCACAATAGTCGCTACACACACGCAACAGCGACTCGTGTAGCCCGGGAATCGAAGCCGGGATTAGCGCGATGCCCGCTGAGTCCAATTATTCGCCCGAGATACCGCCATATATAATCACGAATGGGAACATTATATACATTATAAATCACGCAATATTTCATCAAATAAAAACAACTAGAATTTTCTAGAAAAACTACAATCCAATAGAATATATTTTAATAAAGTCTTTTCCTATAATAATAATATAAAGAACAGCATTAGAAGTATGATAATGGAAGGTCCGACTGATGAGAGAAATTTGGTAGAATTCAAACGATTTGATGGATTAATTCAGAGAGTAATGAATTTTTATGACTAGAAGCTGTGAATATAAAGTAAATTGATAACTTTTTTTTATTTTATACAGTAAGAAAAGAAAAAAATACATTTTCTGAGATTTATGTCCAGTTCATCATCAAAGGAAATCGTATTATCGAAGGTAAAGATTGTTTTAAACAGAAAGTATATCAAGTACTAATAAATGAAGTTTTGATTTTGAACCCATTTAATTCAAGTTAAATTTACTTAGAGGTGTAACGGGTTCTGCATATCATCTTACGGAGCTCAAGTCAACCTCACCTGCAGACGGTTCACCCTTCGGAATAACAGACGAGGCTCTGACTACCCACCAACCCACTCTGGATCAGCGGAGTTGGTTAAGGCCCAATTCCCTTCACGAATTCTGTGGAGATCTCTAGAGGACGTCTGTGTCCAGCAGTGGAAGTCTAACGGCTGATAATGATGAAGTATGCATATTAAAGCTTCTGATATATATTTTTTAATTTTTGTTATGATCATTCGTAAAATAACTGTTTCAATAACTCGACCACCAAAGAGCTTCCATCACGTGTCTAATTGAACATTTATCACTCAGATAAAGGTACATGCGATTTCGGGCTTTATTTAAGTACTTATAAGGTTCACTTTCGGTTATCCTCGTCGTGTATATTAAAACGATCCGTCCCGTTACAAGTCTAAGTGCCATTATCGGCTGTAAGCGTCCAAAGAACAGCTCTTGTGTGAGTTTCATTTGATATTTCCATTTAATTTCAATTCCCGAACTCATCTCGCTCACAATGGCCGTTGCGACAATGGTATCTCAGCCGCCTACTCCTCTCCCCGCGCAGCCTCATCAGATCACTTTGTTTCCAACTCGTTTCCAATACGACACCGTTCAATTTGATGTTTGTTATATTTTATACAAATTTTTAAGTCAACAAGTTTCAGTCTTTACATCCGATTCCACCTGATTTTGTAGTCTGCGTTGATGTCCTAGACGTTTCAAATCATGTGCTCGCTTATCTCCTTTTTTACTTACGTTATACGTTTCTTCGGACAATTATTCTTCGTACTTCTACTTAATACTATCAAAGAATATACTTGGAAACCAAATCACACGCCGACTCGCGTCTGTAAACATCGATTAGCCTCTGAAACATTTCGTAGAAGCAACCCGCGCGCCGTCGTTTGCATCCATTGATGGTTTTTTTAGTGACCCAGCACCGCCCCGGCTCATTGTCCATGTAGGTGGATATTATAAATTTCTTAATACTTTTTTTTTTCCTACTTCTTTCAACAATGAAATGTCATTGTTCATGTTTGTATTTTAATATATCGCGTCGGACGGAGGACGAGGGATGGGAATATATAAGATAGAAAAAATGTGTAATATAATTTTTTTTTCTTCATTTAAACAGTTCTTTGATCAATATTATATATTTGAGATTTTTGAGAACATCTTTATATTATATAAGTGCCGGTGGTAAAGCGAGTTCGACCAAAATAGAGGTACTCTCATATGAGAGTAGCGAAACAGCAGATTTGAAAATACCCTAATCACCTACCAAACTACATGGGTATAAAGGGTCCCGCCCAACATCTTACATACATACATACATATATATCATCTTATGGAGTCCAATTCAACCTCACCAGCAAGCGGTGCACCCTGCTGAATAACAGACGAGGGTCTGACTACCCACCTACCCGCATTGTGTCAGCGAGTTGAGCTAAGTCCCAATTTCCCTCAATGAATTCGAACAAGAAGATATTTCGTGGAGGTCTATGTCTAGCAGTGGACGTCTACAGAATGATGATGATGATGACCTACCAAACTCTATAAGATGTAGACCCAGAATCAAACCGCAGATGTCTGTGTTATGACGCATGTCACTGAATAACTGAGATACTAACCAAATCTAATTTCTTTTAGAAGTTGTTATTGGATGGAGTTCAAGACCAAGTTACGAGGGGTTTATGTTGTTTATGTTTCTATATAATCTATCTTTATTGTATTATATATGAAATTGTACATTTAATATATAGCTTTTAGTAGTGACTTTAAATCTGTTTGTTTTTAATAAACTTAATATGGATGTTTGCGGCACATCACTAAACGCAGCGGCGTCGATAAATAATGCGCGTAGTTTTTTCGGCTATTTGTTAGGAATGAATGGATGGTTCCAGAGTGTCTGGCCAGATATTAATGCGGGCAAAAGGATGCGCACCCATTCATGCTTTATGGCCACACAACACAAGCGAGCTGCATACGTCATCGCGGTGACTTACACCACCATCGGCAGCACTAATCGAAGCGTTTTTGCATTGCCCGTGAATACACGACGCGGTCGTATTCTGAAATGACGAATCGAGTTTTAAGGCAAAGGTCAGAAATTTAAAAAAAATTATCCGTAAAGGTTTTTAAGATATGTGAACTGTTCGAAGACAAGAAAAAGGATGTTGCATTCTTTTCATTTGTAGAGGTTCGCCGTAACCCTTTCATTACTCTCACAGTAATGAAAGGGTTACGGCGAAAAGGCCCAAAGCGGGTTGGTGGAAGCCAGAGCCTCGTACGTTGATTAGCAGGGTGTATCTCGAGCAGGTGTGGTGAGTTTAGGCCTTTGAATTGTTATGCGGCGTCCCTTTCACCCCTTAAAATCATATGTGGGCTCTTAATAGAAGACTACAACTATCAGGTCACTTCATTATCAAATAAAATTTAATTATAAGAAAATTTCAAATTACACTACAATATTTCTCGATCAGAGGGTTAATATCCGTTTTTATGATTAAAATCAATATACCACAATTTGGATATTTATGACTGTGCCTCAATTTTCGATTGTCAAAAAGAGACATTTGTTGAAATTAGTGCACCAACAGCGGCATACGGCAGCGGTCGCAGAGGTCACCGCGCAATCATTATTCGATTTGTACAATCTGTTACGTTACGATCTATTCATATTAAAACTGTATCAAAATTTAATTTATATTAATAAATCTATAAGAAGAAATGATTAAAACTTAGGAAAGATAGCAAATTTTAATATTATGACAGTAAATTCACTACCTCCTACGCTTTCGAGAGCTGTCGACGTCGATTGCAAAGTTTTTTTTCCATCATTCCCTTGCGTATGGCGGGTCAGGGCCTTTATTTTTATCATTTAACATCATTTTTCATTATTAATTTTGTACAATTTTTCCTACTTACTCTCCTTCCACACTTTCTTATCTATCATTCCGATACTTATCTTTCATGCCTTATAATCTCCTCTTTTCTCTCATACTCCATTCCATTTCCTTCTTTCATACCTCTCGCTGAGTGAAGACACCGTCGCCTCGTCATGTCTGGAACAATTCTTCCAGGCTGTAATAAAGCATCCACTTTTTGTCTCTTTTCACCTTTTCCTTTTTATTTGTTTAACTTATATTTAATTCTTTGCTTTACGTTCATTTAATTTTATTTAATTTTAATTTATTTCGCTTTATTATTTACGATTTGTTCTTATTTATTAAATTTTTTGTCACTTTCTCACAGTACTTTATAAATATTTGGCGACTTTCGTCCTCACTCATCAGAGAGGCAACCGCTCCTATGTCTAATCTTCTTCCTGTCTGAGTTTCCAATTCCGCTCTCTCCCGCCCGAATAAGAGACAGGAAAGCAGGATGTGCACCACGGTCTGGTGCACCTCCGGGTCACAGAGGCACGCGGGACTCTTCTTGAGCTTGAACCTGTGGAGGTACTCGGAGAATCCCCCGTGCCCGGTGAACATCTGGACCAGGACCGTGTCGAGCTCGATCCGGCGAAGCACGCGGTACGCTGACTTGACGTTCGGGAAGAACATCCTCGTTGTTGAAGCCGTCGTACCTTGCACATACCTCCTGTTCCATTCGTCAAGCGTCTCCAGCCTTAGCTGACGCTTGACGAATGAAACGGGGCAGTCCTCGTATTCCGGTCTTCTTTTGCTCTTCAGGGCCGCTTCCTTGGCCAGGTGCGATTGCAAAATTAGACTTCTAAATGTCGATTAAAAGAAATATATTATATATAAAAAATTAAAGGTAAAGTAAAACAGTGGAAATACAATCAAAGGTGAACCTTCATTAGGTAGCGGCAGTGGAAACGGAAACTCGAAAACATAACAGTCCGATAAATCGCGCTGAATGTGAGAGCCTCAAAGCCGAATGTCGAGTGGCGGGAGAGCGGGACTCTCCCATACAAAAATCCCTTTTGATGTCGCTCTGTGAAAAATCATAGAGTATTTTTGGAACAAAATGGCTCCCTTGTGCGGAGTGCACTTGAATATATATTCGCGTTGTCGGCGACTTTGGTGTCCGGCAACGAGCGAGGCGGACGTGCCTGAAGGATGCTTGTTTTGAGAATCGTACCGGAAGTAACGCAGCTTAAAGGGCCCCGGGTGACCGGGAATAGTACACGCAGGTTCTAACTTGCGGTCAACGGTTACAGGAGTATAATTTTTCTTTGTGAATTTAGACTTCTTTTTATCTGAAATTATTTTAACATTTGACTACAATTTCACGTGGTGTGACAGAACAGTCCGTCTCTCCTATGTTGAAAGCTGGAACTAGACAAAGTTGCTATAACAGCTGATTTACATTATAAACTAGGTATCCAGTCGGAAAATACCACCATCCGAACTTCAAACGAACCAGGGACTTCCGTTGTACGTATCAAGCAGTTGTCCAACGTACTACGGGGGCAGTCAAATATCGTGTCATTTAATGACCGTCTCACTTCCTCCATCATTGTAATATACAAGTCGCCCACTCACAAAGGTAACCGAACCTGTTCCAACCCTTACGTTACCTTCGTCTCATTTGTCATAACACAAATGAAAGTGACAGAATATCTGTATTATTTACGAACTTGTTTCTAGCGCCCATACTTGTCGATTGTTGTGCCCGGCCGCCGTATGTCAAAGGGAATAAGGATATGGGACAATAATAATTTAAATTTTAAATACAACTGTGTTAAAGATTATTTTGTAAATAAATAAACTCCTTTTTAATAATATAAAAAATAATTTGAATCATCATCTTCATCAGCCGATATACCATCCACTGCTTGACATAAACCTCCCCCAGAGATCTCCATGTCGATCCAGTAGCTTCCCGCGACTCTCACCAGATCGTCGGTCCACCTTGTGGGAGGCCTTACACCGACACCACTTGAGTACCTTACTGCCCCATCGGCAGTCAGTCCTTCGCGCAATATGCTCTGCCCACCGCCACAAAATATTATATACAGAAGTTACAGGATTGATATTGATGTTGTAACTTCTGCAATGGCTATCAAAGCGATTTCTATAAAGCTCATGAATATCGTTTACAGCTTCATTATCTTTAATGAAATTATCTAGATACTCTTTTGTTACTACAGGATAGGTAACAGGTTGTTCCCTTGTTTTAACTTTATTCAAATCATCGGTTCATATTCCTTTGTTCCGTTTCATTTTCCCTTACGGCATGCGTTCCTCATTGTACTACTTCTGTGTGTTCCTTAAAATGTACCATCTCTATGGTATCATCATCATATACCAGATTTTCGGTTTCTTTCCCTATTTGCCGTTCTCGCCAAAATCAACTCAGAGCCTCAATTTCAATTTCTTCCAAGTAGAATCTAATTCTAACCGGTTTCTAGTTTAGGTCCGGGGATATTTAGTTACTTCCTTCAATCGCCTGACATTCTTCACTTCCGCATCAAGTAAAAATTAATTGTTATCAAATTCTAACAATGAAACTCTTTTGATGTTGATTTGTTACATTAACTATAATTATAATATTTAACTGCTTCAGATCAAATTCGTATTATTTATAAAACCTCCTGATGTTTCGATCTCTTTTTATTATCTGCTAGATATTAATCACCACAAGGAATGTGGTAGACGAATTGTATCAGAATACCATATCTGGTGCCTCTATGTCTGGTAGTGGCAGACACGGCGGCACCTACCTGGCGATCCCTCTTCCGTCTCCCTCTCTTTAAGGAGTGGGGCGCGTGTACGAGCGGGACGGCGAAGACGGTCCTTTTCCATTTGAACGAAACGGAAAAAAAAGATGGCGCGAGCACGATTTTGTTTGTTCTAGCCGCCCGCGCTGACCCACGTCATTATACAGTGTTATCTTCGATGAGGGGTATATATTTTTATTATTTCTCTCATACCAAACGTGTGAGGAATGATATACCTTGAATATATCGTGCGTTAAACTAGCACAGTATACGTAAAAACCGCAGATTAATTACACAACGTAAATTAGCATTTCGCGACTACCACATTTTGAATCGATTATTTCCATTAATAAAACGTTATCTAAATTCAATTAAAATTTATGAAATATTGGTGAAGAAAGTTATCTCATCGAAACATCGGTGTAATAAAAACTTATTGGAATAGAAATCATCGGAAGCAAAGCTGAGCTACGTTTCGTGGAAGACATTACAAGAGACCTATGTCCAGCAGTGGACGTCCAGCGATGGAAATGACGATGACTTAATATAATCATAACGCTGTAGGACTAATACCTTACTGCCTGTATGTGTCTGTTACTGGAGACAGTGGTGTGCAAACATTACTGCGTTCCAGTTTGAATGGTAATGCAATTACTGTCGTATCGAGGCTTAAGTCTCGACGCGATGAGCGCAATGTGGTATATCATTCCCAATTAGCGCCACTTTGTTATGCGCAGGCGTCTAATTTATCATCGAATGAAGGTTTTTTTTTAAATCTATAAATTTAGCTCTTCGCTAAGATACCATTTGATGTTGTGGTGATGTGATCTGTGGTGGTAAGATACAATAACTTAGTAGCACTATTCCTTTTTAGATATTCACGTCGTATTTGAACTAGAACACAGACAAGTTGTTCCATTCATTTGCTGTTGTTAGGTAGAGCGAGGAGCTGAACCTGTGCCGTTTCTATAACAGCTAATTTACGTCCCCACTGCTGGGGCACAGGCCTACCCTCAATGTGAAAGCGATCAGGCCATAGTCATCGTACTGGCCCAATGCGGATTGGTGACGAATACTTTTTTTTTAATTATATTTTTATGTTTAGTGAAAACAATTATGTGTGTTAATAGAGATATTGTGATTAATGTTTAGTTTGCGCATGCGCTGCGGCCACACCAGCGCGCGCGCACCGCGCAGCCAGCGCGTACCTCTATTAAGGGTTTTATTAATACGGAGTGGGTCGGAGGCATTTTTATTTCCCCGGCCGCGC
The DNA here is from genome assembly GCA_029032895.1 of Troides oblongomaculatus. NCBI lineage: Eukaryota > Metazoa > Arthropoda > Insecta > Lepidoptera > Papilionidae > Troides > Troides oblongomaculatus. The sequence continues at coordinate 12,882,097 of JARDWC010000431.1, read as the reverse complement.
CCGCTCCCGGACACGTGGGAACCTGACTGCGGTGACTCCACAGTTCCACTGTTCCACCGTCCCACAGCCCGCGACCGCAGTGGACGGACTGTTTGCTTACACTACACAATATACCGTGGGTTGAATTCCATCTATCGATATTTTTTTTATTCACTTGACGAACAACACGACGCTGGTTAGTATACAAAACACCACCTGCTACTTGTCACCTTGAAACACCAAGTATTATGTATCGTTATCCCATTAATTTCAGTTACAGCGCCCTTCAAACCTGAACACAATAATTACTGTTTAGCACAAATGTTAGTATCACTGATGCTTTTGTCATCATTATCATTATCGTCGGCCGAGAGACGTCCACAGCTGGACATAGACCTTGCCATTCCCACATCGATCGGATAGGGATTCATATGGGGGGCAGATTTGGGCCACTTTCCACCACGATCGTCTCTTGACTTGGATCCCTCACACCCTCTTGTCGGCCTCAGGCCTCACGGCCTCAGGCCGTGGATCCGGGTCCACGAGCCGTGTCAGATGAGCTGTAAGAGCCGCTGTAGCTTGCAGCCCTGTCTACAACAAGAATATAGAACCCTCTTGTATATTTTTATAACCTATAAAATTGTTATATAGTCGAATAAAAAATAACCCTAATAATAATCCCACTATTGGGATACGAGGTCTACTCCCACATGGATACAGTCATGGTGAATTAACGTGCTGGTCGGTTGGTGATAGCTGTAGTCCTTAGAACATGTCAGGTTCCTCACGATGTTTTCCTTTACCGGGAGCTGAAGATCAGTGGGAACCGAACCCGCATCACCTATAGACGCATACCGCTTAAGATCTGAGCTAGGACAGCCTTCAGGAGTTTCTAATAGCTTACTCTCTAAACATTATTCTCTTTCCACAGCCGGTGTGGAGATAATTGAAGGAGACCTATGTCCAGTAGTGGGCTTAATCCGGCTGATAAGATCAGCACTTCACTATCATCATCATCATTTCAATTGGTGAATGTCCACTACTGATCAATACCAAAAAAAATCTGGGAGTCACTGCACTAGACAGCGTGAGACCGTGTTTTGTGGATTACATTACAACGTGGAGACTTATGTCCAGCAGTGGGCTTCACCGACTTATACTTGGTTTACTACATACTAGTTAAACAGGTACTTATTATAGTTTGCGTCTTATCCACGCTACATGTTAATCGGTTACTGCTGGTGGGTTTCTGATGCCGGAGGCTGTCTAGGTATCAGACAGTACTGTGCGAATATTACCGTATTCCGGTTTGAAGGCCGTTGCACCTAGTGAAAGCACAGCGACGAGCATGTGATGTAGTGTATACCATTCTAACTAGCACAGTGGTATGGGTTGTATCACTTAATATCAGGTGATCGTCCGCTTCGTTCGTCGCTGTAGAATAAAAAAAAAAAAAAATTACTTGTGATCTTCGCAGTCTTTAGTCGTGTAATGGTAACTGAATTTTACTCTACACACTATCGCACAATAGAAAAAAAAAACTACCCTTTTTGAAAGTTTAACAACATTCGTGATGACCTAGCGAAACTGTCCCCCGGCGGGCCGGGAGTCGAACCGGTGCCGCCACCTGCTAAATCACCGTTAATCCCCGCCGACCGCAGTTCCCATAAACATTTGAAACACGGCCCATAAATATAAAGCAAGCTTTATTATTTATTGTTACCCTTAACGTACGACCTGATGGGATTGGTCACGGCGACCTTCGGTGGTGACCGTCACCGCCACCGTCACCGTCGCGCCGGCTGCCGGCCTCTCCAAAATAAATCTCACTACCCACACCGATATAAAACATTATTATACTTTTATAACATTTATATTATTAGCTGTTCCTCTCCCGCTTTACTGACCTCCATCTTATCCATTCTTAGCTGATTTCTGACGCTAACGGATGCTGATATCCTGGACCAACGTCTTCTGTTAAAAAACAGTGCTCCATATCTAAATGCGCCTTACAACTGTCTGCGTTGGACCCTCAAGTTTTTCAGTCATGTTGCCAGAAGAAACCACTTGGAGAAACTGGTCGTTACTGGCATGATGGTGAGAGGCCGGATGGAATCCAGAACGCTGGACTGACCAGGTGAAGGAGACGTTGGAGACACCTGTCTATGACGTTATACAGAGAGGATCAATGTTGATTGGTGAAACATCATTAAGAACAGGTTATGGATAAGGAGTCTCGACCCTCAACATTGAGGAACCGATTTAAAGAAAGAGAGCTGATCTCTAAACAATATAAGCAATATCTTCACCAAATTTTGAGTGTTTACGTATAACCATTATTAACACCCCTGCAACTACACAATACTTTTCAATAGATTGCTATTCATCATCATCAGTCAAGACATCCACCACTGGATGTAAGCCTCCCCCAAAGATCTCCACTTCAATCGGTCCTGCACTGATCAGCTGCTTCCTACGACCTTTACCAGATCGTTGGACAAGCTAGTGGGAGGCCTGTCACCACTGCGTCTTCCGGTTGGCGGTCGCCATTCGAAGACCTTACCACCCCATCGGCTGTCAATCCTTTGAGCGATATGTCCTGCCCACTCCTGCCCTATCGGTGACCTGAGTTCTCTTGCTTATCTCCTCATTTCTGTTTCGATCACGCAGGGGAACTCTCAGCATAACTTCCACTGCTCTCTGTGCGAGTTTAAGGATTTTTCACCAGGCCCTAGTGGCCACGTCTCTTCAACCTCCACATCTTTCCTTAATTAAAGACGGGTAGTTGAGATGAGAAAATGCTGAGTAGCCTCCATAACCATAAATATATGTTAACCAATAAATCTGCTGTCACTGAAGAGAGAAGGGGAGAAAAGTCTGGGAGTGGAGGCTGTACAGCTGTCACAGAAATGTAGGACTCTCTCCTTCCAGGTGGACGGATGACATCATCAGAGCTGTTGGAAGAAAGTGGATGCGAGAAGCTCAAGATCGCATTCGGTGGAAGACATTGGAGAAGGCAATCCAGCAGTGGATAAACAAAGACTGATAATGATGATGAACCGATAAATATTTAACTTTTTTTTGTCATAAAACTAACACAACTACTGGTTTCTTTAATCAGGTGGGTTATAAAGTTCCGCATGGACTCCTCATCAGGTGAAGAGGTGAAGAATGCGAAGTAAATCCAAATGATTTATGTCTAATTTTAATTTTACGACGGTTTAGAAACGAACAGCTTTTATGTATAGTTAATTTTTTTTTTATCGATTAACTTATAGTTAGTAATATTTAATCAGTCTTTTGTACAAGTTATAAGATGTAGCGTTTTATGTTAGGATGAAGAGAGTGAGAGTGTTGGGAGGCCACCCACGAGGTGGACCGACGATCTGGTGAGAATCGGAAGCCACTGGATGCGAACAGCGCGGGACCGATCGATGTGGAGATCTTTGGGGGAGGCCTATATCCAACAGTGGATGATGAAGAGAGTGAGAAAATGATGATGAGGATCTATCAGCGATATGATCATGGTTGAGGCATATCAGGGCATTCCCTGCCAGCCCATTGGCTGGTATATCTAGAGCGTCCGAACTGTTCCGCCGAACCGGAGACAGGAAGGGTGGAGTCCTTCCTGATCACCAACCTTCAATAATTGGAGAGGCGCTTTAAGAAGAAGAAGAATACTTATCTCTCATATATGCATATATATAAAGTAATTTAAATATCACATACATAAATTACACAGTTAGTCAAACTACTAAGATTTCGGGACCGGTGGTGCTATGCATCATATCACCAGGGTTACCCCACACCACCACCACATTTACTAGTGGTTGGTCTTTATTGTTGGAGATCGTCTAGGTAGCACCGCAGCGCCTATTTCTGAGGAAAAGCAATAGTTTGCAAATATTACTGTCATCCGGTTTGAAGGGCGCTATAAATAGTGTAAATACTGGGGTTACGAGATTCAACATCATAAGTCTCAGACGAGAAGCGCAATGTGGTGCAGTATATAAGATCGTAACTGGCGCCGCGTTCTTATGAACATACGTACCATTTACTATCACCCTGCGCTGTTACAGCAGCTGATTCTCATCCCCACACCCCATTACCCTCCACCGATAACAAACGATTGTATATATTTTACAATGTAATACATTTGATTTACTGCTGCTCAGTAAAGTCGGCAACATCTTACGATATATTAAACTAGACGCGGTCACGCCCACTTCACCCTAATACTGATACGAATCGACAAGCCATTAAGGGGAAACAATATTGCTCCCTGCCGGCGCTGCATCCTTCTCTAACTTCGTACGTGTGAGGGGGAGGGCGGTACACCCTGCGGATTCCCGATGAAGACATCAGTATGCTCACTTTACTGCTAAATTATACGTAATGTTTTTTTTTTATTAACATTAACTGATAACAAAACATAGTTAAGTATATTAATTAATTATCTTTATCCTCATCATCCTTCCGGCGCGGAGACATGGCGCCAACGAGCTGGTCCGATTCAAAGCAGCAGCAAGCGATGGAGAGAGCTGTGTTTGGCGTTTCTCTAAGAGACTAAATCCGGAACGAAGGATGTCGACGGAGAAGTGTAGCTGTCGACGTAGCTCTGAAAGTCTGCAAGCTGGAGTGTCAGTGACGGCCGACGGGGGGAGGAGAGTCTTGGAGTGGAGGCCGCGGGCAGGTAGCAGGAGTATAGAACGCCCTCCCTGTAGAAGGACCGACGACATCATCAGAGCGGTCGGAAGTTGGTGAATGTAAGCTGACGATCGCAGGTGGAAGACATTGGGTAAGGCCTTATCCAGCAGTGGGATAAACAAAGGCTGATGATGGTGACCATCTTGGATTGTAGCTTTTTCTTTTGCATACCACGGAGACGAGCTGGACGTCCACCTGATGGTAAGTGATACAGCCGCCTATAACATCGTGACGTTTGTTATAATGGTATTCATAGTAAAATGTCTCGTTACTACGGTAGTTACACTAAGCATCCTTCGAACCGGAACATAGAAATTTTTGCACAGTACTACCTACCTTATCGGTCTCCAGCAACAGACTTAGTCCCAGTAACATAATCACTGTTGTCGGTATTATCGCACCTCTTATATCTGCCGGTAAACAGTAGTGTCCAAACATTACTATCTTCCGGTTTAAAGGGCGTTATAGCTTGGGTACACACATTGTTATTGATACGTTTATTATAAATTGTAGTTATAATTACACTTTGTTGTAATTGACTATTGGTAGGTCTCGATTGCCGGAGACCATGTTCCGGTTTGAAGGGCGTTGTAGTTAGTGAAATTAGTGATATAACGAGATTTGACATCCTTTCTCAATACCACGAGCACAACGTCATGCAGTGTTTACTATGTTTACCAGCGCCATTTTATGGGTAGGGGTATCACTTACTATCAGGTGAACGTCTCTCTGGTTGCTTAATTGAATAATAAAAAAAAAACACTTGAGAAGAATATTAAAAGACGTTTAAATTATTTAAATTTATACAAGAATTTAAATATCGATCGGTTAATTCATTCATATCGAATATTTTACAGAATCATGTCATATGTGCGCGCGCGTATAAGTATGCGTGCGCGTGCGTGCGCGTGCGCGCGCGCCACGTGTATGTGTGCTGAGTGCTGCCGCTTTAAACGCGCACACACGCGTCGTACTGTATATGGCGTCATACACATCGGCGCATGCGCGTCTAAGCTAGGACTCATACTCCACATTCCTGACCGCCGCATTGAGCGTGAATTTTTTAATGCGCAGTTATTAATATTCATGGCGGGGCCCGGATGGGTTTTATTTTAACTGAGCTTTAATTGCAACGGTGAAACCTGGTAGCGGGTGTCAGCGGTGATTGGTCAATTAAATTCTTCTTCAAAAATTTGACAACTCCACGTATTTATTAGCCGTATATCAATTTCTTCGGATAATGAAATTCTCACGAGTTTCTATATTTCTTCGATATTTTAATTTTATTACTACTCGTTAGTAGTAACTGTTTGAAGGCTACTGTAGTCTATAGAAGTGAGGTTTAAGATGCGTACTTCTGACATCATCATCGGTCTATAGACGTCCACTGCTGAACATGGGACATTTCCCACCACGCTGGCCCAATGCGAGTTGGTGGGAGCCAGAGCCTCGTCTGTAGATTATCAGGGCGCATCACGAGCTGGTGAGGTTGGTTTGGTCCTATGGGTTGTTATGCGGGAACCCTTACACCATAGCAGTATATTAATAAATATATAGATATCTGTTGACGGACATCGTCTAGGTAAGGTTTTTTTATTTCATGTACTGACGAGATGAGCGGGACGTTCACCTGATGGTAAGTGCCCTGCCCATAACAACGAGCTAGCTGAGGTCTTATGCACTGCACCATATTGCGCTCGTCTAAACATAGGATGTTAAGTCTCATTACCTCAGCGATTTCATTAGCTACGGCGCCCTTCGAACCGGAACATAGTAATAGGAGGTTACAATAGGAGCTGCGGTGGTATCCGCTTAGACAGTCTTTGATAGCAACTATCTACCACCGGTATAACCAAAACATTACTGTATTCGGGTTTGAAGGGCGCTGTAATTACTGAAATTACTTGGGTAACGAAACTCAACATCTTATATTTCTACCGACGAGTGTAATGCGGAGGAGTATATATCATCTTAGCTACCACCACGTTGTTATGGTAAGGCGAATCACTTACCATCAGGTGAACGTCCCTGTCGTCCCATCACTTGTTTATTACAGAAGGTTGTCTTTTTCTTAAGCCATATGACAGCCGTTCCGCATGAATGTCTTGTTACAGACAGGAGTGACGTATCACTTACCATCAGGTGTTCTGAAGCTTCTGCCTTAAAAGCAAAGCATTCAAATCTTACCATGAAGCTGGCGGCTGTACTTCCGTCGATATAATTACCACGCCTCATACAAACCGCTTCAATTTATATAACCATGGCATCAGCATAAATCACAGCTTCACCATAAAAATGGTATTCATAAGCGAAAGTGGTATTGATGAGTAATAAGCTTATTTATATCGAATCTGCTAATTAGCACATAAATTAGCTATATAACGACGTTAAAGATGAATATGTGATTGATATGACGTGATGATCATTTTAGCACAGCATCAAATGGGATGAAATCTAGAAACTCTAGGAAAAATTTAGATGTAGGACATATAGACAGATATCAGACAGGATCGAACGATGCGGACATCTTTGGGGTAGGCCTATGTCCAGCAGTGGACGTCTGTCGGCTGATGATCATCATGATGATGATCACTGAGATAGACTCACTGGTGATAGGTCTCTGTTGTTGTAGACCGTCTAGGTAGGTACCACTGCAGCGTCTATTTCTTCCGCTAAACATTACTGTGTTCCGATTTGAAGGGCGCTGTAGCTAGTGAAATTATTGATGTAACGAGACTCAACACCTTAGGTCTCTAAGTGTCGAGCGCAATGTGGTGCTGTGTATTATCTCAACTAGCGCTGAATTGTTATCGGCAGGCGCATCTCTTATCATCAGGTCAAGGTACAGCTCGTTTCGTCGCTTTGAAAAAAAATAATTCCAAGCTGAATGGTTAAGCTGTTTTCAGCCAACATAACGCGCTACTCCAATTCCATTGTACCCTCGCTAATTTCACGCAGCACCAGCGGAATCACCAAGCGCACCGTCCCCACAATGGATCTGTCAGCGGATGTCTGAAGACAAACGCGATGAAAAAAGCCAATAAGCAGAAAATCGTTTCAGATTCGCGTATTCTGCCGTCGTCAACAATAACCCCCAACCCCGATCGAACTAATATTAAATTTAAAACCCCTTTTTTTAAATACAATTGAATGATATTTATTGAGTTTTTTTCTTTTTTTTTTTTCATACAATCGATCGCATTCATACGTTTGACGAGCAATGCTCCAGATAGTTCCACAATGGACGAAGAAAAAGAATTAGGAAAAAAAAAAATCGAGATTGCGCAGAGGGTGCGTGATGGGTAACTTGAGGTCATACTTACTCACACCCCTGTACTTCCCGTGATTCAAGATTAGGGGTTGTCGATCGCTGTTTAGAAGTATATGTAAATGTTAATTTTCTTTATGTGTGCAAGTGATGACTGGATATTGTAGGTTCTTGGAGTACACCGAGTGCAGAGAGAGCCTGGTCTGTGCCTGTAACCCTGAACAATCATAAGACAATATCCTTAATTACAGAATAGTCTGTATATGGAGGCCAAATATATGATCTAGATGTAGAAGTAAACAGAAGTAAATTGTAATAATATACATAAATTATTACTAGATATGCAACGTCGTCGTCGTAAGCTCATAGTTGTCCACTGCTGGACATAGGCCTCCCCCAAAGATTCCCACAACGATTAGGGATTCATATTTGGGCTATTTCTCACCACGTTAGCTCAACGCGGGTTGGTGGGAGCCAGAGCCTTATTTGTTGATTAGCAGGCTTCACCACGAGCAGGTGAGGTTGTCTCGGATGTCAAAAACACTGAACTGGTGAAAGAAGATTTAAATCCCAGTTGTGGTATAATAGAGTGGGATGTTTATAACGTATTAGGGAAGAAATAACTTATTATAAATGTGTTTTCAGTTTAATACAGTATAAAATATATGTACATAAATAAATAAAATAGGTTTGTAATAGTCGACAACCCTAAGTAGTGCGCGAAGGCAGACAATGGAATGGTATTGCGCACAATCAGTGTGACAGGTCACGGGGCACGCTGGCTGGTTCCGTGAGAACATCCACTGGGCAGCTGAGAGTCGGCTGAGCCGGCTGATGGCGACGGTGGAGACGGTGGCACAATGAACAACCAGATCATACCCAATTTCAAAGTAATTCGTCGCAATCTAAGCTACAAGTTTTTTTTATACTATGAAGCTACACCAGCGGGACGGTGACCTGATTGTAAGAGATATACACAGCACCACACTATCATCTTTGAGACGTATAATCTTAAATATCAATATCTGGTTATTTCCCTAGTGGCACCCTTTAATCCGGAACACAGTAATGTTTGCTAACTATTGTTTGGCGGTAAATCTGACTGCGGTGCTACCTATCTCAGCATCAGACAAATCAGTCTGTATTCTTTATTACTAAAAGGCAAGACCTAAAGAGAAAAGGCAGCAGGTTTACAAGGGACCGTTATGCTTATATTTAGGTCATTTGAAGGTCGAGGATATTCAGCACTGAAGGCTGTAATAATTAATATACACTTACACCTCTTTTAAGGGAAGTCGACTCTTTATGCAGCGGCTTGGCGTACTTTTTTATAGAGTATAAATTCACGATGGAGCAACTAGGGAATCTTCTCAAGCTACACCTACCCATATTTGAATGACGATACAGCATTCATTTATGATTACTTTCTACTCAAAAGCCCAGTAGTCATAATCTGATCCAGTATCACACAAACCGTGACACTGTTTACGTTTATTTTTAACACACAACACCTATATCTAAGTGTTAAATATAGTCAAACACAACAACGGACTGGATGCAGTACGGTAACGCTTTTAGACGCAACCAAACACAACGATATCCTGGAATCCGACGCATGAATGGGGCGCGGAGGCACACGCTTGGACTTAGCACCTTCATGTCAACGGGAGCTGAATGGTGGACTCGCTCCTCCACTTCCGTTCGCGGCGGAACACTAAACGACGTAACAATGACCGTTCTAGTTACATCACTAGTAAAAGTTACGTAAAATGAACCTTGACGCCAGGGTGTAAATTTGATTGGGTAGTTCCACTTACAATTGTCCGAGGGAAACTGGTCTTTACTCCTTTGGAATAGAGTCTAACTTTGTATGATAGGTTAAGAGATATGATTAAGTGATTATATGTATTCCAGTGGCTCGTACTCATTGTGGTATGTCTGGTAATCTTCCCTTTATTGACCTTCATTGTTAGAGGGACTATTAAGTTTAGATTAGATTTTGTGGTCACTTACAAAATTACATCTTCTTTTTTTTGTGGTATCACTCTTGACAGAGTGATCGTCGCCATTCCTCTCAGATGGCCCCTTACCTACTGCGTTTAGATAGTGGCTATGATGATGAGCCATTTACTACCCCCTTTATCTGGTCAATCTATCTTATAGGCGTTCTTCCTCGTAGCCTGGTACCCAAGACCACAAGTCGTGAATAGCTCCACATCTTCGGCGGCATACGTGGCCAATAAAGGTGAAGATACGAGTATACCAAAGAAATATAGCTGTACTTGCAATACATGTAGCTTAAATAAAAATCGAGGAGTCGAACTGATGAAGGAATTGGTGTAGCTGATGAATCCTCAAATACAACAGCCGTACAGATAGGATTTAGATTCTATACTACCTTCACGCTCTGTATGTTAGTACCCAAACAAGAATTTTCATTTTCCGTACATCTGAAAGGTATTGTAGCTGATGAAGTTATGTGGAGCGGATAAACCTGAAGCAAAGGATCTAAGCGAGTGATAGATTTTTTTAATTCCACCCTCTACATCACGACACCAAAGTTGGTACAGTATTCACAATTTCCGTCACGTAGATGCTGTCATATAAATGGAAGGTCCTTACGCCAAGGTCAAATACGGTGTTTGCAAGGTGTTTTATCATGCCCACCAGCACACAGTCATCTGGACAATCTACCGTATAACATGTCACTCTATTGCGATACGACTTCATTATCACTTAAAATCACGTATCGAAAAAATCGAGTGACACCATAGATAAAAACGGACGTTAATAGCTCTACATTGATTTATAACTGTTACTATGTACTGTGCTGGGGGTGTAAGGATTCCCGTACAACTCATGGGATCCAAGACAACCTCACCAGCTCGTGGTGCACCCTGCTAATCAACACGTGAAGATCTGGTTTTTACTAACACGCATTAGGCCAGTGTGGCGAGAAATAGAGAATTCCTCCCATATGAACTCTTACCCAATCGGTGTGGGAATCTTTGGGAGTGTCAAGCAGTGGACGTCTACCGGTTAATGGTTTACTATATACTGATAATATATAACTGTTTATTTTTTTTAAATACATTTACATACCCACTTAGTAAATACGCAAACATCGCTTCCACAATCAGCTGTGGGAACTGTGCTTTTAATCCGAATTGAAGCAACATAATCTTATGCTTTGACAATTAATTTTTTTTTCTCAGCATCCGTAAACTCATCTTTGTCATCTCACCCATACATCAATACATACAAACATTCGCGATTGCCGTTTAAATAGTGTAATATTTGGACAAAGCCGCAAACCGCGACCCTTATCTACACTGAGCCTCTCTCCGTTATTGATTGTTATCTGCGCTAATGCGACCAGTTAAATTTTTTCCACCATGTCCGGTTTGACCGTTCACTTCAGATGGTTCAAAATCAACTTTATCTTCTGATGTATAAAGTATAGTTTCGTTTGCATCATAGCAATAGTACAAAGAATAGTCTTCAAGTGAGACGCACTTAAACGGAAGAAAGCGTGACTCTTTACGATGATAGCTCTCATTATGTTTAATGAAGAGCTTTATGGCTTAAGTGGCCGTCAATCCATTGTCACCTTTGAGGATATTGTCATAGGAGTTCCAATGTGATTCCGGTCTCAAGGATTTCAATGACATAAATCTGGGAATAGTACCCTTAAGTTCCCATTAGTTATCCACTGATGGGATTAAGATATAACATGCAACTGACGGGATTTACGGATGTACAGGAGTGTCCACTGTTCTGATATTTCTACCCTCAAAAGCTATTTGTAAGCTCATGAGCTTTAAAATTGTGAATGAGTTTTTGAAGAATCAACCTGGTCAGCTACGACTTCTATATACTCTTTCTTATCATATAACAATCAATCTATTATCAGCGAGGAAGCTTTGATCTATTAGGCTTCGTGTGAAATCTAGAAGTTTTGAATTCTATAACGCTATGAAACAAGGGAGACGTTCACCTGATGGTAACAGTTATAATAACGTGGCACTAGTCATGATTATATACACAGCATCACATTGCGCTTGTCGCTTTTATACATATGTTTAATTACCTCAGTAATTAGATTAGCTAAAGCGCCTTTCAAACCTGAACATACACACTAGTAAATATGAATTGCGGTGGTACTTACCTAGTCAGCTTTAGTACTGTCGGGAGGCCTCCCTTAAGGTGGACCGACGATCTGGCGAGAGTCACCGGAACCCACTGGATATGAGCTAACCGATCGATATGGAGATCTTTGGGCGAAGCCAATGCCTGATGATGATGATGATTAGTTAAAATAATGAAGGAAATAAAACTGTCTCATTAGTAAATAGTTTATCCAGTAATTTATGCTTTTATGACTGTTGTAAGTATTTACATCATACATTTTAAAGGTTGTGATACCCTTTAAAATAATCGTTAAGAAATATATACTACAACTAAACAAGATTGCAATCAATATAGAATAACATAAGAGAAGTATATATAAAAGCTTTTTTCTATAAAAACTCCTTTGACGCAAATAAAACTAATCAGCGAACGCAATGAGGAAGCCTCGCGCGGTCCGCAAACAGGGCTCGGTCTTCAGGTTTCCCATAGGCCACTTACTTCCGCCGGATTTAACCGAGTGCCTAATTTACCGTGAGGTTATCACTGCGCCTAAATAAATATGGTCTTACAGTATGATTCGCGATTCTGACCCTTGTTCTACGGAACCCAAAAGTGCAATCGGTTTGTGGGTATGAATATAAAATGCAATGAGATTTCATTCATTACGTGCTTCTTCATACCGCGTGTTGTTTGTGGTACAATTCATAAGCGGTAAGCGATAACGAACGTAAAAATCTGATGATGATGATGAAGCAATATTCTTATTCATGATTTTTTTAAGAATTTAACTATTTAATAATAAATAACAGAAAAGTCAAAAAAATCTTTAACTGGTACATATTTCTTATTATAGAAGACATCAGAGTTGAGCTCAATAGAAATTTAGCTCGTACTATTTAACACTACGGAGTCTCAATAAATCATCATCAGCCGAGAGATGTCCACTGCTGGACATACGCCTTTCCCAAAGATCTCCATATCGATCGCTCGCAATTGGCTGCTTCCTGCGACCTTCACTAGAACGTCGGAACAACTAATGGAAAACCGACTGTGGGTCTTCCGGTAAATAAACATACACAAATAATTATTAAAAATACAAATTTTATCAGTAAACTTACGAGTAAATTTACTGATCTTGTAGTAAGTAGTAATATTACTAGGTTTATTATCTGGTATAATATCTACATCGTTTATAACAGAAGAGTTCATATTGTATATTGTTTGCTTACTTCTTGCATCGCATCCAACGTACACTCGCGTATCTCGGTACCCCACAATTGGACACGTGGAATGATCAACCAAGATTAGGAGACGGATCTTATGCTCCATCGGACCCCCAAAGCCAGTTAATTTAAAGGGCCCGGCACAATGGCATCGCCGGGAATAAAATCGGGTACTCGCTGGATACTGCCTCGCAACCACTACTTGTTGTTGGTGCGTGGGATGTATATCCTTATCTATATATTAATATTCTTTGATCATCATTATCAGCTGATATATGTCCACTGCTGGACATAGGCCTCTCTCAAACATCTCCACGTTTGTAGAGGTTCATATGGCGGAAGCTGGACCCTTACCCACTGTGCTAGCCGGTGCGGGATAGTGGGCGCCGGAACCTCTGTTGATTATCAGGGTGCACTACGAGCAGATGAGGTTGGTTTGGGTCCCGTAGTTGCTGAGTTGGACCCCTTACACCTTAAAATTGAAGCTTTTTGTCTATAATTTGACATGCTGTTAAGCTACAGTAATATAATGGCTAATGAAACTCGCTAGCTCAGAGAACTCCAGCTCTTATAAAGGAACACATCGATTATAGCAACGGATTTACAATATGAATAGTAGGGTAGGTTCTTAACTACCCCTGCCACCACCCTAAATTCTATATCTACCTCTGGAATCGAACTTGGGACACCACTGCTACACAGCTTCTATCCACTTTGCAAAAATCCTAACTCATGTTTTGATACCTAATATTCCAATACTAGGTGATAGGTCTCCGTTGCCGGATAAAGTATATTATTACTGTAGCCAAGTAATAGTGTGGAAATATTACTGTCTTCCGATTTGAAGGAGGTTGTAGTTAGTATTATTATTGGGGTAAAAAGACGTAAATTTTTTTTATTCAACGAAGGAAACAGACAAAGGGGACAATCACCTGATGTTAAATTATACTCCTGCCTATAACAACATAGTGCCAGTTTCGATGATGTCTTATGCTCCTGGTCTTGAGTAATAAGATGTTATTGTTACCCAAATAATTTCACTAACTACAGGGCCTTTCAAGTCGGAACATAGTAAAGCTTGCACACTACTGTTAGGCACCAGAAATAGCTGCTGCACTGGTACCTACCTATACGCTCTCCGACATAAAGGACACACCACCAGATAAAATCCATCCTGTATGTACCATATACTACGTCGTAAATAATAAAAAAAAGTTACTGACTTTATGATCATCCAGATGTTGTGATTATTTACATTTCCCACAACGGTCCTGGTGACAGGATACTTGTCTGTATAATACGTTGGTGATTAGCTGGTGGTGTTTAGTTGACGTGTAGTGGCCGTGCTGCTGACGAGTCCTTGTTTCGTGATGAGCTTTCGATGTTTCTGAATAGACTTTTTTTTTAAAAGTATTAATAAAATGATGTAGGTAGTAGTAGAATAGTATTTCTATACAAAGAACATAAAATTATATTTTTATAGTATTACTCCATTATATATTTACGCTAAACATATTCTTCGTCGTCGGTATCACTCCTGACAGAGTGGTCGTGGTCATCACTTCAGGTGTTGGTGGCAAGTTTAAGAGTACGTCTCCATTCTTCTCTGATGGCCTTCCTAGAGCCATAACCATAAAACTTTATTTATAAATAAAAAAAAATCGATTAGATCTTTTAGTAGCTGAAATAGATCTATTTCAGTTACAAATACTAGGTATTCTTTTGCAGAAGCGATGTCTTATTTTATTGATTTAGGCCATTCCCCACTACGCTGGCCCTATCCGGGTTGGTGGGACCCATAGCCTCGTTTGTTGATCAGCAGGCTGCACCACGAGCAGGCGAGGTTGGCTTGGATCCCGTGAGTTGTTATGCGGGACTCCTTACACCTCCCAATCAAGGAAATATGTATATACTAACTGTTCCCCTTCCGCTTTGCTGACAACACCCCCTCAACTCCCTTTGGCGAAGGGATTTTGCATAATCCATTCTTAGTTGACCTCTAAACGGCAGAAGCGATATCTTTACTAGATTTTGAGTGTTCACTTCTAATAGTTTTGGAGATCTCGTTATGAGTGAATCAACCTCTGGATCTCTATATATACATATATGAAGACATTATTATATGAGCAGGACTTTCACCTGATTGTGAGTGATACGCCGATAGACAGTCTCCAGGATCAGAGATCTACAACCAGTAGAGTTCTATCTCCTATATATAACAATAAATCAATCTAAAGTACATAATAACTATTCATATGACATTTTTACAATCGGAACATTGAATAACGAATTGATATCAGTAGATATCGATTTAGTTCGATTCGCTATTCATACAACAATGCATCACTAAAAAGTATCGATTGGTGCATTCAGAAAAAATAAAGTATTGGTGCATTCATACAAAAATATGTATTTGCATGAAAGTATGCAGCTAAAGGATTTGTGCACCGTGCACAAAGCGTCGCACAAAGCGAAACGAATCGCGTTAAATCGATTCCGTTTCCCGCGTCAATCGTATTAACATATTTCAATGAATCGATTTTATTAAGCGTAGTGTTATGGTAATACCGCGTATGGTAACTGCACCATGTTGTGCAGTAATTACCATATTCGCCACCGCACTGATGATATCGTTACTGCAGATGTTGCCATCATCATCAGTTTTCTACTGGACATGCCTCCAGCTAATTATTTAGCCTAACTCACTGGTGGTAAGTGTCTGCTGTTGGAGATCGGGTAGATATCACCGCAGCTGCTGTTCCTGCCGATATACAGTAGTGTGCGATTACTGTGTTCCGGTTTAAAGGGCGCTGTAGCTAGTGTAATTAATTGGGGTAACGAGACTCATCATCTTGTCTTATATGACGAGCGCGTGAGTACCATCTTAACTGGCGTCATGTTGTTATTTGTGGCGTATCACTTACTATCAAGTGTTTGTCCTTTACTTAAAAAAAAACTTTGTTTAACTTAATCTGATGGTAAGTGATGCACCTGTCCATCACAACGTAGCGTTAGGATGACATCTACACCACATTGTGCCCATTGCCTTGAGACGTAAGATGTGATATCTCGTTACCCCAGTAATTTCACAAGCTACAGCTATCTTCAAACCGGATCACTGTAATGTTTGCACACTACTGTTTATCGCCTGCAATAGGTGCTACATTGGAACCTGTCGACACTGTCTTCAGCAATAGAGACCTATCACCAATAAAAATACATAGAGACTCCTGCAAAGATTTCCACAGATCTTGATCTTTGGGCTTTCATTCTGGTCCAGCAACTGCCTCAGTATCTTCTATCCAATTATCTCTTTCACGATTTCCTTCTTTTGTTTTCTCTTGTGTAATATATTTCTAACTAGAATCATCACTAAATCTAGTGTACCTCAAATTTCTAGATAGAATTTCATAATGACTAGAAACTATATATTTGTAACACGGTGAGGATCTCAAGGAAGTAGTGCTCACTGATAAAGTAAATGGAAATGGACCATAACCCCGAGTCACTTAGGTCTTGATCTGAGCAGACCCTCAACACTTCATCAGCTAAGATACTGTCCGAGTAGCCAGATATAGTATGAGACCTTCGTAAGGATAGAAATTACGGATGGAGATGATCCTGATCTATATTTATTAGGAATGAGACTTAAGGAGGAGATAATGTGAACCTAAGGTCAGTATTTAAATTTCTGATAATAATTCTAGATTACACTAAAAATCATAGTTGTATTGACAGTTTTACCTACAGATGTTGCTTAAGTTAGTAACAGTTTAGTAATATAGAAATAAATACTAAAACCTTAGGATATAAGTTCCTTTGATATGTCTTGAAATTATCAATAATCATTCCTCAATCACTGTGAGGGATAAGCCGTGGTTTTGATATAAAAAGACTAAATTAATTATAGATAGATTAAGTACTTAATTTTATATAAAAAATACTATAGATATTTTATTTATCTTTATCATCATCATCGTCATCATCAGCCAAATGACTTACAATGTTGGATACAGGCCACTCCCAAACATTGCCGCATCGATCTGTCCTGCGCTGCTCGCACGGTCGGGCGCCAGTTGCCATCGCTTGTGGGGGGATATAGGTCATTTCCCACCACACTGGCCCAATACGGTTGGTGGGATCCAGAGCCTAGTTTGTTGATTATCAGGCAGTGCTTACTCCCCATTTGAATGAATTATTTTAAAGAGTATAGGAGAAGTATTGTGACAGGGTGTCGATCAGCACGCGTTACATCGAGCTACTACTATCCGTGACAAATATGCGTTTTTCTTCCATTTAACATCAATGAAACATTTAAAGCGTGTTATCAATACGTATATATGCGTGTTAGTAACGGTTCACCAGGTATCATTGTTCACTGCAACAAATATTTAAATGGCGCCGGCTACAAAATCTACATTTGTAAACCATTATACAATATTGGCTTGTCCCTGTCATATGCAAAAATCATTTAGCGACATTTGAATTTCCCTTTCACGCGGCGCATGCACAAAGCGGCGCGAATCGATCAATGAAATACAATTTTTTTTTTTTTATATATACACGGGCAATAAAATATGAATGCGTATGCGCAGTTAATTTGCGTACATTACAATTGAGACCGCACATTGGGAGCGTTTTGTCGGGAACACCTCCCGCCCTGGGGCGCGACCCGCTAGCCCCATGCCGCCGACCTTCGCACAACAATTCAATTATCCAAATCGCGATTGTGTCATATTCATAAATATTTTTTTTTTTAAACTACCGTCAATTTTTTCGGTTGCAGTACATTTGGCGCGATTTGAATTTGAAACGAATGACATGTTCGATAGCTACCCGTAACGTCTCCGCCGCGTAGTCAGATGATTTGCATGTTGACTGCATTGTTGTGTTATTGGATCATATCCGGATGATGGACGTATGGTAATATCCTCTATAGATACAATTGTTGCCCTCAAACGGCCGGAAATCAAGTGATCGAATTCACGCGGCTCCTTGTGTCGATATTTAAGTTTTGTTATTTTTCAATCCAGCTACCGTTGCGCGATCAATTCGTGTGAATATTCTCCAAATATTCTCACCCGACTCTTGACCTTAGTTATTCCAACGGTCTCGACGGTAATCGATATCTTTTATATAACATTATAATTCAGTCACTTTGCGTGTGAAAGTATGGACCCTGTATTCGTTTCGTCACTTATTTAAGTCCTCTCTCAACACTTCTTCTATACTCTTTAATATAATTCGTTTGTATAAAGATAAAAATGGGATGTAAGCGCTGCCTGATAATCAATAAACGAGGCTCTGGTTCCCACCAACTCTTATTGGGCCAGAGTGGTGGGAAACGGCCCATATTCCTACTTATCCCCTCACAAACGACAACCCCTGGTGCCCGAAGATGCGAGCAGCGCAGGACCGGTCGAGGTTGTAATGTTTGGGAGAGGCCTATGTCCAGCAGTGGACGGACAGTCGGAGAGTCTATCGGCTGAAAATGATGATGATGATGAATATAAAAATTAAACTCTATTCAATAAAGATATACTGATATTTTCCTTTATTCAATAATTAAATAGCACTTTATAAATTATAAATAAATATATCACTGTACTATAATATCCAGAAAATTCTAGATAGAAAACAGTATTCATATATGTCTCAAGCTTTAGATCAAATAAGCTCCGTTTGGATGTTATATTCGGTAGTTACCTAGTGAGCTTTTAGCCTTTTATTTGACAGTTATTAAACAAACATATATAAAAAAAATATCATGAGTTCCCGTACAGCAACTAACGGGTTCCAAATCAACCTTACCTGGTCATGGTGCAGCCTGTTAATCATCAAACGAGGCCCTGGCTCCTGCCAACCGGCATTGGGCTAGCGTGGTGGGATATGAATCAAACCCTTCCATAATGAATCTCTATACGTTGTAAGAATCTTAGAGCGAGATCTATGTCCAGCAGTGGACGTCTATCGGCTGATGAAGATGATAACAAGTAATCATATTATTATATTGTATAATAATATGGACCCTTGGCTGATAGTACATTTGACATACAAACGATTTTCAAGAAGCTGTAGCCGGACTTTGAGCTATCATTACTTCTTCATAATTGAACTTGAAGTTATCAACACCATGATTAATCCGTTTCCTTGTAATACAGTAGTTTACTTCTACTCTAACATACGTTAATGTAGGGTGATGTACTTTAGAAGCAATCTAGCTAGCTATCACCCTCATGTTATCAATCTGCTGATGTAACACCAGCGTTGTTCCAGCGACCATATATACGTGGGCTAGTATACTGAATACGCAGAATTCAGTCACTTAACATGTATACTTATGAGTCAGTGGTGATCCATCGATAACGAATGAATTTATAGATCGCTTAAGATCATTTAAAGGTGAATTTACTAGTTGGTAGTAAAATATCATATCTTTATATGATGAAGTTTGAAGTACATGAAGGATTATTTATGGTATGGAAAAGCATATGAGGGAAAGCGATGTACAAGAACATAGACTATCTATTTGACATTGGCGGATGTGACTATGTCCAGCAGTGGACGTCTGTCGGCTGATAATAATGATGTGACTCGCACTTGACCAGCGCGTATAAATAAATGGCTTTGATTATCCTCTCAGTGTTGATTGTTCTGTTACGAGTTCCAGTAGTGGGAGCATGAAGAGAGCTGTTCATTATTTATGAAGCGCCACAGTATATATGTTCATTTAGATTTCACAGTGAAAGTTACACCGGCGGAAGTGTAACAATCTGTTTATTATACAAAATAATAATCAAGGCTGCCAAACGGAATTATTCTGGTATCGCTGCGAGCGTCGTAAATAAAACAAGAAGCGGTGGTGAGGCGGTGAGGCGGCGGTGCGGCGGCGGTGCGGCGGCGGTGCGGCGGCGGTGCGGTGCGGTGCGGCGGGGCGGCGATGGAGAGAGAGCGCTCAACCAATTTGCATTGTGAGGCGGCCGGCAAGCGCTTAAAATTCTTATTTCGAATTTCGAACAGTTGGTCTCCTTCTGCATAATAACATCCGTAAGGCAATGGCAGCTGCTTGGCCAATCGCGTCGCGCCGCGGCCCGCCGTGGGAGGACTGGCGCGCTGTGATTGGCGGAGCCGCGCGGGTTTATCACTCGATTTGCCGGGAGCGCCGCCGCCGCCGCCGCCGCCGCTGCCGCCGCCGCGGTCGCTCGCGATTGTCGATTGTCGCCATTGTACCGAGCCCGCGGCGGACGCACGACGCACGACGCGCGACGCACGACGCACGACGCACGACGCACGACGCACGACGCACGAGCCGCGACGCGCGATCTCGCATCGACAACAATCGATCGCTCAGTTATCACTCGATTATGTGGTCGTAGTTAATTAGTTTTTTTTTTAATTTCATTACGCGATCATCGAACAGTGTTTAGTGTAGTGCACACGGGCCGGCGAGGTGTTTTGCAGCAGGTGCTCCGCGAAGACAACGTGGATCTGGAACTACATCAACGTGCCAGCGGTCACTTTATGAGGTAAAATAGAAAAAAAAAACTTTTAATATTCAAACTCCTTCGTTAACCGACGACTAATCAATACATTTACTCGTCTGTGATACTTTCAAAACGTCAAATCAGTTATAAACTTTTCTATTTGTTTAGTTAAATACACTCTTAAACGTTTTATTATTAACTATGCTATTCATTTAAATAAAAAAAAACTAACCTAAAATTATACGGTAATTGTTAATATTTATCTACGTCTTTAACTATTGTTTTCTTTATATAATTTTCCTTGGTTAAGACCTTAAAACAGGATATTAATATTACCAGACATTTCAATACATTTTTTTTTCATTTAACTACTAAACTTATTTAAATAGATTTCTGGTCTATTTCTTATTAGAAATTTAAGTAATATTAAAGTTATATCTAAGCAGTTTCATTAATTTTTAAGTAAATACATTGGATAACTTTACGGATGATAGAAATGGACTTTGAACCCCTTATTCCTCTAGCCCGTACGTTGTTAGTAAATAATCAAGGGTAAATAGGCACTTATAACAAACTATCAAGATCCCAACGACGCCATTTTCTTTTTACTTAAAACTTATCCCGTTATATAATAAGAATATTAAGTCATCGAAATAACATGAATTAAAGTATTCCTTAAAGTACAGTTTTATCGTTTTTCTTATTAGTTTGGTTAAGGTAACAGTTGTGTGGCAGATTAGAACCTGTGACCTATTATATGCAAGTTATACCTTAAACACTTAGTTATTACTTAAATATGCTAAGATTCAGCTCGGGTAGGATCTGCTGTTTTCAACTCTTCTTATTGGAGATTTATTTTATGTGTTCAAGATCATTATACCATGAAGTGGACCCTCGCTCAGGAGGTTCATGCCTCTCCATCTCTTCTCCTTCCGGTACTCTTCATCATCGAAGAACTACTAAGAGATTTTCTAAGTAGAAATTCTATAGAACTCTGACTTCTCCAGAGGTCTCTGAAGCGGTGGAAATATACTTACGTATTAGTTAAGGAGTTATAAACGAATTCGGTTAGATTGTCCTTTAAACCCGAACAATGCTGTGCGGTGGTAACTTAGTGGCAAAATGATTACTCTTTTACTGGTGGCAGGTCTCTGTTGCTGGACAGCGCTTAATTAGGTAGCCTATTGCGGCTGGCAAACAGTACTCTGCATACATTACAGTGTTCAGGTTTGAAGGACGCTGTAGCTAGTGTAATGACTGGAATAACGGAATGTATGCTTTAGAGCGACGCGCGCAAATTGATGCTGTGTATAACATCCTAACTAGCGCCATTTTGTTATGGCCAGGAGTATCACTTACATTCAGGTGAGATCGTAATCAAGCGATAGTCTATATAAAAAAAAATGGCGAATATACGCAAAAATTACTGAGAAGTATATTATGATATAAGTTACTTACCTCATTGAGACATTGGTTTATTTTAAGTTATTTGAAATCCTTCGTTCCAGATCGAAGGGTGTATTTACATGTGTTGTTATTGTTACCGCAGGCGCACGAGAAATTGGCCAATAATCCACATGGGCAATTAGATGGTCGGATCGTCTAATGAGGGCACAATCCGACCATCGTTATTGTGCGGTGGTCGTAAAGTGTTAATTATTTTTACACGTTTACAATGGCGGGCGGGCCTTTGCGCGCCGCCGACGGCCCTCGCGATTCCCTCCCGACTCACTGGAGTTATTGACCTTAAATGCACCTCATTTGTGGTGTGCAAGGCCATAAAGCCGGCGAAACTTACGGGTTATTTAGCGCTCACTCTGTTATGATACACTTCCGATTGGAGATTTTTTTTTTTTAATCAATTCAGCCACATGTATACCTGCTGGTGAGTCTCTGCTGCAAGTATTCGTGTAGGTGTCTACCATCGTAGCGTCTTATTGCAGACGAACAGCTGTGTGTAAAGACTGTGTTCCGGTTTGAAGGGCGTTGTGGATAGTGAAATTACTGAAGTAATGAGACTGATACTATATATTGATACGATGAGCGCAATGTGGTATGCATGCAACTAGCGCCAAGTTATAGGCAGGCGTGTAACTTATCAGTTGAAGTAGCACTAAATGGTAAGTACACGCTGTGCACTAGTTAGGTCTAATGAAAGAGCATAGACGATTACCAGCTTATTTCTAGATTGATTTTAGGCTTTGTAATTTCTGTTGGTGATTTAAAAAAAAAATACCCTATTTCTATTTGGGTCACTACAATATATCTCATCAAGGGTTGGTTGTCGGATAATACCAAGAAGCACTAAGCCTAACCCTAAGCTATGACTTAAGACTTTACATTCAAGTTACCAAAATAAAAAAAAATATTATTAATGATTTTAAAATAAACATTAATAGAAATATCAAAAATCACAGTATATATATATATATATATATGTATATATGTATGTATTTTTCATAGTTTTTTTTTCACCTGATTTTAAGTGATACGCTTGTCGGGAACAATGATACGCTATTTATGATTACATATACACCACATTGCGCTCTTCTCCTGAGACGTAAGATGTTAAGACTCGTTACCTCATTAATAACAGCTACAGCGCCCTTCAAACCGGATCACAGTAATGTTTGCACAGTATATAATATACAATCGCCTTTGTCGCTGAGCTGGTCGTCATATTAAATATAATATTCGACTTCTACTTAATTAATGTTTACTTAGATTAAGTCAATATTATTCTGCTCTTGTTTTTGTTTTTTTTTTTTTTTTGTCGTGTAATATTTTGAATAATACCCTACAAATGAATTTGATCGCTGAAAGTTTCATATTTAAAGAACAGGCCACGGGAAGTCATCATCATCGGCCGATAGGCTATCGGGTAGCGTTTCATGTGGGGGGGATTTGGGCCATTTCCCATCACGCTGCAGCATCTACCGGTTGGTGGGAGCCACAACTGAAGGTCTGGCTGTTGATTGAGATGGAGGTTAGGTTGGATCCCGTGAATGATCTGCGGGAATCCTTACGGCCAACGCGAAGTACTTAGTGCTTATGCTGAAGAAATTAGGACTTTGTCAATATTTGTGCTTGATAAAAGTTTCAAGTACTTAACATTTACATATAATAGCTTGTTATAACTTGAACTTAGAGGTCATTTAAGCTGTATACCAATGATCAGGTAAGGCATAGATTGTTACTTAAGTACCGAAAAACATACTTAACGTACTAGGTCGTGATTCAGGAGATGGTAACCTATAACCTAATAGGTAAATTCATGTGGAATTAAAGTTAGGTCTTAGACTAATATTAAAAAAAAAACGCGCAAGTAGATTCTGTATGTGACGGTGATCACTAACCATCACTTTAACTTACGCGTTCACTTATTTATAACATAACCGTTAATGATAACTTAAATACACGTTAACCCTTTTTACACTTCGAATACTTTCTAAGCAGCACCGTTAAGTTACCGTGTATCGCTCGCGCGGGAGACGGTCTCGCGTTATTGTATTACCGCGGTAATAGATTAGAACAATCCGTCCGTCAGTAGTAGCCGCTGGGCAAATAGCTGATGATGCGCGCGTTTGCGGAGCCAGTTAGCGACGGCCGCTGCGCATGCGCATTGTTCGGAACGATTTGTGGAGATTGTTCCATAACACCGTACATAGAGTAAGTCGCATTAAATGACATTATACTTATTGTACCTTAGTGACAGAGTTTCAGTGACGGTTTAGATCATCATCATCATCATCAGCCGATAGACATCCACTGCTGAACACAGGCCTTCCCCAAAGATCTCCACATCTTGTTGAAGTTCATTGAATTAGGCCGTAAACCCACCAGTGCCCAGTGCGGGTTGGTGAGCAGTCAAAGCCTCGTCTGCCTTTCAGCAGGGTGCACCGCTTGCTGGTGAGGTTGACACTTGGGCTCCGTAAGATTATTACAGATAAATAACTATAATGACAGAAAAAATAAACTAATTTATCTATTTGTCTATTAAATAGAAAAAAATATTATGATTCCGATCTGATAGACCTTCCTGATGGTAGGTCTCTGTTGCCGAAGACCGTCTATTTAGGTACCACCAGCGCCTAGGGCGCTGTAACTGGTATACTTATTTGCTTAACAAGACTTGACATCTGAAAGCATTGAGCATAATCAGCTTCACTTACTTACCATCACATGAACATTTCTTTTACGTAGTCGCTTCATTGAATAACATAGACAACCTAGTAAATGCTTTGATGGTAAAGTACACGTTACTCTGAGAGCTAGTTAGAATGTTTGGCGCGTCTGTATCGTCGCAATGTTGCTTAATCTATGATTCACACGACATTGTCAATCCGAGTGACTGTAATCACTGGGGTAAATACAAAATGGAAATAAAAAAAAAGCGAAGTATTCCGTCCGTCCGTAAGTACGCGGCGCTAACTGCTTAGACAAAGAGCTGGTCTGTTTGCTGCTGGCTACCGCTGGAGCTCTAAGTAGTTTAAACAGTAGCTTGTTTGGACACAGCAGCGGCAGCTTGTTACTGACTCAATTCTCTCCGGGGCATCGGAGCCAGTAATCAGCGGATGCGGTACTTGTAATATTTGACCGGTGGTCTTACGAATAGGATTAAGGTAAAGAAGTGTTTCAGGTTCGTGGCTCTTTGGTTTATGGCCTTCCCGGAGACGTACTTAGGAGTAGTTCAGGGTCGCACCAATCAGCCATGTGTGTCTCAGGCTGTCATACTAATGGGTGCTCAAGTTCGGAAGCCTTGAGGATGAGGATCCTCAGCGATCCATAGACTACCTTTGGATGGACGGCAACTGTATAATTGTCCTATATTTACCTTAGCATAACGTTGGTGTTGAAGGCTTTGATCTTCCTGAGGATGTTATACCGTGAGGAGCAGATTTGGATTCCCCTTCTAAGAAAGACCATCAAAAAGGTAGTGGGTATAAATCCTAAATAACCACTCCCCATCAGAAGCGAGTATCTTCTAAGGTTTCTCCCGGGATAATAAAAAAAACGAGTGACAGTAAGGATGACAGCCGTCAGGGTTTTAATGGGTACAAGTCCTGAAAAACCCTGTAATGTATCCGACAAAACACTGTCTCGAGCTGATAATAAATAAGTAGATTATCATCATCATTGTTATCTCCATCACCCTTTTACTACCCTGATAATCATCAAACGATGACGATGATGTACGTGAGAGGAACTGGTGTCGATGCGTCGCCGCCGCCGCCGTGCGATCGCGAGTGGCGATGTTAGATTAAAACGTTCGAAATTCAAATTTTGATATCTATAAGCTCAGTGGAAATAGCTGACATCTTACTCAGTAACACATCACCGGTTCGATTCCAGAGCTACAACTGAAGCTTGATTGTAGGACGATTTTTTCGAACCCTGTCTAACTACCATTCGCTTTTTTTTTTTCGACAAGTCATTCACCTGATGTTAAGTGATACACTTCCATACCCTAGCGCTATTTAGAATTGTATATACACAACAGTATTTTATTCGTCGCCTTGAGAGAGGATGTTAAGTTTCGTTACCTCAGTAATTTTACTAACTACACGCCCTTTAAACCGGAACACAACGTTGGCAAACTACTGTATCTCCTGCAATAAAGCGCAGCTGTACTATCTATTTAGACGGTTTATAGCAGTAAAGACCTACCCGTAGTAGGAACTTAACGCTTTCCAAACCGGATCACAGCAATGGTCACATAGCATTATCCGTCGGCTGCAGCAGGAGCTGCGGTGGTTCCTTCCTCGACGGTTTGTAGCAGTAGGGATCTACTAGTAGTAGTAACTATAACGTCCTTCAAACCAGATCACATTACTGTCCGTCGGCTGCAACAGGCGCTGCTGTCGTACCTACACGGTCTGTAGCAGCACAAATGATGTGGTAAATCTGCCGCCATGTTAACATCGTAGTGTCCCGACTCTCAACATATGAGGGATAAAGGATTCTGGTCGAAAAGCTTCACCACGTACGACTTCATTAACTCCAAGTTTAATCTAGCTAGATGATGATGAAGAGAATCTGGGTAGATGAAGGTTAAATCCGATGTCTCAATCAAAGAAGGCACCATATAATGATGATAACCTACGTCGTATTATTAGTGTAGATAGAACAATACTATTGGATTAAAACCTTTTTTGTCTCTTTCATGTAGTGCCAACATTATAACAGCAGAACTGAATAAACCCGCCATACAATGTTCACCATCACCAAACGCCAAAACTATTGTTTATTAACGTATCATCTTTGGAGTAAAGGTTTGCATTATTTAAGTGTTAGAGGATACAGATGAAAGACCTGGTGAAGGTCTGGAAACCTGGCCAGCAGGTCAAGGCTGAAGATCTTTTGAGGGGTTCTCTATATAAAAGATATATTAATTACGAATTCGTTGCTCTAGAAGCAAAGTCTACGTTAATTTCGTCGAATCTACATATGACCGTGTGGCTTAATGGATAAGGCGTCGGACTTCGGATCCGAAGATTGCAGGTTCGAGTCCTGTCACGGTCGAATCACATGAGATTATTTTTTACAAATTTACTTTAAATAATTGTATCTTTTTATCAAATTTTTGATTTACTTATATTTTAATAATACTTTGTAAGTTTTTTTTTTTATTTAACGAAGCCTCGAAAAGTATGAGACATTCACATAACAACGCGATACTACTTATCATGGTATACACAGCACAACATTGTGTTTGTCTCCTTGAATACCACTAGCCACAGCGCCCTTCAAGCCGGAACACAGTGATGTTAGCACAGTAATGTTTGTGGGACGGTCTGCAGCAAAAAATAATAAATGTATGTAATCATTTCCGGTATATATTTACACTTTACTAAGCAGACCCTCCATCGGCTAGTACTAACGTCTGCAATTTAACTTAAATACTTGTTACGGCTAAACATAGTATACACTTACCTTGTTATTTCACATCGGAGTACTTATTCCATCTCATTTAACAACGCTTAGTTATGCCAACTTGTAACTTTGCTATAACTTAACTTGATAACTTATTCAAGTAAATGAACAATGCAGTATTTATATATAGATCATCTGTTACATATTCAACGCATCCATATACCCTCGTCACAAAAGCTCTAAGGGGGAGGGGGACAAATATTGACTCGAGCCGTGGACAAACAGGCCGTTTGACCCAAAAAGCCTTTTTGACCCAAACAAGTTATTCCCGGAAGGACAGGAAGCCAGGTTTAACATAACTGTGTGTCAACTGTTACTACAAACGTATATTACTCATCGCATACACAGCTTGGAGATATTCAGCATTAGATCAGAATTTTGGGACTATTATCAGGGTTGAGAGCCACTTGGAGACGTGATAAAGAAGATGGAATATCATCAGGCATTTACTGGTGGTAAGACTCTGTTGCTACAGACCGTCTAAGTAGGTACCACTGCAGTTCCTATTGCAACCGCTGCACTACTGTGGAAACATTACCATGTTCCGATTTGAATGGCGCTGTAGATAATAGAATTACTGTAGTAACAACACCCAACATCTTGAGCTTCAGTAGATGAGCGCAATGCGGTGCAGTGTATATCATCCTAACTAGCGCCAATATATCGTAGCGTATCGTTTACCATCAGATGAACGTCGGCGCTCATCGCGTCGCTTAATTAAAAAAAAAATCATACAACTTTGAAGTTAAAGTAATTTTTTTATCTTATTATTCGTCTGAAGCAAATTAATTTAAGCAACAACCCCCATAAGTAATCTAAATACAACGAAGGGTAGTACTGTACTTACAAACCGTACTGTCTGATACTAAATATCAGATATAACTTCTAGATTTATTATCACAAAAATAATAAAAAAACAGCTTCACCACTCTACCACCATTTTCCCTACAGTATACCCGATGGTCACCACCAGGAGTACATTAATAATATAATTACATTCACCATCTAATCATCAACTCGAAAGCTCCCTCAATGATCATTAAGCGATATGCAATAACCGAGTTAATCCGAATTTGGTATTCAATTGGGTACGACCCTAACCGTATTTCCGGCACTAACGAGACACGCTATACTAATTTAACAACTTATACCTAATCATAAGTAAATTACTTAACAGATTATATTAATATATGTATACTGACAACTTTATTAAAGCTTAAACCCTT
This sequence comes from Troides oblongomaculatus, assembly GCA_029032895.1. Classification (NCBI taxonomy): domain Eukaryota; kingdom Metazoa; phylum Arthropoda; class Insecta; order Lepidoptera; family Papilionidae; genus Troides; species Troides oblongomaculatus. The sequence goes on along the minus strand of JARDWC010000431.1, from coordinate 12,853,146 downwards.
ATTAACAAGTTAACTTATTTAATATCAGTGTATTATACACGAACAAAGCGGGCGGGGAACAGCTAGTATATACACGTACTAGCTGTTACCCGTCCGCTTTGCCGGCCGCTATATGGGATTGGACCGCAAATGGCTTTCTATATAAACCGTTGCTATAGCAACCGCATAAATAAGCACGAAGCTAATTAGATACAAATCGATTCAGGATCTGATGAAATTCATAACACCCTATAATCATCTACAAATCATTTCGCGTTATATTTAAATTCGAGTGTTCATATGTTCACTAGTCACGTGATTAACAAACATAGACATCCTTTTTTATTACATATATATATATATATATATATATATAGATAATATATATATATATCGTCTCTTGTTACTATGAAGACTTCTTACCTATTTACTCCCTTTCCTAAATTATTGATAAACTCTACAAAAAATGTTAAATTTTAAAAAGTTTTCTTTACTGGTGGTAAGTAAATATTGTGTTCCGGTTTGAAGGGTGTTTAGCTAGTGAAATTACTGGAGTGACGAAACTTAATATCTTATCTCTCAAGCGATGAGCACAATATGCTGTGTATAATCTTAACTAGCGCCACGTTATGGGGTATACGTATCACTTACTATCAGGTGAACGTCTTGATAATTATAACAAAAACATATTGTATATATGTATATGAAAAGCGTTATTAATTTTTAAGTTCATGAGCGCAATGTGGTGCTTAACAAACAAGTTCTATATAACGCTGAATACTTTACACGTTGAAGTGAATACACTGTGTAATATAACTGAAAAAAAAGTGACTTCATATAGATTCAAGTTACAATCTTAAGTAAGATTAAGTTACCCTAATAAACGTTAAGTCTATCAAGTTAGCGTTGCGAGAAATAATTAGTTAGAAAACCACCCCCAAAACGGGGGTGTTGAGCGAACGCTGTCCAAATCGCGTTTAGCGAGTAGCTTTATAGCTGTACAAGGGTTGGGTGCGCCGGGGTGTGTTTCAGTTGGCCACCCCATCGGGATTTGCGGTTTGAACATATTAATTTTGTCTGTCCGACTCCGCTATTACGATTCGTTGCGTACCGTACGCGAAGCCATCGGCGCCGGATAATTTGCGAACGGTTTCACTGAGTTAATTAGAAATTCGGATCGTTTGTACTATTTAACTACATTTGTATGTTAAAATCGTTAATTAGTTAACTAGTTCGTAGATTTATACAGCATTAAGTGGCATAGGGGTGTAAGGGGTTCCATCCGATATATTACGGAGCGGTGCACCCTGCTGAACAACAGACGAGGCTGTGACCAACCCGCTCTGGGCTAGCGTGATGGGCTTAAGACCCAGTTCTCCTCAATGAACTCTATGAAGATCTTTTTGGTTGGCCTATGTCCAGCAGTGGGCATCTATCGGCTGACGATGATAAAAGTATGCTCGTCGCCTTGATACATGTCTCGTTATCACAGTAATTTCTCTAGCTACAATGCTCTTCAAACCGGAGCACAGTAATATTAGAACAATAGTCTATAGCAGTAGAAACCAGGCACTGCGGTGGTACCTAGAATGGACCTGACAATAGAGACCTAATCACTAATAAGTCCTGTCATCAACTTTATGTCCACTGCTGGACATAGACCTTCATCCTCCTGCCGGCATCCAGCTGTTTCCCACAACCTTTATCACAACGTCGGACCACATGATGGGGGACTTGCCAACCTTACGTCCGGTACTACTTCCGGTACGCGCTCGCCATTCGAGGACCTTGGTGCCCCATCGGCTGTCAGTCCTTCGGCCGACGTGACCTGATCATTTGCCAACGTATCAACAAAATGTATCAATTCCACCCTTTTACCTTATAGGTAAATAAAATACTAGGTAGTATTTTGAAGCTGGTTTAAAAATGAACATGTAGTCTAGAGACCTAGAGTCTGAGTTGATTGTCCTGTTTAGAAAAAAAAACTTCCAAATCCTGTCGTCATTGGCATTACTCAGGTATTTCTTCAGTACCTTATAGGGTAAGTCTGAAGTACATGTTTTGTCGCCTTCTCCCCTTAACTTTATTAACTGCTACGGAAGTAACAGTGGTTCCACTACGTGGCAACATGAGCAGTTCAAGTGGTGGTAGGGTTACATACTCACCACGGTTGTGTGCGAAAGCTTTCCCATGGTTTCGGCTGATAGCGTTGACAGGTAGACCATGGGGTTTTAGCCGGTAAGAGTTCAGCATAAACCCTCTGTTGCTTCCACAGCAGAAGGGTCTCCAGTACAGGATTTATTTAAAAAAAATGTACCTCCCCCTCTGATCAGCTATCACCACATCTCTGTCAATCTGTCGCTTCAAAGGCTTTACTTTCCGATATATATAAGAGCTAATGTATTCAGGGCGCCAACACTCCTAGTTAAGACCTCGTTATCACTTAAAAATACGTGTTCTTATAAAAAAAATCAATAAGCTTAGAGAGTTAGAAAGTAAACATGCGAATGAATAGCAATCACTTGAAGAGCCGAGGAAAATCATATCCTTGTTATGAAGCTCTTCCGCTGTACAGTTGTAAGTCGGCCATTTTCTCTAATTGTCCGGATGTTCGCGGATTTATGACACCCTCATGTTTTCGTATCCGCTTTGATGCGAACTCTTAACGTTCCCTCGCTGCGAGAAGCCTTAAAACGGCAACTTACTTAAGGAAATTATGAGTGGAGAGTCTTCAGCTCGGTATCCTCGTGGGGGGGAGGACCTTCAGCCGATCGGCGAACAAGCGGGCGGCCAATTTAAAACACGCGCCCTCTTCCTTGCTCGCGATGTATTCATATTTCACGCTCCTACGCACGCTGTAATTGTCGCAGCGAGTATTAAAAGTTGCGATTGTCGCGCACGTGTGAAGGGGCCCTAACAATGGCTCCGGCGCACCGGCGGGGACGCAAGTATTATATTTTTTAGGATAATTAAAATGCTCTGCTGTGATCCGGTGTTGTTGGTCTGCTCCGTGTTAGTGTATGATTCCGTGTTGATAACGACGGAAGTTAAAACTTTATACTTTATACTTCCTTCTAACTTTTTTTATTACTCACAAGTAATATTATAATTCTATTTCATATGATATTAAGTAACGCTGAAGCCAAAGATGGCGAAGAGTAGTTCAGAACTATTAAACTCCCTCATGTTTAAAACTGTCACAGACGTGTAAGGGGTCCGGCACAACAATTAACCAGACCCCAGCCATCCCCACCTGCTCGTGGTGCACCCTGCTGATCATCAAACGAGGCTCTGGCTTACACCAACCCGCATTGCGCCAACGTGGTGAAAAATGACCCCAATCTCCTCGTATGAACCTCGACAAACGAGCAGATCTTTGGGGGAGGCTTATGTCCAGCTGTGGACATCTATCGGCTGATGATGAGTAAGGAAATTCAGGAAAGCCTTAATACTTTTTTAACTTAGTCACATATAGCCCGGAATCGAATCTAAGACTTGCTGGTGCAAATTGCTTTACTTGAATTTTGTTTAATTTAGACAAAAAAAAATGATAAGGCAGAAAAAATATACATTTATAATTATTTTTTTTTAAACACCATGTGGATTAAGTAGGGTATGTTTAAAATATGATTATATTGCTATTAATAAAAACTATGTCCTCAGTGCCGCTGGCGCGATGTGCGACCGCGCCGGCTACGGTGGGACAATGGGCCACTTCCCCATGACGCACATGTCCGCCATGGGCGCGATCGGAACGATGGGAGCGATCGCCATGAACGGCCAGGCTCAGCAGAAGAAGAGCCAGGAGGAGCACATCAAGAGGCCAATGAACGCGTTCATGGTGTGGTCGAGGCTGCAACGGAGGAAGATAGCGCAGGACAACCCTAAGATGCACAACTCGGAGATCTCGAAGAGGCTGGGTGAGTTTCCTCTGTTTCACTCATTTATTTAACTACATTCATATTTGGATAAGATGGTGTTTATGCTCGTGTCATCTTCCACTGGATATTGGGAGATGCTGTGATCATAAAATGATGTTTCTCTTTTATTTAGATCGCTCAAGTGAAATGGAAGAGATTCTCCTGTTAAATTTATCATAGTAATGGGGAACGATTTAATATCTATTATGATAGTAGCAGTTAACCAGAATAAGACCGAGACCCTCAAATGGAACCAGGTACCTCTGTGCTACAAGACCAGTGATCAGTATATCTACCGCGGGGACAGTTCTAGATAATTCGTACGACATCAACACACTATCAAGTTTTCTTAATTAAAATCCAAATTGGCAAACATTGAACGGGGTTAATATATTATTTAATAACCACCCCTATTTATAATGCAAATTGGTTGTTACCGGTTTACGCGTCTTCATCAATAGAGGCATTTGAATCCAAGTCACAGATATCTACCCTTTATGTAAATAGTTTCGGCGTTGAGGTCTCCTTAATTAATACATATTTCAATTCACCTGTATGGAGTTCTGGTAAGGTTAACACGACTAGTTTGTAATCTTAATTAAAGTTATCAATGTCTAGTTATAACTGTGATCGAGTAATGAAATAGTTGTAGATAACAATGCTATTGATAATGTCGAACACCTTACTTCACATATGCAGGTAGACAAAGGAATGACAGAGCTCGTAGATTATGGTTAAGAACGCAAGGAGTGGATATTTCTTAGAAGATAATTTTGGGAGAGGTCTACGTCCAGCTGTGGGCTTAGACAATAATAATCATCCCAACTTCAAGATGTTATTTCTTAATGTCATTACCAATGGTATAGTCCGTGGATTACGAAACCGAGAGTAAAATTTCTGATGAGCTTTATGAATTGGTCAAATGGCTACACCATAACTATAGCTAGGAATTTTGAGTGATGAAATTATCATCAATTAGGTAATGATTTCATCATCTAAAATTCCTATATAAACCTAAAATATTTCAGAATAATGTGTCACCATCAATAGCTCGATTCACTTCTGACAATAAAGAGGATATAGGTTCGTCGTTGTATCCATCGTTGTGTTCGTCTGTGTTATCTTTAAGGTTAACCTTACCAGTGAGTAGGTTAACTGCTATATATATATTAGTAACTGCTTAAAGATTACCAGATCTAAGATTTATTGGTAAGTTTCTGTCTGTAATGTCTGTGTCTGTGTTCCGACAGTCACTACTACTATTTACTCCTCTAGCGGACTGTTCCAAAGTGGATCTTGGTCTCCGACACAAGATAGCGTCAGCGTTGTCTGTGTCGAACTGCCTCTTGCCAGTCCACTCCTTGGAGCTCGCGAATCTCTCTCTCTCTCTCTCTCTCGTGCTCTACGGCATCCGTTAGCTCGGACAGTGGATGATAAAAAAAAACAATTTAGTTTTCAATTCATCAGTCATTGTGTATACAAAATGTACAATCGCTGTTGAACCGGAAGACGATGGGAAAAATTTTCGATGTGATTTAAAATGGATGGCATTGGTAGAGAGAAAGAGAGAAAAAAAATTACACGTCGTACAAAAAACGAGCGCCGCTGCGGGACGCCGCCCGCCGCCCGCCGCCCGCCGCCCGCCGCCCGCCGAATTAATCAACGGCGAAAAGTAAGCAAAACTCAAGCCTGACAGAGAATTTAAAAATGTTCAGAGGAGCAGACAGGGCCGGAGGAGTACGGCAAAATAAAAACGGCCGCTGCCCGCCATTCTGGCGGTGACGGCGAGAGGATTCCCCATTTTCTATTTTTTCCACCGCCCCCTCCGCGTCTTCCTTTTCCATTCTTTTTTTTTTCTATAACGGTCCCTCTGCGGTCCGCTGCGGATAGACACACTGTTGGGACGTGTCGTGTTACTTTATTTACTTTGTCGGCGGCTCGCGAATACAAAGGTTAAGTTAAAATGTTAAGTTAGTAAGTTATTATAACAGTAATATATTTAACCTGTTACCTTGCTCACGGTCCTAAAATCAGGCGCCGTGTGACCAATCCCGCGATGTTCTATAGCACATACTTTGGAGACTGTGGGATGGGATTACTAGACATACTCCACCCATCAGGGGTCTAGGAGTCAGCATAACAACTCGAAGGACCCAAGCTAAACCTTATCTGCTACTGGTGCACCCAACTAATCAATAAACGAGGCTCTGGCTTCCACCAACCCGTATTGGCCCAGTGTATTGAGAAAAGAACCTAGTCCCCCCATTATGATCCTCTGCAGACGTCGACTCCACTGCCAGGCGGTTTCGCGAGCAGCACAGGATCGGTCGATGTGTGGAGGCCTATGTCCAGCTGTGGACGACTAACGACTGATGATTCCATACCCTTTTCACCACTGGACGACCAGGCGCACAGCGACCTCACCATCGTTATGCTGTGGACATCTCCAGTTTGCTAATGAGGGTCAGCTCCTCGCTCTTCATAAGAACAGCAAAGGAGTTTCTCTACAAATATGATGTGGGTGTCTTCAAGAGAAGACTGAATGGGCTGTTACTAGATTAGTGCATCTTGATACCATAGACCACATCAACACTTAACATCAGGTGAGTTTGTGGTCAAGCAGATATAAGCAGATATATATATTTAAATTATACCGGTGGTAGGTCTCTAGTGCTAGAATCTAGATAGTACCATTACAGCGCCTATTGCAGCTGATGAACAGTACTGTGATTCCGATTTGAAGGGCGCTGTGGCTAGTGTAATGTATGTTTCAGGCGATGAGCGCAATATGATGCAGGTCATCCTAACTAGCGTCACGTCCTTAAACGCGAGTATGGTACTTACCATCGTGTGAACGGAACTCGTCTAGTCGCTTAATTAAAAAAAATTGTAATTTTTTGTTTATGGTTAAAGTTGATATGCCACGCCCCTTACTAGCAAAAATCCAAAAATTAAAAAAAAACCCTCACAGATGGCGTTTAGATACCTGTCGATAATGAACGGGGTGCATTTCGCGAGCATTGTTTGAACGCCGTTAATAGAATCGAACAAAACGCGTTTTGTTCTCGAAACCAATCGAAACGTCGCCCGACAAATGTCGATGCGCGTAACAAAGCTACCCCCCACCCCCGCCACCCTTTATATCTTTTTACAACCCTCCGCGACATACGTCCGTTTGTTGTCATTTATTACAGATGATCGACTGGGTAAGATTTTTGTTGGAGATAACGTTGGATGAGACCTTCACCTGATGACACCATCAGGTGATACTCTTACCCTGCTGGTTAGGATAATATAGACTGCACGGGGGTGGGAAGCATCCCTCACAATTTACAGGATCCGAACCAACCCCATCTGCTCATATTGCACCTTGCTAATCCCCACACGAGGCTCTGGCTCCTGCATTAGGCTAGCGTGGTAGTAAATGGCCCAAATCCCCCCATATAGATCCTTACCCAATCGATGTGGGAATTTTTGGACAAGTCTATGTCCAGCAGTGGACTTCAGTCAACTGATGATGATCATGACACTGCACTGCACTGCACATGTTACTCATCGATTTAACACTTAAACAAGTCTCAGCGCTTCAATAATTCCACTAGCTACATCGCCCTTCTAACCGGATAGTAATGTTTGACAGTACTACTAGCAGCACAAATATGAGTTTTTACCGCCTAATAGTAATGTAGTAAGTGAATTTATTGAGGTAACGATACTTATTATTTTATGGCTGATGGGGGCGAGTATAATGTGGTGCAATGTATATCATCCTTACTAGCGCCATATTGGTATAAGTAGACGTATCACTTACCATCAGGTGATTGACTCGTTTGTTATGTGCTGTGTCATTATTAGCGGATAGACGTCTACTGCTGGGCATAGGCCTCCTCCAAAGATCTCCACAATTGTACATATTCATATGGGGAGATTTAGGCCATTTCCTACCATGCTGACCCAATGGGGATTGGTGGGAGCCAGGGCTTTATTGGTTGATCAGCAGACTGCACCACCAGCAGGTGAGGTTGGCTGGGGTCCCGTACACACTATCCTATCGCTACATTGTTATAGATAGACGACGTATCACTTAACATCAGGTGATACAGTCTTGATGACAGTCACTCCATTGTTAATTATTAATACAATGCTGCACACTCGCCGCGGCTGTGTGTATCGTGTGTTTGTTTTCATCGCTGTCTGATGCACCTACAGTGTACCTACCCTCAATAATTCCATCCGCCAACTGTTAGGGGCGTCGCGCCGTAGTTAATATTAATTAAGGGTGGGAATGGTGGGTAGGGGGGGGGAGAGAAAGGTTCATTGTAGTTCATGTAATTGGTTTCCATTTATTGTAGCGGAGGCGCTTCGTAGTGCTTTACACATGAGACGTTCGCGACTCGCCTTATTCCGAACCTCCGAGTTATGTCAATAATCAATTATATGGATAAATAAGGGTTTCTATACACTTATTTAATCAGCAGCTGATATCAATTATATTTTACAGTTTTATTCTAAGCGAGCAGACGAGTGCAACGTTCACCTGATTATAAGTGATACGCGTGCCCATAACAACGTGGCGCTAGTCGCATATATAACATACGTAGTCTAGCCACCCCAGTAATTTCACTAGCTACTACACCCTCCGAACCGGAACAGTAACGTTTGCACACTAGTTTGTAGGCTCCAGTAGGTGAAGCGGGTGGATCTAACGCTGCTATGCTTAGACGTTTCACTTACTATCACGTGACATTCTCCTTCTGCAATCACTTATATATATAGAGGTACACTAACTCACAGGGCTCAAGTAATCTCACCTACTCGTGGTGCTCACTGCTAATCAAGAGACGAGGCTCTGGCTCCAACCAACTCGCATTGGGCCAGCATGGTGGGAAATGACCCAAATCCCTCCAAACGAACCCTTAGTATCCAGCGGTACCGGAGGCCATGCTGACCGTTTGTGGAGACGTTTGGTGGTGGGCGTGGACATCGATCAGCTGATGATGATATATACATGTGTGTGAAGTCCTTTCTCTCCTTAGAAAAAAAAATTCTTTTTCCCTACAACTTTGTATAAACAAATTATATACGATTAAAATTAATGAAGCCTCCTGGACGTCCATACAATGGGTGTGGTGGTCGCGTTCAGCGCCGACCGGCGAACCCATTACCCCATCTAATCATCCACGCCTGGCGGAACCTGAGCTACATAATACCAGCACATGTCGCCGTTGGATTCTAATTTACAACGATTTTCTTCGCCCCGATTATGTAATACTTTTTTTTTGTTTCAACCGCCTACCCCCCCTTTTTTTTGCGGCCGACGCGGTAATTGAAGAACAGCTCCGACAATGTGGGACGCCATTGGACGTAATCCGGCGAGCAGCCGCGTCCAATGGCAGCAGCGTCTGTACCCTCATAAAGCGGTGATCGTTCCACAATAATACCTCCGTTTTTTTTTTCTTAGACCAAAAGAACAGTGAGCAGCGGCTCAAATAACTGGTCATTGTGATGAAAGGAATCTATTAAGGCCTAGTAAGAATGAGTGCGGATGACTGTTGGTTTTCTACTGCTGAAGTGAGAGCTTTCCATTATGTTGGTAACTTGAAAATTAATCCATTTATTGTTACATTATCTCTTAATTTTTTTGCTTTTGATGAGCTGGACGTTCACTTGATATCAAGTGAAACGTCTGTCCATTACAACGTGGCGCTAGTTAGCACGTTACCATGTTGTACTCGTCGCTTTGACACAGAAGATATTGATTCTCGCCACCCCAGTAATCACACTAGCTACAGCGCCCTTCAAACCGGAACACAGCAATGTTTGCAGCAGTGGGATCTGCGATAGTACCTACCTAAACGGTCTTCAGAAACAGAAACCTATCACCAGTAAAGCCGTCATAATATCAATACTACGTTTCAGCTGTACAATATATATAGGGTTTGTAGGGGTCGAGCACAATAACTCACATAACCCAAGACCACCTCACCAACTCCTGGTGCACCCTGCTGATCAACAAACGAGGCTCTAGCCCCCACCAATCAAATAACCCAAATACCCCCATATGAACCCCTACAGACGACTGAGGGTCGCGTGGAGCCGTTAGGTGTGGGCAGTGCAAGACCGATCGATGTGAAGATCTTTGGAGGAGGCCTATGTCCAGCACTGGACGTCTATCGGGTGATGATGATGATGATGATAAATAAGAACCAGACTATTCATGAAGAGCATAGCATTGAAACCATCTTAAGTACCTTCTCTAAACTTAAGTTATTTGTTACTTGAATATCAATTACTTAAAACCATTACTTGATTCCTTATTCGGTTGTTAACTTAACTAGCAAATAAATACTAATGATATCATCTTTAGATATATCGTTTGTGGTGATGAATAATGAAAATCCAGCTCAACTTAAAGTTAGGTCTCGTCACCTTGAGATAACTTAGGAAGACGCTAAGTGAATTATAAACATTTGCAGAACCATAAGAGATTCGTTAATGTACACGTGAATAATATCATCGGTGTATTCAAATGCTCCGCATGTGAAGATCTGACCTTTAAGTATTAGTTTATATGTTAAAAATTAATTGTTTATATGTTAAAGTAAAACCTTTACTAAGTATTTATGTATATTTATTACCGTAAAGCCTCTACGGGTTTATTCTTTCTACCCCTACTTACTTCAAAGTAAAGCACTCACCGGATCTAATTATGTAATAGATGTAAAAGAAAAATATCTAGTAAGAACTATAGTATTAAAAAGATGCATTATAATAAATATCAATTACTCACTATTGACTCATTTTAAGATAATATTAACTTAAAGTTATATATTCATACAAAGCAAACCGCGGAAAATATTTGTATGTATAAAACAAACATTCGCCTTCAAATATTTATCGAACGCCGATAATCATTAAACTCTTGACATTCGGTCTATACTGATGTTTGAGTGTTGGCGATGAGGTTCTAATGACCTGGCTGATGATCGACACTCGATATGAAGTACTGTCACTCATATATATGATACACGTTGTTCTCCGCCTGCTTTGCCGTAACACCCCCTGAACTCCCTTTGAAGAACTGTACCCGGAAGAAAGAATATTCCTACCAAATTGCAATCCTCCAGCCATTACGGGTCTAGAGATATCGTGATAAGGCTCTACATTTATATATATATATGCAATTCTAAATAATATGCGTTTATAATATAAATTAATTCTGCAAAGTAGTTAAATAAAACCATCTCAGTTAAGTGAATTTGAGCCTAGAAAAAAAATTTACGGCAGGGGATGAAACTGAGCGAGCAGAGCCCAGCTTGGTCATTGAAGTAAAAAAAACAGTTTTCAGTTTGATAAATAGTAAAAAATGGACACAAGGATTCAGCTGAATCTCCTCTGCAACAGGATAGTTACAGATCCTTTTTACTTGTTACGGGTAATTCGAAAACATTATGTGAAGTTATTGTTTATTTATATACTGTGAACGAGAAGTTTTCTCTTGTTTTTTTTTTCAATTAGTGATAGCGACGTGGCCCTAGTATACCTATACACAGCATAGTTTTCTTCATCTGATACAGAGATAGATGTCTCGTTATGTCCAATATTTACACTACTAACAACACCCTTCAAGCCGGAACCTCGTATAAATTATGTTGATAACATAATTTATCAAATTATATATTGATAACATGCTATATCAAAGACAAATCAACTATTTTTGCTGATTAATTGTAAATATACATACATCGGTATGCTCTTCTTTAATAAACATTTTTGACATTGTACCTACAGGACACAAAGGACTCATCCCTTGCATCTCATAGCGTAGTAACACATGGAGCTGTTAATGAAACATTTTATTTATTATAATATATAATAAAATGTATATTCGTGTTTTCTTCTATTAACACGTCATCATCATCATTATCAGCCGAAACACATCCACAGCAGGACATAGCCCTCCCCTGCCGACTGGTCCTGCGCTGCCAGCATCATTAGGCATCAGAAGCTGTCGTTTATAGGGGTTGATATGAAGGGTTAGAGCCATTTCTCACCACTATGACCCAATGCGGTCCCAATCCGCCCAATCGGTGGGCTCATTAAGACGTAACAATTTTTAACTAACACCATGAAGTGGCTCATGTTCTAGGTCAAATTTGGAAAAGGATACCTGTAGCTTTTAAATTATTTGTTATAGCCCGATCTAAGGATAATGATCTCATTGTATTCTAAGGATAATAAATATTTGTATCAAAGAGATAAAACCAGTAATAATACTCGGATAAGGAAACTTAACATGTTATAAGGCGACAAGCATAATACGGTGCTGAGTATATCATATTAAATTACTTAGTTCTTATCAGCAGCATTTTCATTATCTTAATCATCATTATCAGCCTTTGTTTATCTACTACTAGATATAGGTCTTTCTCAATGTCTTCCACCGAATGCGTTCCTCAGCTCCTCGCATCCACCCACTTCCGATTGCTCTGATGATGTCGTCGGCCCATCTAGCGTGTATTACTCTACTAAATTTTAACTGCTCTCGTCGAATAAAAAAAAATATTTTCTTAAATGTGTATTATTCATATAAATTTAAGAGATCATTAAACTGTAGGCTGTAACTGACTAATGTGTTCTGTCCGCGGCCGGACTGCAATATCGTAGCGGGGCGCTACGGCGTCGCGTCGCGCTACGGGGGCTACGACCGTCGTAGCGTACATAGGGCTGTGATATTGACAGGAAGCAAGTATAGGTAAGCGCGCTGTGTAGCGCTTATCGCAGCCCCGCAGCCTTGACTGGGGGTACGTAGCAAAAATACTCGTGTTTACCCGCTGTTGTTGTTGTTGTTGTTGTCGGGGTGTGGGGGGGGGAAGGGAGGTTTTTGTGCCGTTGTTTAATTACCGCGCGGGTTTTTCGCTCCTCTCCGGCTACAGTGTTTCAACTTCGCAGCATTGTCTATGTAATTTTTTTTTTACAGTTTTTTATTTCCGAATGCGCGGCTCTATTTGTCTATTATTTCGTTACGTATCGAACTATATTGTTGTATTTTTTTTGCCGCGCCATTGTTTCGCCGACTGCGCTGCGCGTTTTGTTCCCGATATAGTTTTGTATCGAAGTTTTTGTGTTCCGATCAAATCGATTCCATTTCGCAGGTTATCGATAGACTTCGTTTCGTTTGTATTTCCGATTGTGTTCAAATTGAATGTTTAGATTCAATTAAAATAAAGTGTTTCCGTATTAATTTATTTATAGAGCTTTATACGTGATGTGGAGTGTAAGGGTTGCCCCCCAACAACTTACGGGACCCAAGCCAATCTTACTTCCTCGTGGCGTAACCTGCTAATCAACAAACGAAGTTCTGTCTCCTACCAAACCGCATTGGGTCATGATCGATACAGATATCTTTGGGAGAGGCCTATGTCCTACATATATATACATTATAAATAAATGATGCTCTTAGAATATTCCTTCAGTCTACTTTGATTAAAGCGACAAAGATATGAAATAAATAAATAATGTCAAATCTAACGTAAAATTCAAATCAATTTAAAACGTTGTACTTCCGGTTGTTATCTTTTACACGAAAGCAAGGTCAATAACTCATGAAATAATTGATATCATGAACAGTAGATTTCTATTTGTTTTCACATATGTTTAGACCAGAACTGTGTGAATAAAATTAACAATATGATATATCTATGATAAAGCGTAATACCATAACCGTATATCCAGCTCCTCCTCCAACCTGGCTAACGTCTACTGCTGGACATAGGCCTCCTCCAATAATTTCCACATCGACGTTCCTGCGATTCTCATCAGATCGCCGGTCTAACTTGTGGGAGACCTCCCAACACCACGTCTACCGGTACATGGCCGCCACTCGAGAACCTTACTACCTTACCATCGGCCGTCGGTCGAGCTTTGTGCCCTGACCACCGCCACTTAAGTCTAGCAATCTTTTGGGCTATGTCAGTGACCTTAGTTCTTCTGCGGATCTCCACATTTCTGATCCGATCGCGCTGAGATACTCCAAGCACAGCCCTCTCCATTTCCATTGGAGAGCGTTAACTAAGTAATAATTATACACAATCAATATATGTGAGTCTATACAGACTTCTTATTAATATATATAGAAGTTTACAGTCCATTATCAAAACTATATTGTTGGGAGTTAAGGTGGAGTTTTACTGGTGGTAGGTCTCTGTTGCTGGAGACCGTCTAAGTACCATTGTAGCTCCTATTGTAGCAGAAAAACGTTCCGGCTTAAAGAGTATTGTAGCTAGTGAAATTACTAGAGTAACGAGACTTAATATCTCCAGTAGCGTCTAACTAGCGCCACGTTGCTATGGATAGGCGTATACCATCAGGTGAACGCCTTTTTGAACAGGTGAACGACCATAACAACGTGGCGCTAGTCAGGATGACTTCACCACATTGCGCTCGTCGCCTAAGACATAAAATGTTAAGTTTATGTTATCCCAGTAATATTACCCTTCAAACCGGAACACTGTAATGTTTGCCCAGTACTATTAGTCGGCTGCAACAGGCGCTGCGGTGGTACCTACCTAGACGGTCTGTAGCAACAGAGACCTGCCACGAGTAAGTTGCTCGTCACACCGTTTCGTCGAATAAAAAAAAGGTTGGTAATCATTTATTAATCCCCTTACCTTAACCGGAAGTACTCGAACATTAGATAAATGATTTTGCGTGGAATAAAAAAAAAACATTTGAAACCCAAAAAGGAAGTTGGTAAAATTTAATAAAATCATGACCTAAATACCATTTCTTACCATTTCAATTTTCCGGACGAAAGGGTGGCGCGCGCCTTCACCATGCCGTCTTTGTTGCTCTCCCCCGCTCCGCCCTCCACCGTCCGCGGGGCCCTTTATTCCTCCACCCTCCGTCCTCCTCCATTCCCCCCGTCTCCCCCGTCCCCCTGCCCCATTGTCGCATGGCACACGAGCTTTCAGAGTAATGAAGAGCATTTTCGTCCGATTCCGAGCACAATGGTCGTTTTAATACAACGCTGAGAGGAAACTCTTTGTCGTGTTTGTGCATTGTGCCGGATGCGAGTGTGTTACATACGGCCCGTTGTTTTTTGTCTTGCCCTTTGTGCGCGCGATTGTCGCTTACAAAGGTACGCGAGGTATAACATCACCATCGCGACGCTGACGACTGTTCCCGTCCGACGTGGAGCCCGACTCGCGCTCCTCATAACCTGCAATCGGCTCCACTTACACAAATGAAGTTCGCGTTGTTCCGGATACGTTTAAACCAACACTGAAGCACTATTCGTTTATTTATATATCATCATCATCATCATCATCTCAACCGAAAGTCCATTGCTCACAGGTCTCTTGTAATGTATGCCACAAAGCACTGTCTTAAGTTGTTTGAATCCAGTAGCTCCCTACGATTCTCTTTACATTCTCTCTCCACCTAGGGGTGGATTTGTCAACGATGTGTGGTCGCAGTTCGAGCACTTTAAGACCCCACCATCCATAACGACCCTCATATATATTATCATCATCATCTTCATCCGATAGACAATCAAAGCTGGGTCATAGGTCTATTATAATATTTTTCATAAAGCACAGTCTTGCGCTGTTTGAATCTAGTGACTCCCAACGATTCTTTTGAAGTCCTCTGTCTACCAACACTGCGCTTCCCGCTCCAGGGTCACTATTCCAGCACTTTAAGACCCCCACGTTCTTAACTATCCTTATTGATACATAAATAAATAATATATGGCTATTAGACCATTGGCAAAGGTCGGGAAGACGTGGAATGAAATTTAGGGTGCAGCCTCTGGGTTGGCCCGTGTACTGAACGCGAAGGAGGGTCACTATCCATCACCTTTGGGCCATAGGATATTAATAATATATTGGACTAAACACTAGGTTAGAACTTATATCAAAGTGAATACCAAAAACATGTAATCGTTTTTTTTTTAATTATGCGACGAGACAGAACCTCCACCTGATGGTAAGTGATACGTCTCCCTACAACAACTTGGCGCTAGTTAGGATGATATATACTGCACCAGATTGCACTCGTCATCTGAGATGTAATGAGTTCAGTCTGGTTACACCAGTAATTATACCAACCCCTTACAAACCGGAACACAGATTGGCGGCTGAAGTAGGCACAGTTGTGGTAACTGTCCAGGGATGTACCACCAGTAAAATTTATTATCAGTCATGTAGTAACTTAAATGGAGATTAGATGATTGATAAGGTATAGAGGTCAAAATGAGGACCATGAAGGGAGAGGAATGAGGTCAAGCAAAAAAGAAAAGCGGAAGATGGAGCTGGAGATGTTCATCTTAAAAATAGGTCACACACTTGAAAGGGAGGTATCACTAATAATACTAATGTCCTAGGCATTATACTAGCACTATTAAATATTTAAAGTCTATAGTATTTCCAAACAAGAGAAGCAAGTTTATTGATACTTGTATACCAAGGTCATCATCATCAGCGTCAACTGCTAGAAGCCCGCTGTTGGACGTAAGCATTCCCTAAAAATCTCCACGCCGATCCTTCGTGACATACCTTACTGTTGGTAGCTCTATATTGTAGGAAACAAGTAGGTACTAGAGGAGCCCTAAACAGTACTGTGTCCGGAACACAGTACTGTTTAGGGCTCCTGGCTCCCTTTGTAGGGCGCTGTAGCTAGTGTAATTGCTGAGGTAGCGACACTTGGATTCTATCTCAAGATGACAAGCGCTGTTGTTACTATCATCATAATTTACGCCGTATTGTTATGGGTAAGTGTATCACTTATTATCGAGTGAACGTCCAGCTCCGTTGTATAAAAAAAAAATCAGTATTAAAGATGTTTATTGTCAGGCTGCGCCTGCCTATAGTACACGTGATTCAGTGTTGCTAGAGTCGCTTTTGTTTAAAAGGCGGGCTGTAGTAAATAATTATTGTAGAGTGGCAACACTTTGCAGCGGCGGCACGTGCCCGCGGCGCATTCGATCGGTAATTGTTAATTAAATTCGGAATAACGGCCCGTTGAGTCACTCAATAAAAAGTGTTTTTGGGGACCGCATTAGATGGCCGCCCGACACAAAGGCGGTGTTCATTACGGCGGATGAGATTTCTTAATTGCGTTCCCTTCAATGAGAAATATATGAATAATCTTATTATTCCCACTGCTGGGAATCGAGGTCCACAAAGAGAGAGAGAGAGAGACAATTGTACTAAACAAATAAAGATTGGTGAATGTCAAGTTCATGAACTACTCCTAGTTCATGGAACTAGTGATTTCTTAGGTATGTTTTATTCGACCGGAAACTGAAGCACAGCAGGAATCGAACCTGCGCATTCTTCAACCCTATATAGCCTTACTAATTAAGCTATCAGAGCTTATTAAATTTATTAGAGTAAGCTTTGCACTTTGAACAGTTTTTTTTTTATTTTACGAGCAAGGTATTGGTCTGATAGTACTAATACGCCGGTTCATAACATCGTGGCGCTGGTTACAGTGACATACACCGCATCAAATTATTCCTATTGGTTTCAGACATAAAATATCAAGCATCATTACCACAGTAATTTCACTAGCTATAGCAACATTCAAACCAGATAACTGTTATGTTTACTCACTATTGTTTAACCTTGAGCAGACGGTTACCAGCAACAGAATTATGACAATGATTACTGACCTTGTGGCCGCCTTATATATATAATTACACATAGTGTATATATTTTAATATATAAATACTGACAAAACGATTCTTAACATATTATAATAAAGACAGTGTTGTATTGTAAATATCCTAAGACCTGGAAGACAATAACATCATCAAGGCTCATATAAACATGCTACGTTCTTCGCCGAATGATATCCGGAAGTCGAACGACGGCCGTGTCTGAGCAAAGTGAGGGCGTTAGTAAACGTACACAACTGTAACTGGAGAGTCTAGATCGATAACTAGAAATCTAGATACCCATCGACATGCATCGAACACACAGACGGGCACAACGAGGAGCGTTACATGAAGTTAGTATTTACATTACAATCACTTAGCGCTTTGTAGTCTCGAACAAAAGCTTAGGGTAAAATTCTTAAACCTCCTCCTCCTCTTTATCCTCCTGCTCCTCCTCTTCCCCCCTACTCCCCTTGTCCTCCTCACGCTGGCTGCAGTGTGACATTGTGCTGCACAATGGGAACAAAACCAGCGACTTGGAGTGACAGCCGTGCACTGTGCATCATTGTCGGGCGACGGTGAAATCGCGAAGCTTCAAGACGCATTGTCGCCGATGAAAGGTTCCGCCGCGCTTTTTAGCCGCCGTTTTTGTATCATGCAAATGCGTTTGTGGATCTCTAATTAGTTCTCTTAGTAGATAGATCTATATGGATCATTTGTATGTTGATTTGGTTCCGTGAAAATGGCGCGCCTCCGTTTGCTTTAACATCGTATCACTCAAAACGACGAGTGCGGTGTGCTGCTGTGTACGATACTGACTAGTATCAGTAGTAGTATCACTTACCATGAATCTTTGGGGGAGGACTATGTCCAGCAGTGGACGTCTGTCGGCTGATGATGTATCACTTACCATCAAGTGAGCATCTCACGCGTTTGGTCGCTTCAACGAAGAAAATAATACTTACCATCAAAGACTATAAATACTTTTGTTTCAATACATTCATACAATCATTAGTTATATATGATGTGCTGGCAGGTCTTCGCTGCTGGACACTGTCTAGGTAGATACTACCGCAGCGCCTACTGCAGCCGACAAACAGTACTGTGATCCGGTTTGAAGGGTGCTATAGCTGTTGAAATTGCTGTGGGTAATGAGTCATAATATCCTGTCTTAAAGCGATGAATCCTAACTAGTGCCTCGATCTTATGTTCAAGCGTATCACATACCATCAAGTTAACCAAATAATGTTTTTTTTATGTACGGGATGAACACTTGATAGTAAGTGATACGCCCGTCCATTACAATGTGACGCCAGTAGTAGTTAAGATGCACTGCACCAGATTGCGCTCATCGCTTGAGACATTAGATATTGAATCTCGTTACCCCAGTTACACAATCCCCAGCGCAAACCGGAACACTTTAATGTTTGCACAGTACTGTTTGTTTGCTGCAATAGCCGCTGCGGTAGTATCTAACTTGACGGTCTCCGTCAACAGAGACCTACCACCTGTAATAGCGATTGGTCCTTCAAACCAGATCGCAGTAATGTTTGCGCACAATAATATAATGAACGTTCGGTACTGGCTGCAAACAACAAGTGCGCAGTGTTCGCGCATCGGAGTGACGCCGCTCCAGTGCCGGGGCCGCGCGGGCCGACAAACGACAAAAGAGCTCCCTCCCCGAAGTATCGACGGAATAATGAGGATCCGGGAAAAACTTGTGTAGCGGAATGAAAAGCGCAAATTCGTCATTAGGAGGCGCTTCCCGCCATTGTTGCCCTCATCCTCCTCCCTCCGTCCACTGGTCCCGGCGGAGGGAGCGAGAGGAGCGTCCTGCCGGATTGTTCCTTTCAATGCTGGCGACATTGTTTTCGCTTTTGTGCCCGCCTGAATCAGGATTGTCTTGTCTGTCTGAATGGACGGCGGCGCCCCTCCACGGTATCGATGGGACGAATAAAGCCTTTCGATAAATGGGTGGGAGACAAAGGGTTGGTCTCTTGAATCGAGCTGGGCTGGTAGCCGGTGCTTTCGATTATATTGTATCGATTCAGCCATTGTGCCCGCAATGAGGGATGGTTAAAACAAATTACTTTACCCTTTTTGTTTTAACGGAACAGTATATTTCGCGACGGCGAAAGCCGTTTGTTGTCTTCACCATCACCACGCGCTGCTGCTCCAGGTTATAATATGATCATCGTTTTAATATAACAAAATCGGGTGGTAAAGGTACTCGTACCGTCACGGTGGTGTAAACAATCCCGCACAACAACTCACGGGACCCTTTTTTTTTTTTTTTTTTTTTTTTTTTTTTTTTTTTTTTTTGATATCGGTGGTGGAAATGCTGTTACCGCATACCCAGCGTCCTTTTCAGGGGGGGGACGCCGGGTTATGTGGGGCTCGGGGCCACTGAGATGTTGTGCGTGACCCCCATACCCACTAAAACCACCACCGCTTGTCCCGCAATATGCGTACTGGAGACGCCCGGGTTTCAGCCAAGCAACTCTCCGGGCGCCTCCGCGTATAAACCTCCTCCTGGTGGATGCCCGCGGGGAGCAAAGGCACCCACCTGCCGTCCCGTACCGGCCCCTCGCGGGACCGGAACGTTGGGGCCCCCCGACCCCTCAGACGACCGCGCGCGCCCAAGACGGAGCGCACGCCCGGCCACCGCCTTCCCGTGAAGGAATTGGGCGGCGGCCTCCTCCCTCCAGACTCCCCCCCCCCACTTCGACGAGGGAGGGGGGACAAAAACCAAGACTCCCCCGGGGGACGCACCCCCAGGGGAAACACGACAAAAGGCCCAAAGTGCCACGCCCATGGCCCGAAGGCCCCCTCACACCGTGCCCGGCTAGGGGCCCGTCGCTCACGGCGGGAGGAAGCGGACGGCGTGGTTCTGCCGCCGCGCTCTCCCGCCGGCCCGCCGCCGCCTGCAAGGTACGGCAGCGGCGTCGGCCTCCCTCGTGCGCTCGGCGGCCTCCTTCTGACGCATCACTGCGCCGCAGAAGGAGACCACCGCCTTCCAAGACCTCTCGCTGCTCAACATATGATCGATTACAGTCGGCAGCGAGAGGTCACTGCCGACTTGCGCGACGAGGGCGTGGCGCTGCGGCCCCCATGCCGGGCACTCCGCCAGAGTGTGGTGCCGTGTCAATCGGCGCACCACACTCGACGCATTCTTGTGTCATCTCTCTACGAGCCACCTGGTGCAGGTACTTGCCGAAACATCCATGGCCTGTCAGCACCTGCACCAGGTGGAACGTCAAGGCCCCGTACCGCCGGCTCATCCACCGGGACAGGTGGGGCCTGATGGCCTCCACCGTGTCCCGGCCGGCGGCAGGGTTACCTAACTCCATCTCCCACCGCCGGATCAGGGCGTCATGGGCAACGCGCCTGATCCGGCGGACCGTGGCCGGGTCCGGCCGACGCTCTCCGGCATCCCGCAGGAAGAGGTACACTTCCGCGAGCGACTGCGCCTGTAGATGCCAAGGCGCATCGGCCGCGAGAAGCGTACCCGCCGTCCAGGACACCGTACGGTACGCCCGACAGGCTCGGACCGCCAGGATACGTTGGGCCCTCTTCAACACGGGCCCGTTCCTGGCGGTCTCGCACCTATCCACCCATACGGGCGCACCGTACAGTGCCATACTCCGCAGGATGCCAGAGTATAGGCGCCGACACAAATGACCCGGCCCCCCGACATTGGGCAGCAATCTGCCCAGCGCAGCGGCGGTGGCGGTGAGCTTCGGGAGAAGTCGTTCGAAGTGCTCTCCGAAGCTCCATCGCCCGTCCAGAGTGAGCCCTAAATACTTGAGGGCTCCCCGCACTGGGACCCTCTCGCCCCGGACGGGGATGATCGCGCCCCGGGGTGGACCCCTGCGGGGTCCGTGGAAGAGGAGGGCCTCCGTCTTCGTGACGGAGACCCTCAGACCCAGCTGCTCGATCCGGTCCACTACCAGCGACGTGCTAGTGGCGGCCAGACGAGCAGCCTCGTCGTAACTCCTCCCCCGGGCCGAGACGAGGGTGTCGTCCGCGTAGCATAGTACCCTCGTCCCGGGGAGGACCGGCTGCCGCAGCAGCCAGTCGTACGCGAGGTTCCACAGCAAGGGGCCCAAGACCGACCCCTGTGGAACCCCGCTCTCCACGCGCCGCCGATGTAATTCGCCGCTGCCATCAACCCAGACGATCGTCCTGTCCTTGAGGTACGCCCCCAACAGCCCGACCATGTAGGGGGGAAGCCGGAAAAACTCCAGCGCCCCCCTGATCGTCGCGAATGGCAGGCTGTTGAAGGCGTTCTCGATATCTAAGGATACCCCCAGGACCACCTCGCCGTCACCGAAGGCCTCCAGACAGAGGCCCTTCAGGTCGAGCAGGGCGTCCAACGTGGATCGCCTTGCCCGAAATCCGTACTGGGCCTCATGGAGGCCCGGTCCCACCTCGGCGAGGTGCCGAACGAGACGGCCGGCCAAGATCTTCTCGAAGACCTTACCCGCCTCGTCAACAACTCACGGGACCCAAGCCAACCTCATTTGCTCGTGTTGTACTCTGCTAATAATCGAATGAGGCTCTGGCTCCTACCAATCCGCATTGTGCCAGCGTGGTGGGAAATGGCCCAAATTCCCCCATTTGAATCCCAACTAACCACGGTCTCTGCTTCCTGGAAGGTCACGAGAAGCCGCTGGATGCGGCAGCATAAGACTAATTGATATAGGGATCTTTGGGGGAGGCCTATATCCAGCAGTGGACGTGTGGATCCGCTGATGATGAAAACGATGATAATGTAGGTCTTCCATCAGCCTTTTTTGCTTAGTTAGTCTATTGTTGTACGTCAATAAAAAAAAATCTATATCTCATCCCAGGTGCGGAATGGAAGCTGCTGTCGGAGGATGAGAAGAGGCCATTCATAGATGAAGCAAAGCGGCTGCGGGCGATGCACATGAAGGAGCACCCCGATTACAAATACCGGCCGCGGAGGAAGCCAAAGACCCTCAGGAAGGAAGGCTACCCTTACTCCATACCCTACCCGAGCGTGCCCATGGATGCCCTTAGAGCCGGTAAGTCCTAGTTATAATCTTTATTTCAGTGGATTAACTGATGTCTTTAATATACGCTCATCGCCTTGAGACGAGATGTCGAGTCTCGTTACCCCAATAACACTAGTCATAGCGCCCTTCAAGCCAGTACACAGCAATTTTTGCGCAGTACTGATTGTCGGGTATAATAGGAGCTGCGGTGGTACCTATCTCGGCGGTCTCCGGCAACAGAGACCAGCAATAAATTTGGTAGTGATGAGGCGTAACCATGGCGCTAGTTAAGATGACATATAAGACAAAAAAACAATAATTATAATTAAATAAAAAAGGAGGTGTAATGGCCCAAATCCCCCATATGAACCCTACATACGACAGCCTCTAGAGAATAACGGCACCAGAAACTATGCCGACTTAATGTGGAGATCTTTTGGGTGAGGTCTATGTCCAACAGTGGACGTCTATCGGCTAATGATGATAATGATGAAGAAATAAAAAAAATATTATAAAGAGTAATGAAATAAAAAAAAATAGTATAACATGAATTAGAATTTATTCTAAGGTGTGTGTAGTCACCAGCCCGCATTAGGCCCGCGTGGTGACTATGGCCCAACGCCGTCATATTGAGGGCAGGCCTGTGCCCCAGCACTGGAGACGTAAATTGACTGTTGAAAAAAATATATTTACCGCAATACCATCGACAACAGATAATTAAGGCGCGCCTGACAGCGGATGTCAGTGCTGTTTGTTTTTGGCGGCAAAGCGCGCGCCCCGCGGGCCGCCATTACGCGCCGTAAAGCACTCCGGGCCGTATAGCATATTAATTTTATATCGCTGCGATCTCACAAATGACACTTAATGAAGCCCAGCTTAAACTTAAAACCTCCGCAATACTATTACTTAATAGTTAACCTTTATTCGCGGTCAAGCGTTTATTGTTTCGCCGGCGGCGGCGTTGCTTTGTTGTTTAATTCATTCAAAGCTTCAGCGATTAAGGAATTATGAACAATTAACGTGTTCTTACCTTTAATAACCGGATAAAACGCTTAATTTACAAAAAAAAAGTTCTATTGAATAACTTCATCATCATCAGTCGACAGACGTCCACTGCTGGACAAAGACCTCCAAAGACCTCTACATACAACATTACCTCCGGTACCGGTGAGCACTAGGGGCTGTCATTTGTACGGTTTTATATAGGGGATTGGGCCATTTCCCACCACGCTGGCCCTATGCTGGTTGGTGGGAGTCAGAGCCTCGTTTTTTGATTAGCAGGGTGCACCACGAGCACATAAGATTGGCTTGGGCCACGTGAGTGTGCGGGACTTATCTTATATGGTCGAAAATTAGTAGACGAGCAATTTAATAGTCTCAAGTATAAAACTAGTTTTTATATACATTTCGCTTATTTTTTGTCTTTGACTGTCTGAATAATACAATAAACGTTTTTTGAAGCAGACGAACTAATAGAACAAAAAAAAACACTTTTTATCCAATACTAAATATCCGTTTTGGCTACAACCGGATGCACTATGTAGTCTAGCTCAGTAGTCGTCAATTATCCATGGATTTTGAGAGAGGAAGTTCTGATAGGTCCATGACGGTAGGAATTTTTGAAACCTAACTGGTTAACAGTCTATAGTATTTCATCTTTGAGGTTACTGTCGTCTACCAAGTAGAGTTGAAGCTCTATTAACTATTTAGTGATAAAAAAATAATTAAACTCAGTCTTTGTAATGACGAAGTTTGATCGCGTAACGATTGCATCGATCGTTCAGTTAGTGTTAGCTGGTTTATTGTCTAGTGCACTTGGCCCAGTGCACTTGAAGACTGAACGTAGCATAGTACAGTCACCCGCGTCGACAAAAAGCAACGCATTCGATCACGATTCGAACTCGTGACTCCCAAACGAAGGCGCAATAACAGCCGACATGCTCCATTGTTGTAGAACTTATCCATTATGAGCCTAACGGAATCGACGGCTCCATTATTTCAAGTAAAAAAAAAAAAAATATCGTTCAATTGTATCGTGTGGCGACAACTTGATATAACTTAAGATAGTACGTAAACTTGAAAGTTGCTTTTTATCTTTACAACAATTCAATACTACAATAAAAAAAAATGTGTTCATTCCTTTGCAATACACATATATTAGAAGGGGTGTAAAGGGCACTACAACCCTCGCGACCCAAGCACCACCAATACCACGACCTCACCTGCTCATGGTGCACCATGCTAATCAGCAAACGAGGTTCTGGCTTCAACCAACATGCTTTGGGCCAGCGTGGTCCGAAATGGCCCAAATCTCGCCATACTTATCCCTGTTGTAGGAACCTTTGGGAGAGGCCTATGTGCAGGCGTCAATCGGCTGACGATGATGATGATGACTCTGATGCCCAGCAGGTAGCAAGGAGTTGCTGGATGGGGACAGCAAGGACAGTAGACAAGACCGATCGATGATGTATACAATGTTGATGGCGCATTCAACTTTTCCTTCGTAAAGTAAATCTTTTCTTCTCGTATATTACTAGTATATAGTAAAACGAGTAGTAATCAGTATCTATATTTATCTTCAAAAGAAGCAACGAGAGGAGCGAGACATAAGATTGTTATGGAACTGGATGAACACTTAGTATTGAGCTCGTCACCTTCAGACATAACATGCTCAATCTCGTTACCTCAGTAATTATATTACCAGCACCCTTCGAATCGAATCACAGTAATATCTGCACAGTAATTTTTGGCGGCAGAAACAGACGCTGTGGTGTTACAAAGACGGTCTGCAGCAACCTATCAGAAATATATCAAAGCAGTAATTTACTTCACAATAGTAAGCTATTAGTATTGTCTATAAATATATGGTATTTCAGGTTATATATTACTGCTTGTTCATCATATTACCTAGTTTTAAGTGATGATGCAGTCTATAGGAGTATAGCGTAGTAAGGCTGTTATATATTAACTCTTCTCCTGGGACACTGATCATATTTCCATATTTACTTACTCCTCTGCGATCGTCATCGTCATCAGGTGCCTTCTTCTAACTGAAGTTTGGCGATCAGATTGAGAAAACCAATTCGATTCTCAGCTATTCTAACTGATGGTATTTACCCGGTCCATTACTTTGTCTTCAGATCATTGACCAGTTGCACGTTTTCCAACAATTTTACTCTCCATGTTCAAACTTAGAAACTTGAATCTTCCTTTGAATGACGGTCGTCATCAGCCTGCGTTAGCAGTTAGCTCTCTCAAGGTCTCGAGCATTGGAGACAATCAATCTGCTTCCACGTCATCTTGAACTCTGGCGCAGCGACCCAAAGTGAGTCTGTCTCGCACTGCCTCTGGTCAGTCCACTGCTCGATGCTCGTGTAGGTCATTCTCTACGGCATCCTTCCAATGATATCTGGGCCGGCCGACAGGTCAGCGCCCTGCTCTTTTGACTCTACGATCCTCTCTTATCCAGCAAATTCTGTGGACGTTGGCTTCCCCTATGATGTTCGCCAACCAGCCTCTGGATTTCATTACTCTTGTATTACGAAACCGATATATTTCGATAGGTCAGCTGAATCTGAAAAACTGTTCCACTTTTTTGAAACACGTAATAGGAATGAGATGAACTACTTGGTAATGCAAAGAAATATTGCCTCACTTGGCCAAAAGGCCGGTATCATACTGAGGAAAAAAAAAATGAATTGTACAAGAGCGTTACACGGTATAACAGCTTACGTGGCCCGCGCGAAGCCCTCGCGTCGCGCCGCCGCGACAGCATTACAGTCGCACCCATTGTGGTGTTGGGGCGATAATGCGAGCCCGCAAAACATCCCTTGCGCCGTGTAAAACCACCCCAAAAACTGGCCTTTAAAAAGCGGAAATTTTCAATAAGATTAATCGCGTGTCAGCCCGACAAGTTTGACGTACCCCCGCACGCTAAGCGCATTGTCCTCCACCCCCGCGCGGCCCCGCCGACGGGCTTTGACAGCGAAAACTGTCAACTGTCAAAAGCAGTCAAGGAGGTTTAAACTATGCAGTAGTGGGTACCGCGCGCCCCGACCGCTATATTTATTTGTCGGGCGCAAGGGAGTCGAACGTCGGACCTCCGAATCGATGTACTTCGCTACATATTCAATACGTCTCCTTGTTGTGTTTAAATTGTTTTTTTTTCTTGTTTATATTGACTAAGCGTTACTTACCATCACATATATATCTACATGTATTTTAGTATTATACTGCCATATTAATATAATATGTTACACTGCCGTGTTAGTATTACACCACCACGTTAGTATTATACTGCTATGTTGGTATGTTATACCGCCATGTTGTTATTATACTGCCATGTTAGTATGTTATACCGCCATATTAGTATTATACTGCCGTATTTGAATTATATTGTCATAAAATAATCATTGATGAAGACAACTATAATTTATAATAACTAATACTTAGGATAATAACTTAAGAATAATATTATTTTTAGTAGTATTAAGTAGTATTTAAGCTTATGTAGCTTTAATTTCAGTGTCAGTTTTACATAACATTAAAATTATATTTAAAGTAAAAACGCATTGAAGAAACTACTTTTATCTCCACTAGCTATTCTCCGCTTGCTTCTCTGGTCGTAACACACAGCAACTACCTTTGGGGTAGAAATTTTGTAAAACGCATTCTTAACTGACCTTTAAGTGGCACTAGCAATATCACTACGAAATTTTGAGTGTTTACGTCTAACAGTTTCGAAAATCTCGCGATGAGTCGATGAATCTTTGAATATCTCCTATATATAATATATATAGCTATATAAATTCTAGACCTGACAGGTAAAGAAGGTGGCGAAAGTTCCATTGGCAGTTCTAATAGATTCACATACCGCTATCTATGTTCAATTAAGTATAAACAAGGCTCTTTAATTGGCGGAACGATTGATAACTTAACGAACCTCGACTTCCGTTAACTTCGCACCGTAATCGGTGCGTAACGTCCACTGATTCATTTTAACCTTGACTTTAGACGTGACTTAGTACCTCAACGTCCACTTAAGTGTCTGGTGTTCGATTCCCATTCCTAACTTATTGCTTAAGCATCAGGTTGATTACAAAAAATATTTTATACCGCTATCAAGTTTAAATTGATGCAAAAGAGAATTAAAGCATTTCTTATAGTACAAACAGCCGATTAAGGTCCACAGCTGGACATAGGCGTCCTCCAAAGATCTCCACATCCATCAGCCATGCGCTGCCAGTTTCCAGCGGCTTCCGCAACGTTAGTATGTAGGGGGATTAGGACCATTTCCCACCACACTGACCCTATGCATGTTGGTGGATTTCGTGAGTTGTTGTGCGGGACCCACACACCGTACGTACAAACATCTTCATCATCATTTCAACTGATGGACGTCCACTGCTGGACATAGGTCTCTTGTAATGTGTTCCACAAAGGATGATCTTGTGCTATTTGAATCCAATGGGTCCTAGTGATTCAGGTTACTGATGAATATTGGGATCTTAAAGTGCTAGAATATCGAACTCGCACTGGAAAGCGCATCGTTGTCATAATAACTTGGAAAAGGATTGAGTCATTTATGTTATAACTTAAAGACCTCATACTCTCGTAGAAGTGTGGATTTTGTTCCAATCAGATACCCTTCCCCCTTACTTAAACGCTGATCGTTTTTTTGTAAGTTCATACTTCTTTCAACATTCACCGTAACTTTAAAAGGCTTTCAACAAGATAATAAGGAACTCCAATATCTTTAATTTATTCTAACAAAGTAGAGGAAGCAAAAGAAAGGAAGAGGTTTCACAACAACTTACGGTACCCAAGCCCAGTTCACCGGCTCGTGGTGCACCCTGCTAATCACAAACAAGGCTCTGGCTCCCGCAAACCCGCATTGGGCCAGCGTGGTGCAAAATGGTCCAAATCTCCATGAACTACATATCACAGCCCCTAGTGCCCAGCGGTAGTGGAAACCATGCTGACTATATATGGCGTGTGAGGTCTATGTTCAGCAGTGGATCAGCTGATGATGATGATGAAAGGAAATTAATATAAAATAATTATAATACTGTATATCTAGTATTTTTATATCGATAACTACACTAAATAAAAATCCCTATACAACCTCGCTACTGGTTGAAGAGTAGAAATGGGCGCTGCGATGGTACTGATTTAGACATCATCATCACTATTATCATCATCTGCTGCTGGATATCGTGGAAAGACCACTGTAATACAGAATCTTGATAGTAATACGTACAACTTAGATCAGGAACTTAAGATGCCGTCAATGTGACAAGTCAAGTTAAGGCCAATTGTTAAGTTATGTATATACATCGAATAGTTGGCATCACACCGCAATTGACCAGGTCATTGACCCCACAAAGCGCGGCCCGAACAGCTGAAGCGTATCAAGCGAAAGCCTCCTAAGTAACAGACGATGGCGGCTCCATTCGAGAGGTATTCTAAGAACAAGTGATCGTAAACACGATTAAAGTTTTTCTTAACGCAAAAAAGAGTGTTAACACCTCAACACGGTTGATTACGTGACGTGTTTTGATTGTGACTTGCACTGTTCGCGATTATCGAGGTGTGTCAGTAACTTGACTTCAAGTGCGGTTTTGACTTAGATACGTTATAACGAAGGTCGGCGAGGTCCAGCTACAGTAATAGCGGAAATATCACAATTATCGATGCGCGATATAAATGGCATGTTAGTTCACCTGGTGGTAAGTGATACGCCTGTTCATATCCAGGTGACGCTAGTTAGAAGCACACTGAACCGCATCACGCTAGACCTCTGAGGCATAAGATGTTGAGTCTCGACGTCCTAATGATTACACTATCTACAGCGCCCTTGAAACCGGATCACAGTGTGCTTTGTCGACTGCAATAGGAGCTACGGTGGTGTCCGGCAAAGAGACCTACCACCAGTAAAGTATTCTATCACTTATGTATAAGCTGGAGTAGCTTATATCGCTTTGGTTAAGCGTTTGCTACTTATGAATGTCTGGTTCGATTCAGCTCATGCTGTAAAGCCTTAACAGCAAAATCTGGGTTTAATTGTCAATATATGAGAGCTGGAGTATTCTAGGTCTCTCACTTAACACTATGTGAAATTTAAGTTTTTTCACCACAGATTAAATACCATATTAATAAGGATTTGAATAGACCCTACCATTGAATGTAAAGAGGATGAGGCCCTGGATTTGAACCAGGGACTATTTAGCTAATAATAAAGTGTTGAAGTAGTATTTTACCGGCTGTTTATGCCGCCAAACATTACTGTGTTCCGGTTTGAAGGGCGTTATAGCTAGAGAAATTATTGAGAGTTAAGATCTTATGTCTCAGGCGACAAGTGTAATGTATTATCCGCACCAACGCCATATTGTAATGGGGGAGCGTATAACTTACCATCAGGTGAACGTCTCGATCGTCTCGTAGCTTGGTGGTATAAAAAAAAATTAAGCAGTTTACGAAACAACTTCACATCCATTACGTATAAATGAAGCGAATTGTAAAAATGCTCCCGACATCGATCTTCCCGCCGACTCGTTCGTACGGGCTGCGGTATAAAGAGGGCGTGGCCGGCGCGTGTGTCGCGACCCTTATTTAAGGGTCAGGACGCACTGAACTCTGGAATAGCTATTAAGTTAATTGCAGACGCGAATTTATGTCGGGATGTTTAAGTGGTGGGGGTGAATTTTAAGCAACGCGCTCGTTCAATTAGTTTAAAAGATTTCGTCGCGAGCACGAAGCGACGAGACGAGGAACCGCCAAGAGCTGTTCGGGTTATGATGATGAGCACAGCACCATATTGTGCTCGTAGTGACAAGATGTTGATGCTCGTTTCAACAGTCACTAGTTACAAAGCCGTTCGAACCGGAACACAGTAAATATATGCATAGTATTTGACGGCAGAGATAGCAGCCGCAGTGGTATTTAGATCAGTCTCCGGCAGACCACCAATCCTATCTGTGTAGAGCTTCATCACGATATCTCTGGAACCGTAAGACCTGGAGACCTGATATTTGGTAGGAATATTCCTTTTTCCGAATACTGGTAATCTAAGAAAGAAATTTCATAAAGTTCTTTCCCCATAAGGCTTTCGGGGATGTTACGACGAGCAAAGCGGGTGGAGAACAGCCAGTAGTGATATTATTAAGAAATGTTTAGCAGTAATAAAGAATGTTTATAGTTTCCGTCAAAGGACTCAACGAGCCCATTAGCAGTGAGCATGCGAGAGGACAACTTCGGTCAGATCTCCCCCGGGGCGGCGCTCGAGTGTGTCGCGGCCCTAATGTTTGCAGCGCCGCCGCCGCGGCACGCGACCGCCGCGTGCGCCGCCGCCCTAACGCACCACTTTTATTTTATCGACACACAAATATGGAAATATCAATTTTTGTATCCCAAGCGGCAACAACCCATAGTTCCACAATATGGTACCAGATTCGAATCTACCACAACCTTTTTTTTTTTTTTTTGATGATGATGGCACAAGTCAACAAACTTGCCATACCAGCACCAGCCGAATACCGACTATTGCTCAGATCCTATTCCCACCGCCTAATAATAGTATGCAAATATTAACTGTGTTCTGGTTTGAAGGGTGCTGTAACTAGCGAAATTTCTAGAGTAGTACCTACGTCAAATACCATTCTAACGCCATATAAAATCAGACAAACGTCTCTCCTGTCATGGCGTAATGGACAAACCAAACTAAGTTTTCATATTAAGTTGGCGCCTCATCATCTTCAACAGCCGATAGACGTCCACTGTTGGACATAGGCGAAAGATATCCACATCGATCGGATTGGGATTCATAGGGGAGGATTTGGGCCATTTCCCACCACACTGGCCCAATGCGGGTTGGTGAGAGACAGAACTTTGTTTGTTGATTAGCAGGGTATACCACGAGCAGATGAGATTGGCTTGGACCCCATCAGTTGTTGTGTAGGGACCCTGGGAAATGGCCCAAATACCTTTTACTTAATTAAGTGACGAGACGAGCGGGACATTCATCTGATGGTAATCGATACACGCGGTCATAACAACATGACGTTAGTTAAGATAGTATGCACTGCACCAGATTGCGCTCGTCGCCTGAGACATAAAATGTCGAGTCTCGTCACTCCAGTAATTACACTAGCTACAGCGCCCTTCAAACCGAAACACAGTAATGTTTTATCCACCTAGACGATCTCCAACAAGAGAGACCTACCTGTAAACGAACGGAACATATCAACCCCTATAACCAACGACTTCTAGAGCCCGGCGGTACCGGAGGCCATGCT
Organism: Troides oblongomaculatus; assembly: GCA_029032895.1. Lineage (NCBI taxonomy): Eukaryota > Metazoa > Arthropoda > Insecta > Lepidoptera > Papilionidae > Troides > Troides oblongomaculatus. The sequence goes on along the minus strand of JARDWC010000431.1, from coordinate 12,821,276 downwards.
GACTGGTGAAGGTCGCAGGAAGCCGCTGGATGCGGCTACTGGAGGACTGATCGATGTTGGGATCGTTGGAGACCCATGTCCAGCAGTGGACGTCTATCTGCTGACGATTGATTAACGTTGCTGGTGATGTTTCCACACATATTTCGTCGCAGTGGTAATAACAAACTTCACCATATCCGTATGCAGTACTATTGATCCTTTTACAAAACAATTTTAATGGAGAACATTTGAACCAATCATTCCCTTTGTTCGTCCTTGTTGCAATGTTTGCTTGACGAATACCACAAACGTTTGTACAAACATTTGCCTTGTACTCTTTTAATAAATCCATTGTGACGTTATATGGAGCGAACGCACCGCGATGACTTACGAATGTAAAGCTTTGTTTCGCTTTAATTAGTGCAGTCGCGTACTTAAGTTATAACTTACACACTTAACTTCATCTTAAAGTATTTAGACCAATATAAAAACTAATCAAACATATTAATTATACACTATAACTTATAAAGGGCCAACAATGGTAACTTGGAAAGTATTTACAAACAATTGTCTAAGACAACCTTATCATATATAACCTAAATTTCATTAAAAAAATAAGTTAATTATGACAAAATTAAAAAAAAAACTCTCATTATCATCATCATCAGTTGATCGAGACGTCCACTGCTGGGCATAGGCCGACTCCAAAAAATTCAACATCGATCAGTCATGCGCTGCAGTCAGCATGGCATCTGGAACTGCTGGGCACTAGGGACCGTCGTTTGTGGGAATCCATTATGAGGGGAATTTGGGTCCTTTCCCACCACTCTGGCCCAATGCGGAGTAGTGATGGTATATATCTAAAATAAATCATCACCACAATAAGCATTAATAAGAATCAAGATCTATAACCAATTACGTCATACGTATTGAGAGGTAGAAACAGTTGATCTAAGTTATTACTTAACCACCACACCAAGCTGGCGTAGTACATGAAGGTTGCACTTCATAAGGGTTGTATGTGTAATATTATGTAAGAAACTTAAGTATCGTTAACTTAAATAGAACATTTCCATTGGAGAACAGCAAAGGACCTTTCTAAGATTCCTTTACTTTATAGATACCCTCACTTAACTGTACTTATCCTTGATTTGCATAGATTCAAGTTATAATAAATCGGATATTCTTACAAGTTACCGTCGTAATTTCTGCTTGCGAGGAAACATAGTAGACGTTTAACAATATTGATTGGATTTTTTTTTATTTAGTGAATCAACGAGACGAGCGGGCTATTCACCTGATGGTAAATGATACGCTCACCATTACAACGCGGAGCTATTAGAATGGTATTCACAGCACCATATTGCGCTTGTCTCCTCGAGACATATTAAGCCTCATTACCTCAGTAATTACAATAGCTACAGCGCCTTTCAAACCGGAATACAGTAATGTTTGCACAGTATTAGCTTGCGGCAGAAATAGGAGCTGCGGTGATATCTACTTATGCGGTCTTCGGCATTGGCGAGCTACCACCAGTAAGAAGTAAGTTCTAGTTAGGATGTCACACACTGCAGCAGATTGTTCTCGTCGCTCTTACCGTTACCATGGTAATTACACACAGCGTTAATTAAACAAAACTGTTTATAAACTTTATGTTCGGAACTATACGGAGCGCGTAACCACCTCGGGTATGTTGACACAGGTGACGCGAGCTCTTGTGTGAGCTGTGAACCTGTTCGTTATTCTTTCACTCGAAACAGAGTGCACAGTAGCGCTGTATGTCAATTAGCTACTTCACAGTAACGGCGCTTAGCTAAATGTTTGATCAAATGTTCGTATTGAAACGAATTTGATAATATTATAATTTCGAATGAGGACCACACGAAACTATTTAGGAATTCCTCGCAAACGATTTCCATCATCATCATCTTCACTATCAGCCTTTGTTTATCCAATGCTGGATAGGTCTTCCCCAACGTCTTCCACCAAATGTGATCCTCAGCTTCTCACATTCACTCACTGCCGACCGCTCTGATGATGTTGTCGGTCCATCTGGAGGGAAAGCGTCCTATACTTCTGCGACCTGTACGCGGCCTCCACTCTGACTTCTCCCCCAACGGCCGTCACTGACACGACAGACATGGCCAGCCCACTGCCATTCTAGTTTACAGATTTTGAGAGTCGACCTCCTTCATTCCGGATTTAGTTCCTTAGAGAAATGTCAAGGATAGCTTTCTCCATCACTCCCTCCCATAGAGATTGAAATAATTTTTTTTTACCAAAATTTACTGTTCAGTAGTAATAACATTTAACAAAAACTTCTTAATTCGGAAATGTGGAGATCCGCAGAACAACTAAGGTCGCCGATATAGCCCAAAATATTGCTAGACTTATGCTGCAGTGGGTAGGGCACATTGACCGAAGTACTAACGGCTGATGGGGCAGTAAGGTCCTCGAACGGCTGCAGCGTACCGGTAGACGATCTCATGAAAGTCGCGGGAACCCACTAGATGCGAGCAATATGGGACTGATCGATGTGGAGACATTTGGGGGAGGTCTATGTCCAGTGGACGTCTATCAGTTGATGATGATGATGATGACTCCTGAATTCAAGCATCATTTATCCAGCATTGTGTAGTGAATATTAAATATAATACAATACGTATACATTTCATTATATTATTATGTTGATACGTTTAAACAGCTTTTCCTTTATACAAATTATTTAACAATGCTAATCGAGACAAACATTACTATTATATATGTATAACAATTCAATTGTTACTTAGAATAAGTTATTTGTTGTATTGTTAATTGAATAAGTTATTCAAGCGCGTTCCAACAATTCAAGTTTATTTTCTAATGATGATAGATGGATTACTGGTAGGTGTCCATCGACAGCCCTGTAGTCTCGGGGTAGTAAGAATATAACTAAAGTAAGCCTTGCCTGTTGTAGAAGCATACTGAAAGGGTCTAGGAGTTTGGCAGGTCTTGAGGGTAGAAACCCTTATAGATAAATGAACCTGCGTGGGACAACTTATGGCTCAGCGATGGTGCCTTGGAGGGTTACACTCCTCCTCCAAGACGGGCTAACACAGTGTAGAGGGGCACCGGTGCGTTCAACAAGAGATCCCAGAGCCTGTCTGGATACACTGATGCAGACCACCGATGGGGTTTTAGTGAATAAGAATCTCACATAACCCGGACTTCTCTCAGAAGCAAGGTATATTTTCAAGATTCCCCCCCAACCAAAAAAAAGGTGCATTGTGTAGAAGTAAGGCTAAGTATCACCACAGCTTCTATTTCCGCTGTCAAACGGAACTGTGCAAACATTACTTTGTTCCGGTTTGAAAGACGTCGTAGCTAATTAAATTACTGAGGTGACGAGAATTATTTTATGTTTCAAAGCGACAAGCAAGATGTGGTGTTATATGGAGGGAGAAAATTTTTAATAATATTTATCTACAGTACAACATAATGTAACCCAATAACCGTTTCCGCAACCCCTACACCGTGACTGAAAATAACCGAAAAGTCTGTGAAAAGAAACGACATTCATTCGGGCGATGGTACGGCAGATATTTCCCATAATCGCCCCCCAAAAGCAAAATTTCATTCGACAAGCATTAAAAAAAAAACGCCAAGCCTAATTCTTACCATAATCCAATAAATCGCTGCATCACGATTAGCATATTACGGCAGCAGTTTGTTACTGAACGGAAGTGACCAATCGCGTGCGCCGCCGGATGCCCCACCCTCTCGGCCGAACGGGCTTCCGGTCGCGTGACGTCATCTACATGACAGACGCCAGTGAGACGGCGCGCTGGAAAGACGCGTGTAATGTTCTGTCAATGGAATAAATAATGACTACCCTCATAAGTTATCTACTAATATCATTATTTATTACATAACTACATATACTAACAAGTTTAAGCGAATATTATACATATATGTATATATTTAATTTATTTTTTCTGGTGTTATTATCCAGGACTTTACCTTATCCTATATATTTATAATATATTCACTACTAATATAGACTATTTATATTATTGTGTACATCATCAACAGACGGACGTCCACTGCTGGACATAGGTCTCCCCCAAAGATCTTCACGTCGATCGATCGTCCGTTACCGGCATCCAGCTTCTTCCCGCATTGTTGGAGTTCATTGAGGGTAATTTGGCCGTAACCTACCACTCTGGTCCAGTGCGGGTTGGTGGGTGGTCAGAGCCTCGTCTGTTATTCAGCAGGGCGCACCGCCTGCTGGTGAGGTTGAGTTGGGCTCCGTTTGACATTGGACGGAACTCCTTACACCCCTTGTGAATAAATAATAAAATAATATTTACTTACCCTTATTCCTATTATTTATTATCGAACATATTTTAAAGTAATAATTGATGAAGTTAGTCCTAATTTTTTATCTTGGGTAGACCAGCTGCATCTATTCTTCATTCTGTCTTCTGCTTAAAATCATACCTCGAGCCTCTATCTACAGGATTTTCCTTCAGCAAATGAGGAACCGGTTCTTCCTCGGCGTCATCACATTTGCACTATAGGCCAAAAAATAAATTACTATAATGATAATTAGTATCAGAACCGCAGCTCCTGTTTCTGATGCCAAACTTTTAGCCTGCAGTTACTGTGCTACGGTTTGAATGGCGTTGTAGCTAACAAAGTTACCGAGTTAAATAGATATCTAATCCTTCCAAATGAGGAGCACGCTCGTGTTGTGTATATTATTCTGAAGCCAGGCTGTTGTTGGCGTAGTACTTTCCATGAGATGAACAGTTAATCTCATCGAAAATATTGCTTATAAAAAAAAAAAATAATACTAGTGATCATCATCAGCCGATAGCCGTCCACTGTTGAACAAAAGCCTTCCCTAAATATCTCGACGTTTGCAGGGGATCATTAGGGAGGATTTGGGCCATATCCCACTACCCTGGCGCAATACGCATTGGTGAGAGACAGCCTCGTTGGTTGATTAGCAGGGTGCACCACGAGCTGGTAATGTCAGCCTGGGTCCCGTAAGTTGCTGTGTGAGAACCCTTACCCCCCATAATATTACTGCTGTAACCAAATTATTAAAGCTTTTGTAATTAAGTATACATTAAAAGCTTTTTCGCATTAGATTCCATAACAGTCAATTTACATCCCTTTTGCTGGAGCACAGGCATACCCTCAATATGAGGGCGATGGGGCCATAGTCACCACGCGGGCCAAACACGGATTGGTGACTTCACACACACCATAGACTAAATCCTAATTCATGTGCAGGTTTCCTCACGATGTTTTCATTCACCGTTTGTATCTCGCTGCTGTAACTAAAGATCACAAATGTACATAACTTAAATATTAAGTCATCGGTACATGCCCAGATTCAAACCCGCGACCTTTGGAATGAAAGCCGCACGCTCTAACCATTAGGCCGGCGAGCTACTTCAATTAGGTAAGTTATACAAATATTTAATATTTCTCGATGTGATGTCAAAAGTTCGAAAGTTTCCAAAGCGTCTGATGATAATTGATCGCGCCTTACAAGTATACACGTCTGCGTAACTTAGTACAGTAGAATTTCTCCTTTTAACTTTACTACTTTTACTTAACTGTTAACTAGACGTTAAGCAGCTAAGTAGCCTTTCATAATAAAGCAGACGTATATTATGTTTTACATGTATACAAAGGTTAGGTTAGGTTTCCCTGAGGTCTCCTTGCCAGCAATCGTGTTGGCGATGGTGGGAGGAGACGTTGCATGGAGGGCTGTAGCCTCATTTTGCGAAACTGTAATGGTACAAAAGGAGGCTGCCGAGCGGGCTAGAGAGAAGACAGATTCCGCTCGGAGCAGAAACCATCGTTGCGCTACCGTGTGTCAACACGTCGCACCGGTGAATGGTGCTCCCCTACTATAAGGGCTTTTGGGGTTGTTGTGCCTGGCGATCAGGATGGGGGTTCTCATCGCCTTCTAAACGACCTTGACGAGGACAAGGGCTGGACGTGGTCTCTGGTCATCAAAATCCGGTCAAACAGGGGGTTTTAATAAGTAAAAACCTCCACATAACTGTGACTTTCCTCCAAAAGGCAGAATATCTTTTAGAAGACTTCTCCTCCAAAACAAAAAAAACCGTGTCCAAATAATTCTAAGTTATATTGCTATATACACTATCAAAACTTTAGGACTTATTAGGGTAACACTTAACTATAATTTGACATGGTAAGAAGATGGTGATGGTATATATCTGGAGTTGAAGCGGAGACCTCCAAAGCAAGCTATTAACCACTGCTCCAGAGGAGTAGTTAAACTTTAGCGCACGACTGTACCGTTCACTTTCTACGATGATTTTACAAGTTAAAAAACTTCGATTAAAACATTCACTGACCTCTGTAAGTAGTGTCAAGATGTGCACACGGTGATGGTTAAGTTAAACAACTTAAGTTACGGTTGCATTAAGTTTAACTTAAACCTTTTTAATGTTTAACATAATAACGCCGAGTTGAACTATTTATATGCGCGCACCGAGAAAAAGATAACTGCGGTTAAATTTTTTTAAGTTAACTTCGTCGTAAATAAAACTTAATTTTTATGCGTCATAAAGTTAAGTTAAAAACTTAACTGGATTATACAAAATTTGACGTAGAATTAATGCTTTATTTGTTATATTTTCTTCAAATATTGTATTAATATAATAATTTTAGAAACTTCTATAGTGTAATAAAATATGCCTGAGAATCTAAGGTTCCTACTTTGAACCCTAGTGGAAACCACACTTGGTAGGTTCCAGTTGCCGGAGACAGTCTAGGTACAGACAGACAGAGATATTACTTTGTTCCGATTTGAAGGGTGCTGTAGTTAATGAAATAACTCGGGTAATAATACTTAATATATGTATTAAGCGACAATCCTAATCTTAACTCGTCTCGATGCCTAATTAAATTAAAAAAAAAATTTGTTCCGGTTTGAATGTCGATGTAGCTTTGGGAATAAAGGTAAGACTAATATACGTGTAAAGGCGAGCATGAACATGTAGTGCATACCATTTTAGTTATGATCAGGTGTGTCATTTACCATCAGGTGAACGTATATAAGTATTTCACATAGGCCTTCCTCGTATCGATCGATATGATCGAAGAATTCATTGAGAGGAATTTGGCCTTAGACCAACACGCTGACCCAGAGGGTTGGTGGGTGGTCAGAGCCTCGTCAGGTGAGGACTTTGGCTCCGTAAGATGTTGAGCGGAACCTATACAGTATACCATTTACGTATAATACCATAGCTCGGTTTAATGAAACGCGAGGGCTCTTGCCGCCGTAGAGATAATGATTACGTTAAATGTGAAATCAAGACACCCCGATCATCCCTCCGGTCATTGCGAATACGAGATGGTTTGCCAGAGCGTTGCCAATCTATCAATTTAACCACGGTTTGTTAGTTGCGTCCGTAACCCGCGGTGGGGGTGTGGAGTGGGGCGCCGTCCGAATGAGTCGGCGCGAAAATCCGCCATGTCATTTGTTGGGATGCTTTTTAAGCGGGAATAATCGGGGCGCAGGTCGAGCGGGGGATGCGGCCAAGTGTTTTATTGTTTAATTTTATTATCTGTATCTGCGCAGAATGACAACGTAATAATACATTAAAAGTAATTATTTCCATTTTTATTAGATTTCTATTATATTTAAAAATAAATAAATTAATATAAGTATACAGTGTGGGAACAAATATTGCATGTTATAAATAGTATTCTTCTTACACATGTCATCTTTCACACAATCCATCCACACCTACTTCGGTCTTCCCCTACCCTTATAACCGTCCACTTTCATTCTCATTACTTTGTTATATGTCCATCATCCCTCCGTATAACATATCCATACCACGCTAACCTCTCGCTCCTCAATTTCTGTCACTGGAGCAACTTTCAGACCTCCTCTAATATACTCATTCTTTATTTTATCGATCCTCGTCACTCCGCACACCCATCTTAACATTCACATATCGACCACGTTATAATTAGTATAATAAAAAAAATATTTTACTTGTCTATCATTATCAAATATTAAGTATTCTAGATCTCAATTACTAGAAGTATAACTAGTATATCATAAATTGTAGAATATCATCATCAGCCAACAGACGTCCAATGCTAGACAGGCCTCCCAATGATTCCCACACGATCAGGTAGGGATTCATATGAGGGGTTTAAGCCATTTCCCACCACAGGGTGCACCAGGTTGCACATAAGGTTGATTGGGATCCCGTGAGTTGTTATGCGGAACCCTTACACCCAATAATTTTAGAATATAAATGAAAGTAATTTGAAGGATACAACGGATTTTAAGCTGAACGGATACTAATGTTTGCACACTACTGCTTAGCTGTAATATAAACCCCACGTCACTCAGATGAAGGGTGATCAGCGACAAAAAAAAGCCGGAACAGCTGTTGTGTTTTTTTTTGTTTTTAATAAAGCAGTTCTCCCATTCCAAGCATTACGACGGCTACACGAAACGGCTCGTTAAAGTCTCAATTATCTGTGCAAAATATCATCCAGCACCGCCGACACCACTAAACGATCACTAATAGCCCTGAAACTTGGCATTTTATTTTCTCTCATCAGGTCCTCGAGGCCCTGGCGACGGTAAATATTCTGTTGCCATTTACGAAGGGTATTTAGTCGTACGCGTTCCACGAATGTTCACTTTTACTTTTTAACGCTGCGCTTTAAAAAAAAAAAACATCCCCGGGGCGAAGCCGGATAAAAATCAAAGCGCACACCAACCAAAACCCTCCCTCCCACCCCCTCACACCTCCTTCAACCCCCTCACCTGAAATTGCTCTAATTCACGGTTGACATTGCCAAAAAAATTCAATTAAACCTTTCTAAAGAAAGGGTTCATTAGGGTGCGAACTCACTGTATCGCTTCAGTGGACTCCAGTCATGTATCAATACAAACGTGTATACTATAACTTAATAACTGAAGTTTTTTTTTGTTACTTATTAAACGTAACTTTATAAGTACAAATCTTTTTACTGCTCTGTAAACCGGTAAATACTTTGAGACTATGTAACAAGGTATTTATGTAAAGGTTTGAATCTAGACTGCGGTGAGAGCTAAGCTAAGTACACTTAAGTGGTATAACCAGTAAAAGATAATCTAGATAAGGTACCCTCAGAGAAGGCAGGGTTATATGGGGATTTTAACCTATAATTCCTCCAGCCTTTATGGAAGAAGAATCTGAAGGAATATCAATGAGACACCTTCTAAGTACAACCGCAGTTTCTATTTCTATCAGGTTTGAGGGCTGGTGTAACTATTGAAATTACTGCGGTAACGATATACATGTTATGTGTTAATTATATCATTTCAACTATAATAAGGGATGTTAGGGGTCTCGTGCAGAGACTCATAGGACCCAAGCTAACTTCATCTGCTCATAGTGCACCCTGCTAATCAACGAGGCTCGTGCTCTCACCAACCCCAATCGGGTTAGTGTGGTGGGACATCTCCCCATATGAACCCTTACAAACGTGGAGAATCTTTGGGGAAGCCTATGTCCAGCAGTGGACATCTATTTGCTGATAATAAATAAATCTGGCTCGGTCTGTAACGACCGTCTTTCATAAATTAGCGTCCAGCACTCTTATGGACACTACCACGTCCGGAGACCACGTCCAATCGTGATCCTTGTACCGCCGGTGTAACGGTGCAATGTAACAGCACCTTTACGGCAGCGATCCCACAAAAGTGCAGCGCTTTTAGCTAATTTTAATTACAGAGGACGAACTTCCAAGAACTGGGAGTCGCTAAGTTTTGTTATATTTTTACTCTGTACTAACAATTTCGAGTGGGCCACTTGTTGTTTGTTTATTTCGTTTTTTTTTTTAAGTTTGTAGCTTTAAGTATGAGGAAGTTGTTCCCGCGGCGTTCGGCTCCTGCTCCTGAGACGTTTGTTTGTTGTTTTTTGTTTTAATTCGCGTTTCCGTAACTCATTCTTTTCATTTCCGCCTTTGCCCATGTCTTTTAACGGAACAGCATACATAAATTATTTTTCTATTACCCCGTCCTTATCGCTGATGGATGATTTTTTTTTGTGCTTAGGTTGCTACTCCGTGCTAACTAAACAAAGTATACATTAAAGACAAAATTTTTTAAATGTATTAAATATTAAGTGTATGAGGGTCCGTCCAATATCCTACGGAACCCAAGTCAACCTCACCCTCGCGCGGTACACCCTCCTGAACAATAGACGAGGCTCTGACCATGCACCAACCCGCACTGGACCAACGCGGTGGGCTAAGGCCCCATTCCTCTCAATGAACTCTTCGATATGTTGATCTATGAAGGAGGCCTATGTTCACTGTGGAAGTCTATCGTCTGATGATGACTATAATATCTATTAATAGTATTAAAATTACAGCCAGGAAAAGAATAACTGTGACCCATTACACGCGGTTATCTAACATACAACATATATTTTGAAAAGCTCAAAACGTTTCAAACAGGATCAATCCTAAAGAAAAACTGGAAGAGAAGGGACATTGTCTAAGACAACAGCTTTCGTGGATCATCTACAAATATGCACTTAGCCGGCATAAAGGATAAATAGCTTAGGTTCTGGTGATAGATGGGCCCGAGTGAAGCCAGTTATCATTCATCATCATCATCATCAGCCGAGAGACGTCCACGCTAAATATAGCCTCCCCCCAGATCTCCACATCGATCGATTCTGCACTACCCGCATTCAGCTGCCCACAACCTTCACCAGATCATGGTGGTAGGCCAACACTACGTCTTCCGGTACAGGGTTGCCATTCGTCAGTCCTTTGTGTGATGTGTCCTGCCCATTGCCGTTTAAGGATAGCAATCTTTTGGACTATGTCGGTGACCTTGCAGGTGTCCTCATTTCTAATTCGATCACACAGGGAAACCCCGAGCATAGCCCTTTCCATTGCTCTGTGCGTGAAGCATTTTCATCAGGCCCATTGGTAAGCAGCCATGTCCCTGTGCCATAAGTCATCACTGTCGAATATTACAAATGAAAGGTTTGAGAAGAAATTGTAATTTTTTTTTTAGGTTTTTCTGCTAAACCACCATCACTGATTGACACACAACAAGTGCTGAAAAATTCGTGAAATTGTCGATTTTTACACACAATTTAACACTTACCTGCGACATGAGGAATAAAGGAGGAGGAAAGGGTGCGAGGGATGGAAATCCCTTCGACTCGGACCTTTTCTGGATCTATTCCGTATGCACAATACACGCCGTGTATACGGAGGAAGCCGGTCATTACCGGCATCAATGGCGGCCGGTGGAAATCGATACATTGTGGACGCATGGGGTGGATCCTCTATGAAATTACGGCGAACCCAATTTCGTTACTTTCTTTTTATACATCTTCAGGATATGAAATATGGAATAGGGCTCCCCTTTGACGGGATGATGTGAAATATGATTGTGTTATTTTTCAGTTACACCCTTTGTGGTCAGTTCGTCCATCTGTTTCTTTTTATAATGGAGAATATATGGAGAATATAATTCGTTATATGATCTCATACAGACGTCTACATACATTATATGTTACAATAGAATTTTATATGAAAACTCCTCTCACATAGACGATAGTCTTGGTAACTACTACTGAAATGTATGTTTTCAGAAAAATACCTTTATAAAGCTCTGCATCGGTTTGCTTAAAATATAATATATCTATATATATATATATATATTATATTTTTCATATATATAAATATATTTTCCGATTATCACGATTCTATATTAATGGTATGTGATACGCTTGCTCATAACAATATATATAAAATAAGAATTTGATATAACAGTATATTTACTTCAAGATATGTCATTTCACTAGAAAATTTACTAGCTACAGCGTACTTCAAACCGTAACACTGTAATAGTTGCACTTTTCAGTACGGCGGCAAATAGGAGCGGTGGTTGCTAGATAGTAAGAAGCGTGCGGTTCCGACAGGAAATTAAGTTACCTAAAGTTATATCAATAATAATCTTGAGTACCTTAAAAAGTACTCAAATATGCTGAATTGAACTCAGTTTATTTTTAACTGGGTATAAGCACAGAAGTTTCGAGTACTGTACGCATACCTTTCCCGGAGTCTCTGTACATGTCAATGCATACACGGCGCCGTGTAATCGGCCACTTACACTCTAAGCGGTGTCCAGAAACGAAGTTCTACTACCAGTAAATATAACACGCACACATAATTTTCTTCTTTGACAGAATTTGAAATATTTTATCATCACATTATAAGTACATGCTTATAGACAGCTATTACCTTCAATATAGGTAAGCATGTCAAACGAAAAATTGGGGATGGTTTTATCATCTGTCCGCATCCACCTCTCGTGTTGTCATCTAAATAATTAAAAAAAAAATGTACTCTATGTTCGCGCGAGTTAAATTATTAAACTCTCCTGTAAAAAAAAAAACTTTGAAGGAGAGAAAACTCATCGTTATTCACGCCAATAGCAGACGGAGGAGACATCACGGCCCGCCGCCCGTGAGATGACAACGAATTTAATTATAAAATATAATAAAAAAAAAAAAAGCAAAATCTCCATCGTCCCTCCCGTTAGAAATGTCCGCCATTTTGAAACCGCCAAGCGTATTTCAATCTTAACACGTTCGCAATAAAGACCACGCTCCGTTTGTCCGTCCGCAAATGGAACTTTGTTCTGTATTTCCAATATATTGTAGATACGATTGACGTCACCACAATGGCGGTCTCGTTTTTTTTTTATTATTTAAATTTCGAATCTTGCGCGAGAAGACGTCGAGTGCTCGATTACGTACGACGTCATCGGTTTTTAGGCGGGCGTGACGTGTAATTCGGCGTTGATGGGCCGGATGGGATGGGTTGTCTTTATGAGTTATAACGAGCGTCACATTTAATTGGATCACATTTATATTTATCTGGACGACTCCATAACTCCAAGAAGGATGTAATAACGGCGGACGATCACAAGCGTCGCAGAAGATCAATATAATACACCGTTAAAGTAACTTTGAAACGATCTGAAGTATTTAATTTCGAATCGATTAATAACTTTCTCGTTTAATATCTTCTGTAAATGCACTTAAGGAAATATATCGTGCTGTTCAGTGGACTAGTTGGGATATTCACACTGCTTCGTAAAAGTTGTTACGAGCTGTACGTTCACCTGATGGTAAGTGATACGCCTGCCGATAACGTGGCGTTAGTTAAAATGATATTCACTGCACCAAATTGCACTCGTCGCCTGAGACAAATGTTGTCTCGTCGCCCCAGTGAATACACTAGCTACAGCGCCCTTCAAACTGGAATACAGTAATGTTTGCACAGTACTGTTTGTCGGCTGCAATAGCCGCTGCTGATGTACTAGTAAAGATATGCCTTCTTTGATTTCAAGCTTTGGTGTTCATTTAAAATACACTACCTTAGGAAGGTCTTAAGAGAGCGTCTAGGTAGGCACCACCGCAACGCCCATTTCTACCGCCAAACAGTAGTGTATTACATTACTGTGTTCCGGTTTGAAAGGCGTTGTAACTAATTAAATTACTGGAGTATCGAGACAGCATTTTATGTCATCCTAACTAGCGATACGTTGTTATGAGCAGGCGTATCACTTACCATCAGGTGAACGTCCCATTCGTGTCGATGCTTAATTGAATAAAAAAAATATATGTAGTTCCGGTTTGAATGGCGATATACTTGTGACATAAGGGTAAGACATTTTTTTTAATTATCATGCTATCACATGTACTAAATTTGAATAGAAGTAAAAATCTTGATTTTGTTCGTAGTCAAGTAAACTCTTTCCAAAACAAAAGATTCAAATAACTTGTTGCTGCAAAATGATATGTTTAGTCATATATGTGTATACATAACAAAAACTTAACAAGAAAAAGAAGTTAAGAACTTAATTCTTTAAACAGAGCTAAAGTTACACAAACAAATGTTAAGTGAGCAGTAAGCACAGCCGGAGCCGCGCCCTGGGCCATTCATCAAGCTGAAAGGCAATGGACTCCTGAGTAAAGCGCGTTTAATAAACACCTCCAAGGAGCTGTCGGTCAGTTCATCGAGTGCGAGGGTCAGCGCACTGCTGCCGGCACAATGGAATAATTAATTGGTCCTCGAATCCGAGCTCCAGAAGCGCTGCTGAAGCCGCGCGGTCCCACTCATAAGCTGCAGCGGATTCTGATTCAAATAATTTCTTTTCTACTTCTTAGTATCGAGAAGTATCAAAAAGAACATGTATTCAATTATTGGTATATTTAAAGGCAAATATCCTGGCAAAAATAATGGTAATTATCATTGTTTCGCACTACACCTCATGGGATCCAATATCACCTGTCAGTGGTGCACCACGCTAACCAATGAACGAGGCTCTGGCTTCCACCAACCCGCACTGGGCCAGCGTGATGGTAAATGACCCAAATCTACTCATACGAAATGTGAATATCTTTGGGAAAGCCCCGTGTTCAACAGTGGTATCTGCTGATGATGATGATGATGATCTACGTGATCGCTGTGATAAAGCTGCTGTTACGAAAAGGATCCTAATTGAACGTGGTCTCCAGACGTGATAGTGCCTGTAAGGGCACTGCAGTCGTTTTTTTTATTATAGTTAAAATGATATACACTGCATCGCATTGTGCTCGTTGCAATGAGAGATATGATTTAATATCTCTTTACCACATTAATTTCACTAGCTACAGAGTCCTTCAAACCGGCGCACAGTAACACAGTACTGTCTGTCGGCTGCAATAGGCACTGCGGCGATATGTACCTAGACGGTTTGTAGCAACAGAGACCTACTAAGTCATAACAGAGTAGTCATTTCCGTTTACCATCAAGTGGGATTGTAGTGGTTATACCTAATTTAGCTACTCTAGTCCTCAGACAATGTACTAGTGACTAGTGATTATTATTAATTATGATAATTAATTCTCTAAAAACAGTATTAAAGTATCAAGTCTTTATTACGTATGTGTGTATAATCGCTCCCTCTCTGAATGTATGAGCTTCCTTTGGTTGAGAATCTGCAGAGTTATGTCCGTTAGATGCCAACACGGAAATGTAGGTGTGAAGCGGAAATTCCAACCCCATTACTAACGTTGTTTAATTAAAATTATGATACTGTTCGCATTTTTAAAATAGTGTACTATTACGTACTATCCACAATAAAGAGAAAGACGATCATCCAACAGTAAGTGCTTGTTCATAGTAATAATCGAGTGGAGTATTTTGAATTAATTGTATATATATATAGTGCCTATTCATTTCCACCAGCAACTATTAGTGTGTTAAGAATATTGACTTCCGGTGTGCATTGTGTGGAATTGAGATATGTGTATTATATATGTAGTATAGAATGAAACAATTATCTCAAGAAAGTAACTATAACACTCTTGACTAAACAAAATCTAGCTGTAATCAAAGAAACGACATTTAGGGTTATTATTCTTTGTCAATATTTTCTTCAATATTTTTAAAACTCAAAGACAATAATAAATTACACTCTTTTATCCTTTACGCCTCTCAGACAATGACAGTTCCGCTTTACCGACGAAGCATCGCATTAATTACACAGCCATATGTTGACCCAGCCGGACACCGGACTTCTTTACCGACACAGCGAGTCACGGCAGAACTGATATTTAAGAAATGTTTTATAATAACTATAACTTTATGTATATTCAATTGTTTGAGTGTGATGTCTGTTGTTGCAGGTATGGCCGGCGGCGGCATGGGGCAGGCGATGGGCGGCTACTACGGCGCGGCGTACGGCCCGCTCGGCGCGAGCATGGCGGCGGCGGCGGCGGCTGCCGCGCAGCAGAACGCCATCTCCGCCGCCCTCACCCCCAACGCTCAGGTAACCAGCTACACATAAAACCTACCCACACATCATAGAACAACACTAATTAACACAAAGACTAGTTGGAGTAATGGTATTAAGTGCCTATGGGGCCTTAAAGTCGGGCACACATAAAGGATTTGATGGTTTTGGACGCCGTCCTCTCCAATGGACCGACAACTTCATAAGAGCGGTCGAAACTGAGTGATTGTGAATAACTGAAGACCTCATTTAGTGAAAGACTAAGAAAGACCTATGTCCAGCCAGTAGATACATAAAGGCTGGTAATGAGGGCAGATTTACAATATAACTGTGGTAAATTACCAGACAGTTACGAAGAAGCCCTTGAATAATTGTCAGAACATGTATCTCTGCAGAATTAATAACCCCTAGGGGTGTAAGGGGAGTCAAGCCAACCTCACCTGCTCGTGGTGCACCTTGCTAACCAATAAACGAGGATCTGGCTCCCACCAATCGGCCAACCAACCAGCGTGGTGGGAAATGGCTCAAATCCACCCATTTAAACACCTCTACAGTTGTAAAGATCTTTGGGGGAGACCTATGTCCAGCAGTGGACGTCTATCCGCTGATGATGATCATTAGCCTCTCATAGACATAAATCTTCAGATGTGAAATAAGCTATAAAGTATTAATTATTAATCTGACGAGATGAGTACATTACTTATCAGCATGAGAAGGCTTCGCTTAAATAACTTTATTTTATTATCTGTCACGCCTGTGAGATCTGAAGATTAATCATGAACCATCAGCATCACATCAAAGGAAGCCGCCGTTCGGCCTAAATAGTTAACTTGCAAATTAACTAAACCTTCGGCTTAAACTGGGTGTGATGATGTGATTTAACCGTGAAATAGTTAGCACCTCTCGCGTCCGACCCGAATGAGGCGACTAAACTGTGAAAAAGAGGTGCCGAAGTATTTTTTTTCTTTGGTAATCCGCATTATCAACCGTTGCGAATACAATGAGCTGACACGCCGCTAGCGCCGTGGTACTCCAAAAAAAAAAAGGTTAACAGGCGAGTAATAAAACGGCAATGAGTTTACTCTTTCCATTAACACACGGTTAGGGGATGATTTAATAATATTTATAAATAACTAAAGTTTTTTATTATCAGTTCAAAATTTAATAACGCCTTCATCAGGAACCTTCAAGCGGCTGGAAGTATATTTTTGAATTGATAGAACTTGTTCCGAAAATGGAGTAAGGGGTTTTGCTCGCGATGCATCCTCTGGCTCATTCATCATCAGCGAACAGACGTCCACTGCTGGACATAGACCTCCTCCATAGATCTTCAGATACATTCACAATGGCCTTCGGTACCGCTGGACATTAGGGACTGTCGTATGTAGGGGTTCATATGGGAGGAATTGGGCCATTTACCACCAGACTGGTCTTTTGGCCCTGGTACTTTTAGTTTTCTTTTTTAAAAATTGTGTACGAGAGTCAGTCAACCTACCTTCTGAAAAACAATTTTTTTTTTAAGTCTTAGTTTCATACTAAATAAATCCAATATGCTCCAATTCGGTAACTATACACAACATCGAGTTGTGTAAACAAACAGATGTTCAGCAGATCATCGAGGGTGCCTAGCGGTGTCATCACCCCTCGCTCAGCTCGCTAATTTGGTGCCAACACAGCGCGCCCCGGTGTAAACAAAGCGTTGGTGCTCCTAACTCGTACTTAGGGGTAAAGTAACCATAATTTTTGGTTTATGATGGACATTTATGAAATTCCCATATATTTTTTTTTTGTCTTCAATAGTAGCTTAACTTCATCATATCATCATCATCAACAGATATGTGGTTGCGGGAAACGGAAACAGTATTAAATTTCACCTGTTCCTACTGAATATTTTGACCGCGACGTTCGGTTAATGGTAATTGATACGCCTGCCCATAACAGCGTAGCACTAGATAAGATAATATACACTACATAGTACCCGTTGCCATCAGACATAAGACGTTCCGCTATCCAAGTAATTTCACTAGCTACAACGCCCTTCGAACCGGAACACAGTAATGTTTGCACAGTACTGTCTGTCGGCTCAAATAGGGGCTGCGGTAGTACCTGGACAGTCTGCGGAAATTTAAAGCCACCACCAGCAAACGGTGGAGATTGAGGATATTACCTCCAGCAGTGGGCATTAATGAACTGAACTGTACCTGGACTTACAAAAAAAAATTACTCGAAACAGATAAAAAATTTCGATATCGAAAAAAAATATATATATTGATATTGACATAATCACTTAAGTCAAATGGAAAGTGCTCGAAAATAATTCGACGCCGAACAAATCCGGTTAATCCGGTAAAAACGGGAGCAGCATCCCCAAAATCTCACCCTAAAGACCCTGTTTAACACATCTACGTCAGAGGCACGAGATTGAACGTCAAACAGGAGGGCGAGGGAAGATCGAGGAGCGTTTCGGATGCGGAGGGCCCCGGAGGGAAAGCGCCGCTTAATTGTGCGAGTACGTGTGTCAAGTTGTATTTAATCGACTCGCTGCTCACTGACCTCCTTATCGATTTTGCCTATCGATTATTTAAAATTAAGGTATATATTAATGGTCATTGACCTCAATGTGGTTATTGACCAATAACCTGATCCAATTAATATTCTATATTTTATTGCCGGAGACCGTCTACACAGATACCACCGCAGCTCCTATTTCTGCCAAACAGTATAGTGCAAGCATTACTGTGTTCCGGTTTGAAGGGCGCTGCAGCCATTCTTGCTAGCGCCACGTTGTAATGGACGACGTGTCACTTAACATTAGGTGAAAGACCCGCTCGTCCCATCGCTTCATAATAAATACCTCTGTTGTCGATGACCTTATCCAGGAATTTTTTTACAACGCTTATTACATCCTAATAGTCTATTACATTAAAAAAATCCGGTTTGAAGGGCGTTGTAACTATTAAAATTACCGAGGTAATGAGACAACATATAATGTCTCAAGGTATCGGCATAATACGGTGCAGTGTATATAATCATCTCAATAAATCCAGTAGTAGGTCTTTAGTGCCGCTAACCGTACTGTCGCCTGATAGCACTGTGCAAATATTAACGTGTTCCGGTTTGAAGAACGTTGCAGCTATTAAAATTACTGAGAAAATGAAACAATATTTTATGTCTTAAGGCGACGAACACAATGTAGTGCTATGTATGTCATCCTATTTAGCGCAATCACCTGAAACATAAGATGTTGAGTCTCGTTACCCTAGTAATTATACTAGTTGTAGCGCCCTTCAAACCGGAACACAGTATTGTCAACACTGCTGTTTGCCTGCAGAAATAAGCGCTGTAGTGGCACCCTACCACCAGTGATACATATAACAACCCTTAATAACGTAGCGCTTATTAGGACAATTTACACTACACCATACTGAGGCCGTCGCGGTAAAACATAAGGTGTTAATACATCATAACCAATGTAATAGAATATATTTTCGTGTCAGTCATAATCGATTTTACAAACGAACATTCGGCCGACAAATAGATGAAATCGCACATTTCCCGATTAACGTATCGAATCGCTCGCTCCCCCCAGATATCGATGCGAGACAATATAATCGGGCGCAATCGAGTTGTGAGTTTACCTGATATTAAAACGAGTGACACTGCGTTTTCGGTGCAGGTAGCTCGATTTTTTAATGAACCATTGTGATTCGCGGCACACTCGATTATCGTGATCGATGATTTTAACTGTGTTGTGTTTATTGGTTTTTCATGGTTCATTATTGGGCTGATTACGGCGCGCAGTGTGCGGCGGCGGCTGTGTTGCATTTAAAAAAAAACACTGTAATGGCGACTGAAGGTTATACGGAGGATATATTGGCTTATGAGTTATATACCAACATATCTGATAGGTACAACCGTAATTATATTTTTGAAAGACACAATCTCAATTTTAGATTTTTTTTTAATTCAAAGGTGCTGTGAGACGAGTGAGGTCTTCATTTGATAAGAGATACGCCTGTATAAAATGCTGCTAGTTAGGATGTTATACATTGCACCACATCGTGCCCATCGCATTAAGACATAAGATGTTGTCTCTTTACCCCAGTGATTACACTAGTTACAACACTCTTTAAACCGGAAGTTGGTAATATTTGCACAGTACTATTTGATGGCAGAGATGGCTGCAGTGGTATCTACTCAGACGGTCTCCGGCAGAGACCAACCACCAGTAAATGACGAAAATAAAAATGGCGGATAATGCTCGTACAGTACGGCTCTAAAATATTATAGACTTGAAGTCGAATTATAGACCTATATGCTACAAGGCTATATATATATGTATATATATATACATATACAGTATACAGTGGGTTTCCGCGACTCTCATCAGATCGTCGGTCCTTCGAGCAATGCCCTTCCCACTACCACTTAAATCTAGTAATTTTTTGGGCTCTATCGGTGACCATAGGGACCAATCGATGTGGAAATCTTTGTGGGAGGTTTATGTCCAACAGTGGACATAATACCCCCGCTGCTTCATTTTGTAAAATCCATTCTTACCTGACCTCTAAACAGCAGAAGCAATATCTCTACCAAAGTTTGAATGTTTACGTCTACTAGTTTCAAAGATCTAGTTATTAGACAATAGACCTGTGGATATCTCCTCTATATATGTAGATTACAATATGAAGACTAAATGCTTATGAACATTATATAGCAAGTAGGTAGATACAGTACTAGATGAGGAGGAAAGTTCACCGCAGCTCCTATTTTCGCCACTAAACAGTAAAGTGTTTCCAAACCGTTCCAGCTAGTGAAATTACTGGGGTAACGAGTCTCAACATACCATATTAAGATGGTAAATGACTAAAAAAAAAGCAAGTAAAAGCCCTGACCCAACCTATGTAGAGAAACAATAAAAAAAAAAAAACATTTCATATTACAAGGCAACGATCACAATATGGTATAGTGATTACCATTGTTACTTGTTATGGGCAGGTGTATTACTTACCACCGCTGAAATATAGATAGTCTCGTAACTAATTCGAATATAATAATAATCATAGTAATATAAATATTCTACAAATGTATGATAAGACAGAGAAACAGGGTTGAGAGAAATTTTACTCCGCTCCCTTCCGACAGCTTCTTTCAACCCTCTCTCTATAGAGGAGCTTAAAACTAAGACGGTTATTTAAATATATACATTTATATAAAATACATGATGAGGTTCTACTATAGAGTATCCAGGTATACCTTCTGATATATATGTATGTATGTATATATATGTTTGTGTGTGTCAAAGAGGTGAACAGATGCGGCATTCCGTCCGTTTATAACTCATGCGCGAGGTGCAATAAAGTAGTGTGCAGGGCCGCAGTAAACCCTGGAGCCAATGTCGCTGCGTCCGCCTAATCCTGATTTAGCGCACTTGAACCGGCCGTATGTTACACGTTAACCGGCCGTACACACGGCCGCCAACGATGCCCAACAAACGAAAATGTATACTAACGACACACTTTGTATATACACACTCATAAAGGTATCTATTGATATACAATTTCTATGAGTATAATAAGTAATTTGAATTCAACTTAAAGTGCCGTTTAAGTTAAAGATGGATCTGTATAAAGCAGCAATAGCTTGGTATCTAGTGGTATATCACTTGATAGGGCGTGAGTTTGATCCTCATAGATCCCATGAAGGAAGGTATTAACAAAAATTTACCTACTTGTACCTGGAGATACCGATCTTAACTCTCGTGGTGATTTGATATTCGCCAAGCCACACCTGGTGAGGGTGTTAAAGCCTTGAATCTTCTCTTAAGTACTAGTTCCAAGTTACAGCTGTTGGACCATTTAAAAAACGAACATTTTTCCTCATCATCATCATTACCGATAGACGTCCACAGGGACTTCTGTGTTACATAGCGATAGATTAATCGCCATTTAAATCTACTTCATTACTATTATATAGTAAATAAGTAATATCATAGTAATACTCTCTGCTGAAGTGTAAGGACTGCCGCACAACAACTCATGGGACCCAAGTCAACCTCACCAGCTCGTGGTGCACTCTGCTAACCAACAAACGAGGCTCTGGCTCGCACCAAACGGCATTGAGCCAGCGTGGTGAGAAATGGCCCAAATCCCCCCACCCCGTATGAAACCCTATCCGATCGATTTGGGAATCTTCGATGGAAACCTTTGTCCAGCAGTGAGTGTCTATCGGCTGATGATGATGATAATTATCTCCCACTGATTCAATGCTGCGTTTGAAATTTACTAAGAAATTTCTTTCGCTAAATTGTAAATACATAATAATTTCAATTTTGTCTATCGGCTGATGATGATGATGATGATGAAATTTTGAAGCGCTCGTGTGTATACGTATTAATTAAAATAATTATTAATAGAGATTTTTTTTTATTAAACGAAATTTTTAGAGGTAGTGTGTGGGGTCTCTAGTGAATGACCGCGTACGCAGCAGTATGTATTGATAATGACAGAGAGATTGATAAAGTACAGAGTAACTAACAAACTAAGTTCCTAAGTACTCTGGATCTTAGTAACAGTATTAGAGAGACCCAGTTGATGGATACTGTTATATACTTTGTGATAAGCTACTGTCTCGAGTCTCGGTATACCAAGAACGCAGATTCAGAGAGATCCGGTTAATGGATACAATTGTACATTTCGTGATAGGCTAATCTATCTCCAGTCTTGGTATTACGAAGATCCAGAGAGATCCAGTTATACACTTCATGATAGGCTACTCTATCTCCATTCTTATATAAATTAAGAAGATCTAGAGAGATCCTAATATCTATAATCTGAGCTAACAGTTGTACATTTTATGGTAGGCTACTTTTCACACATTTTCCAAAAAATGAAACACACTGTATACAACGATATGTTTTCTTATTAGTATTGATTTATATAGAAAGTGTTATTGAATTGTAATAGCCTAAAATTAAAAAAATATATATACGGTACGTTTTTAATATGCGCATAGAATAAAAATGTATATACAGCGTGTTGTTTTGGAGTAACGTTTATTTTATTTAACACGAAATTGTGTACCGGTGGGTTTATTAAAAAAAAAAAAAACTCGCCGCCATTATTCGGCGGCTTTGTTGTGTTTGATTTGTGCGCCTGGGCGCGTGAGCTTCATACAGTACATTACATTAATATACTCGTGCGATCCATTCTGAACCTTATGCCATGGTCATAAAGTATATTTTACAATATCCGTAAAAGTAAGAGTTTATTCAATTTTCAATGTACCGCGTCATTTGTAGGCAATGTAGATTACAAATGATAATCCGCTTATAAAATTAATCGAAGTGATGTATTGTAAATATTTTAACTTGTTTAACCGGACTTGTTTGTTTTTAAATTTAACTGCTACGTTAATTGGGTTCATCAATTAATTGATAAGGGTTAATCTCCTTTTTTTTTGGCAGGCGTAAAAGGTATCGCCTAACATCCAAGCTAACAACATCTGCTCGCAGTGCCCTCTGCTCAACAAAGGAAGCTCTGGCTCCCACCTACCCGCATTGGGCAAGCGTGATGGGAAATAGCCCAAATTCTCCCATATGAATCACTACACGATCGATATGGGAATCTAATTTCCAGCTGTGGACGTCTATCGGCTGATGATGATGAATCTCCTTTTTAATTCCTCATATATATACAGATAACTAATAATTTGAATTGTTTCACTGGTGGCAGGTCTCCGTTGTCGGAGACTGTCTGGGTGGGTCCCGCAGCAGCGCCTATATTTGCCGCCAAACAGTAGTGCGCAAACATTACTATGCTCCGGTTCGAAGGACGCTGTAGCTAGTGTAATTACTAGGGTAACGAGATTTAACATCTTGTGTCAGGCGACGAGCACAATGTAGTGCATTGCATACCATTTTTGCTAGCGCCACGTTGTTATAGGCGGGCGTATCACTTACCATCAGGTGAACGTGTCGCTTGTCTCTTTCCTTAATTACAGAAAAAAACAATCTTTTACTTTTAGTGACACAATTGAAGTGGTTTAACATTCTCCTCTAAACATCTCCACGTCGTTGTTCCCGCGATTCTCACCAGATCGTCGGTCCACCTTGTGGAAGGCCTCCCAACACTACGTCCACCGGTACGCGGGCGTCACTCGAGGACCTTACTGCCCCATCGGCCGTCGGACCTCCGAACAATGTGTCCTGGTCACTGCCATTTGAATCTAGTCTGTTCCAATTTATTAGACTTAAATTAGACGAAGGATCTACTGACAGGATATTACCAGTTTAATAGGATCTACAGGTACCACATACTTGTATGGATTGTTTTGTAAATGATTGTTCCCTTGTTTCAGATGGGTTCAACGATGGACATGTCGAAGTACTCCATCGAGGACAAATACCGTTACGGCATGTACGCGGACCCTTCCCGAGGCTATTTGGACTCCGCCGCTCTGTCGAAAGCCTACATGTACATGGACCAACAGCAACAGCGCAGCTACCCCATGGACATCGGGAAGATGTACTCGGAAGCGTCCGCCGCAGCGATGGCCGGCCTCAGCTCGGCAGTGAACTCCTCCTCCAGTCTCTCTCCCCGTTCCCCGGCTGAGTCTCCAGACGTGACGCACAAGCACTCGCAGGAGCGCGCTGAAGGCAGTTCGTCGTCCGGGTCAAATCCCTCTCCCTCGCTTCCATATTACCAGACCTCGCCGAGTATCCTGATGCCGCAGTACCCCAGCCAGTATGCCCAGAGCACACAAGGAGGCTCAGAGTTTCGGAGACCGCTCACTGTTATATTTTGACCTGACGCGTAGTCTCCATTATTGTTGTAATTAGCCTGTGTATATTGTTGGAAGTTTCTAGAACAATTCTTCAATAGCCGGAGTGAGCTCTCGAAGGTTTCCTATATCATATCGATTGATTGGAGCCGGATTTTGTGAGATTTTCTTCCATCTTTTCAGCTAGTTCTAGTTCCGCATAGGATTGCATCTTAGATTTTTAAAAGGTTCCTCCTTCTTCTCCTCCTCCACTTTAAAATGATCGATTGAATAGATGTTTGTATATTTAAGATGTGATAGCTGTAAACATTGTAAATATATGAAGAATATCTTTGACTCCTTTTTGACTATAAGTAGTTGCTATTCATTGCACATCATCATCATCATAACCATCAGCAGATAGACCACCCCCAAAGATTTCCAAATCGATGGGATTCATATGAGGTGAATTGGGCCATTTCCCACCACACTAGTCTAACGAAGATCTGTTGGAGCCAGAGCCTCGTTTGTTGATTAGCAGCACCACGAGCAGGTGAAGTTGGCTTGGGTCCCTTGAGTTGTGCTGAACCCCTTACACCCCATTGAATATTAGCATTAGAAAATTATGAAGATGTAACACTACCAGAGAAACCAGAAATTGGTTATACCAAATGACTATAATTTTGGTATTGTTTAAACTTAAGTATTGGTGACAGTAACTGTTATATGTCTCTAGTTAAACTTAAGTTTACTTACTCCTCTGGTGCAGCGACCTGGTGATTCTTGGTGTCCGACACAAGAGAGCACCAGCGTTGTCTATCTTGCACTGCCTCTGGCCAGTCCACTGCTAGATGCTCACGTAGGTTGGGCTTTACGTCCTTCCAACGATATCTGGATCAGACGACAGGTCAACGACCAATTGGGGTTCCGAAGACCATTTCTTTGTCTTTACAATCATCTCCCATTCTTAGCAAGTGGCTCATCTAGGAGTCTGTGGGCTTCGGCTTCTTCTATGCCGTTCGGATAAACTTAAATTAACAGATCATTTATATAATGTCCAAGTTTAAGTACAACGACAGATATATAAATATATATGTAAATATAGACTTAAAATAACTTCTCTTTGTAGTGTTTAAATAAAGTTTAATAATAAAAAAAATCTTTTTTTTTAATGTTGAACTTAATACTGTATGTAAATATCAAAGTACTTTCGGTTAAAGTATTATGTATAGTTAAGTAATAAGTACTGTTTGTACAAACGGACACTGTATTGACTAAGTGACATTGCATTTATGTGTTGCCATAACTTAAAAGGACACGTTTTTGGATCCAGTGAATGAACTTAAGTTGCTGATAAATATTTATTCGAAAGGTCGAGACAGTTTGAGGAGAATTTGCTAGAAACACTCCATCTGTACTTATCGAACGATTTATGAGTGAACAAATCAATACGATATAGATCTATAAATTCATGAAATCTTACTCCTTACTTGATTACAGTTAGAGTAAGTATATACTGTATTTACTGTTTTTTTTTTAACTTGATTTCATAATATCGTAAATAAAATTTTTCAGGGAACATTTAAATGTTTACAACTGTAAGATATCTACTGATATTTCGATGTAAATTATGAGAGTTACAATTTTGAAATATATATATATGTATATACATATATATATATATATATATATATATATATATATAGTGACGTCGATTGTAAAATGAGACAGTTTAAATAATATTAAAGATATAATGAAAATAAAAACGTTGAAAATTCCATATGTTTGTTTTATTATAAATCTTTTCATACACATTCAACTAGGTCTCTGCTGCTAGCCCTGTAGTCTTGGGCTGGTATTAATGAGGCTAAGGTAAGCGTTGACTGTCGTAGAAAGCGACTAAAAGGTTCTAGGAGTTTCGCGGGCCTTGAGGGTGGGAGCCCTTATCGCTCAACAAGCGAACCTGCGTGGGATAGAGTATGGCTTGGCGATGGTGCCTAGTTGGGTTAGGCTCCTCCTCAGAGGTTGTTGGCGATCAGAATGAGGGTTCTCATCGCCTTCTAAACGACCCTGAGGAGGACAATGGCTGGACGTGGTCATACTCACGAGGCTGGTAGGGTCTGTATAAGCAGACCCCGGGACGAGCTATCCCAGCGTAGCGTTGGCGAGGCCGCGGTTGTGTTCCGAACGGAGGTCCCGTGACCTCGCCAAACGCCGAAGGTGACCATCGATGGAGTTTTAGTGGGTAAAAATCTCCAAATAACTCTGACTTCCCCTTAGGAGGCAGAGTATCTTTTCGAAGATTTCCGCCCCGAAACCAAAAAAAAAAAAAAAGGCTCCTCCTCAAAGACGCGTAACACAAAGTGTAGAGGGGCACCGGTGCGTTCTATAAGAGACCCCGGAACCTTTCCGGATGCACTGATGCTGACCACCGAGGGGGTTTAAGTGAGTAAGAATCTCACATAACCCTGACTACCCTCCAGAAGCAAGGTATGTTTCGAAGGATAACTCTCCCCATCGAAACCAAAAAAAAATGTCTGTTGTTATAGACCGTCTAGGTACCTACCACCGCAGCTTCTACTGCAGCTCAATATATCATCTTCACCTCGCACCATGTTGTTAGCATAACAATCACGATAAGTTGGACTTCGTAGAATAAAAAAAAAAGTTCCATCAGCGATGGTTTTAAATTTAAAAAAAAAATCGGAACGTTTGTCTATAATATACTAACAATATTTTAAGTGTAAGGGTCCCACACAACATTCATGGTACCCAAGCCAACCGCACCAGCTCGTGGTGCAGCCAGTTAATAATCAAACCTGGCTCTGGCTCCCACCAACCAGCATTGGCCTAGCGTGATGCGATATGTACCAAATCCCGCGATATGAATCCCTACCAGATCGTGTGGGAATGTTTGGGAAACACCTATGTCCACTTGTGGACGTCTATCGACTGGTGATGATGTAGTATATCACCGGTGCGCTGGTTAACATTTTGGCGAAATACTTTAAGTATTTGTATTGTAAATTAATATATATATAGATGAGTTTCCTTTGTTCGCCAATCACTTAAAAACTAGTGAAGGTATCTACATCGAAATACGACCATTGGAAGCAGGATGATTTGTATATAGCTATAGACTATATATTTTTTTTTAATTTCATAGATCCTTCATCATTTTACTTATAATTAACTTTTATAAACATTTTCATTTGGTGATATTTAAGCGGTTGCTATGGTAACGGTTGGTATAGAAACTCAGCAGTTGCGGTAGCTCTCAAGGTATATATCGGACAATTATCAAGTGTAATTCTATGTTACGACCCGGGTAGAGACCGTGGAACAGCTAGTAGATAGATAAATAAAAAAAAAGCGATCGTTCAGATACACTTGAAACTAAAACCAACATATCATGACCGCCGCCGCAACGTGATTATTTTCAATAACGTTATAACGGCTACATTCAGCTTTTTAAAATCGCTTAAAATAATAAAACGCCATGCACAATGGTTGCCAAAGCGTGCACTGGTCCGCAGATCAGTCCCAGGGTATCTTAACGGGGTGGTTATATGTTAAATTTTCGCTTGGCAACCGGGTTTCCGGCCACAAAACGGTGGAGTGGATTTTAACGCGCGAATGCTCCCCCTATGTTTTTTAATAAAATATGAGCACTTGATAGATATCACCGCCGGGGCAGTGATTTGGCATAAAGTAAACAACTAGGCTGTCTTTTGTGGGGCAAAATGCGCTGAAATAACACAAACAATCGCTAACCCCCACCCCTTCGAAGATAGGTGATAATATACAGTGTGTTCCAAAACATTGTACGAATATCTATCACCAGTAAGTCGATTGGCGAAGAATATATAAGTACTACTGTAACTTCTATTCCTGCTGCTAATAAGTACTTTTTTTTAGGAGGGAGATCTTCTAAAGGTAATCTCTCTTTCTCTCTCTCTCTCTCTACTACCTCAAAGGTAGAAGTCCACGTCCAGCCCCTGTTCTCCTCAGGGTCGTTTAAAAGGCGATGATCACCCCCATCCTGACCGCCAATGATGTCGACCCTCCATACGCCGTTAAATAATATTGTGCTGAAATAACCGAGTTCCGGTTTGAAGGGCGTTGTAGCTAGTAAATTGTGTGCTAAGAGACACGTTATTAGCAGGCGTATTAATCACCATCATTTATACGTCCTGCTCGTAGCGCCGTGTTATAATCAACAATATTACGCTAATTAGCATAATATATTCTGCACCTGTGCTCGACGCTTTGAGATGTATGTTACGTCTTGTGACAGTAATTTCACTAACTACAGCTCCCTTCAAACCGGAACACAGTAATTCTTGCACACTACTGTTTGGCGGCTGCTCTACTCGGTCTACAAAAACAGAAACTTACTACCAGCAGATTTTTACTTATAAAGATAGTAAAAAAAGGGATAATAATAAAATGCCCAGTAAAATATAACACCCTGTAGATGAGTAAGCACCTACTCCCCCACTGCTAACCATTATTATGACAAAACGAGAGAAAATAAATAATCAATGGCGTCGGATGCAGTGGCTCGATTGTTTTCATTGCAAACAAAATCAAGACTAATAAATACACGCCGCTGCGCTCGGCGCCTGCGCATGAAGCCGCGTGTAGTGACGTCATAGCTACAATACATATTTACACAACAGGGTATTGTGAGTACTTCGAAATAAATACTAGCTGTATATATTCTTTTTTTAACTCTCCTGAATAAACATTCTCTTCATATAGTCTAAAGAAGAATACTATATTTTATTCTTCTAAGTACAATATGGATGTACTTCATCTGGTGTCGCTGCTCATAGAGGCGCTGGTGAAAAGACTGTCACTACACAGTGGTGTGCTTATTTTTTTTTTTAATCGTGATATTTTTACCACCATTGGAGGTAGGAGGTGGAGGAGGGAGTGGAACAAACCGGAACCTATAAATGGACAACAGAGTGGAGATCCCGTTTGGGTACTACTGATGGTAGGTGTCTGTTGCTGCAGACTCTTTGGGTAGGTACCACCGCAGCGCCCATATCTGCCGCTGAACAGTAGCGTGCAATCTATGTTCCGGTTTGAAGGGCGCTGTAGATAATGAAATTATTGTGGTATCCAGATTGTATCTAACGTCTCAAAGCGACGAGCACAATATGCTGAAGCGTTTAGTTGTTTAAAATTAACTTACTGAGGTAATAGAGAGAGATAGAGTATATTACAAAGTTAAGGTTGATAATAGTGCTTAAGAGAAACGAGACATAATTTGAGGGGTAGGTTAAGAGGGATGCTAATAAATAAGACAATATTAAGGGGTACATAACGAATAGTGGTCGGTGAGCACCGATCTAAATGATTACGATGACCTTAACCTCCTAACTGTAAAGCCTAGCCGCTGTATATCCATCAGACATAGCGAAATGTTGAAGCCAGTTATACCTGTGATTTGAGCTGATGGTATTGTGTGTATC
The DNA here is from genome assembly GCA_029032895.1 of Troides oblongomaculatus. Lineage (NCBI taxonomy): Eukaryota > Metazoa > Arthropoda > Insecta > Lepidoptera > Papilionidae > Troides > Troides oblongomaculatus. Next base: position 12,791,201 of record JARDWC010000431.1, on the reverse strand, counting down.
TTACGGCCACGCCCAGTTACCACACCGTCGCACTAACTGCAGTGCAGTAAACTGTCATTAAAGTAATCAAAGCATCATTACCGTCGCAGAAATAACACGCCGTATTACCTTTAATAGCTTTAATGGCTCTGTTACGCCGCCATATTTACGTTACACGCATTTTTAAGTGATGTTTAATTTACCAAAACGACTAGTATTTAAAAAAAAAAGTTCTCTCCAGTCATGAGAGGCTGGGGCCCTGTTTACTCTTTTCTCTCTATATTTGTTCATCATTTCCTTATCCTATTCCTCGTTCTCTTCCTTCCCTCCTCTTTCTATCATACCTTACTTTACACAAACTTCCTTTCTCCCATCTTCCTTATTTTCATCTGCTTCAATTTTTCTTATTTTTTTTTCTCATAACGACTAGTATTAGGACAATTAGGGAGACGAGAAAAAAATAGACGTTAAGGAGAGGAACGTGATTACAAAATCAGGATCTAAATGATGATAAGTGATGATTAAGAGGTGTTAGTTATATGACATTCATCAGTGACTAAGTAAACTTTGTAGTTACTGTGTTGTAGTAAAATAAGTTCGATCGCTATCAGGTGAACTTTGGAAAGTTGAACATAATCGCTGAACGTTTGACCCGCACGCGTAGAGTCGATTTACTGAACAATGGCCTGACCGCCGCCTTCACCTTTTATCTGCGTCAAACTTTGACAGTGCTCAAGTGTCACCGACCTGTCAACTGTCAGGCGGCACGTGTCGGCGCGTGCGCTCTAAAGCGCCCGTAACCGCCTTCGAGGCGCAGTCGCTAAGTACTCGAATTGCAACGAGCATGCCCCGGGTTCAATTCTGAAGACACTTTTTGCGGCGATTTCGTTTGTTGTTTGAATTTGTTTCGTGTGTTAAATTACTTTGTTCCGGTTTGAAGGGTGTTGTAGCTAGTGAAATTACTAGGCTGAAGAGACTTGACTTATTAAGACTAAAAACGGCGAGCGCAATGCTGTATATATCATCCTAACAAGCGTCACGTCTATCTTCTCCAAGTCTTCTTCCTTTATTGAAAAATATAAGAAGTGTGTTATTAAAACTTATTACCCATAAATTTCGCTAGCTACAACGCCCTTCAAACCGAAACATAGTAATGTTCGCACAGTACTGTTTATAGGCTGCTATAAGCGCTGCGGTGGTACCTAACTAGACGGTGTGCAGCAGCGGAGATACCTGAACAGCACCAGCGGCAGTCCTAACACATTAATTAGATTACCCATCACCCAGTCAGCTACCAAGGTAACGACTCCACGCTCCGCCAGTAGTTTAATTAACGGAGATATATTAATCATTATATATAAATAAGTTTAAATTTAAGTTAACTGTTAAAAGTTTGTTATCTAGAGATTAAGATTAATCTTACTGTGTGATAGTACGATAGCAAAGTAGCTATGTGATTTGGTTATAAATCAGTCATTTATAAATATTGGTATTACTAACTCTGGCTATACCTGGACTATATATAGTATATTATATATACATCATCATCAGCCGATAGACGTCCACTGCTGGACATAGACCTTACTCAAAGATCTCCACGTTTGAATCGGTTCTATGGGAAGATTTTGGCCAATGTGGGTTAGTGGGCGTCAGAGCTGCGTTTGTTAATCAGCAGGTTGCACCAAGTGCAGATGACTTTGACTTGGTGAGTAGTTTCGCTGGGCTCTTTACACCCTTATATAACACTCCCACCCCCACCCTCAAAACCTGTGAATTTCCTAGATCCTTTTAGTCGCCTTCTACGACAGTCAGGGCTAACCTTAGTCCCATTCGTACTTGCCCGAGACTAAAGGGCTATGACTTTCTACAAATCATTGTGCATCGAATGTATTCACTAGTTTTCAAGTGATTACCGAATTAAGAAAAACAATTTTCTTTATGTGTACATAAGATATATAATATATATCTCCAGGAGCAAGTTCTACATCAACAACAGAAGAGGGAAACATCAATAAATCGTGCGTTGATCAAAACTTCAAAATGTATGAGCCAAGTTGCCGCGGCTCCCGCTTTTCGCAGGAAGCACATAATTTAGCCGGCCCTGTCACCGGCGACCTGTCCGCGCCGCTTGGGGCTGTTCCTATGAAAAACATCCATTGTGTCCAACCCTCTGAGGACTTTAAAAAAAAAACCCCTCCCGATATATTTCTTTAAGATTATACCCTCTTCAATTGTGATATTGATTACGGCGGCTATATTGTCTGATTATTGACGTCCCCTTTGTTACGGCCGACGCGTCTCATTGATTCGAAGCTACGTTTTTTTTTTTTCTTATTATAAATTGAAATAGCACAATGTGCATTGTCTCACCGGGGATGGTGGTGGTGGTGAAAGGAACTGAAATGTGGAACGAGGAAATTTCTATAAGAAAATTTTCTTTTTATGTATACACTACCTAACAAGAGACTTGTACGATTTCAGGACACCATTCAGCTTCAGCTGATGCTGAGGAGAGACCTGAATTATCATAGATTTCATCATCATCCTCGGCTTATAGATTTATTACTAGATAATAACTATATCATCTTTTTGCATATATATATGTATTGTTTAAAGCTACTGTACCATTCAAGTCAAGAATTATCCTTTCACAATACGCAGAGTGTATAATTAGCAGTGGATCTTTTTTTAATTACCAAGATCATCATGTCACCACGATCCCACCTGATGTTAAATAGCGATGTGATCTGCTGAGATAAACCGCACTAATATAGTACCAGCCTATTCACTCTTTTCTAGAAGACAACCACGTCGTATTTGTACAGGAACACCGACCCCTGCAGGTTATTCCCCTCCTTTGATATTCTCATGAAGAACGAGGTTCTGTACCTCTTCTTTTGCAAACTGGGGATGTAAACAACATAAGAATGGTAAGTCGCTAAGCGTCTGGTTGTCTGGTGGTGAAAACGAGGTGAGGGAATTGCAACGTCTAATGAAGACGAAGACCTAAGTAGATGACCAAAGAGACTGATTACCGACTAAGTAGTCATTATCAGCATGTGTTTATCCACTGCTGGTTACAGAGCTTCCCCGATGTAACCCCTGTGGGACACGGGTTAGAATATCCCCATCGCTATACTAACTTTTGAGATGTCTTAAAAGGCGACTAAAGAAGGATAAATTTAGGGAAAGATCAGCATAACATTTCTTCGACCATTACTAGTATACCCTGTCAGTGGGTTCATCTGTCTGTTGAATACAGGTTCTTCCCCCAAGAACATTCCAATCCTACATTACCCTTTATTCCTGTGTAAATAGCAGCATTCCTCTCAAAAGCCTGCATTCCTCCCACATCTGTCCCTTCCTATTAATACCTTACCTTAATGGATAGTAGTAAGTAGTGATAAGTAGATCAACTAATTTATAAATCTACTGCAGCTAAAGGCAACTGGAAATGACTAAAGTGTCTTACATGAGAGCTATGGAAGAGTCTAAAACTATCTTAGTCTATTACAGTTGTCTTAGTCCTAACTGTCGTAGTCTAAAACTATCTGAACGGTCAATAAATATCATAATTAAATCGGCCATTCCGGTAATCTCGGAACTGTGATCATCACACAGAATTCCCAAGTGCGGGCGTGATAGGAAAGTACTTAATTAAATGTCGTTAGTAAACACGCGCTCGATTGAAATCTCCATAAATATTAATGGGGGGGTGGTGGTGGGGGTGGCGTGTCTGTCTGTCTGTCTGCCTGTCACCGGTTGATATGAAAGATGATACTGTGAATCTGCGCTCCCCCACTTTAATCTTATTCACGGCGTTTGTTTGTGACAGACTGAACAGATATTCGTATCGCGTTAACACGATGTTTACAAATGGACCAATTTTTTTTTTTTTTAAATCCTTTCAATGCAAAAAATAAATAAATTTAAAGACACAATAGGTTTAGATAGGTTTCTACGTAGGAAGCCGTGTAGATACCACCGCGGCGCCAATTGCTAAGTAATGTTCAAAGATTACTGTGGTAACGAAATCTTCTCACGTCTCAAAGCGAGGTCAATATGGTGCAGTGTATATCATCCTAATTAGCGCCAGGTTATTTTCATGGTAAGCGGAGGTATTACTTATCATCATGTGAATGTCCAGCTCATTTCATCGCTTCGTATATAAAAATACTATTAAGTTTCCCAAACCAATATCCACTAATATTGCCCCGGATCTGTATTAGGTCATCCTGGCAAGCCGTAGTAGTCTATGCCTAAGCACTGTCAAGATGTATCACTTAAAACTGAGTGAACATCCTATTGGACTTTGTTAAAGAAACTATTGTGCTTCAATGTAAACATTACAGACTTTATCACATGCAATAAATTATGTTCGGCGCCATATTGTTTCAGACATTTTTTTTTATACAATTAAGCTGCGAGACTAGCGGGTCTTTCACCTGATAGTAAGTGATACACCTGTCCGACAACGTGGCGCTGGTAAGGATACTGTAGACTAAACCACATCGCACACATCACTTGATACATAACCTGTTGTCTTATTACCCCAGTAATTAAATTAGCTGCAACACCCTTCAAACCGGAACACAGTGTAGGCACATTTGTCCCAACTAGACGGTCTCCGGCAACAGATATGTACTATCAGTACAGCGTATGTTGGTGTAGGTGTAGGTTCTGCTATTCTGTACAACTGTAAACCTATTCAGGACGCTTACCTAGTGTTTATATTTTAGAATCTAGACAGCGATGCTATTCATTACGGTATAGTGGAAATTGTTGGCGTATTCAAGAGTTTTTCCAGCTTTCCCCGTCGTGACGTACAACAATTTGCACATTGTTGGCGGGGTTTGGACATGTTTATATACGCGCTGAGTACAAAGGGTAAACAGATTGAAGTGTTGTACACAGTTGCGATGTACGTGTTGGTGATGCTCCCGTGGAAGTGATCCACGGCTCCTCGGTGATAGACCTTATGTACAGTGTAAATAGGAGTCATTTCCCTTCAGCAAAGCCGTCGTACGAGCTCTCTGTCCACGCGACATTCGCCTATTCACGTATTGTAATATTATATACGTACAGACGACGCTTTTGTTAGTTTTGTGATATTATTCGAGTTTGATGTACGACGGTGGGTATACCGCGGAGGTAGAGGATACTCTGAAAGCGATATCCGTTGATAAAACTAACATTCAGCTATCATCATCATATCATCATTACAACCGATGACGTCCATTAAACATAGGTTATATGTTCCACAAAGCACGGTGTTGTTCTGTTTGAAATTTGTGGCTCCCAGCGATTTTATTGATGTCCTGTGTCTACGTGGGGAAGTGTTTGGTGGTTCCGTCCCCGCTCTTTAAGAACCCAATGTTCATCGGTTCTACGAGCTATTTTCTTCTTCTTCTTATGCCCTTCCAACTACTGAAGATTGGACTGTAGTTCTACTTCATTCCAGTCGAGCGCCAAATGGATCAGCTGCGCGGCGTTCTTATTCTTGTTCCACTCCTTGATGCAGTCTAGCAATGCCTAGATTTGACGAGCTATATTGCTAAATGCCAACAAAACGTTTTCATATTAACCTTGAAGTATGCTTCTACTAGAAATTGAATTTTCTGAAAGAAAAAAAAACCTTAACTTTAGATGTAACAGAACTAATTTGACAGAAAAATAATGACTGTTTCATTTTTCAAACAAGTTGGATGCCTTTGTAAGCTCCAAAGCTGATTCCTACGTCCAGCAGTGGACGACGATCGGCTGAAGATGATGATGACGATAAGCTGAATCCTGAAAGGAATATCTAGTAAAAATGCTTCTGAAGAATAGCAGAGTATATCTAGTTTAAATGTTATCAGTTGAAACGTACAGCATACTTCAGTTTGGCGGAGTCTGATGATGATGATCAGATTTTCCTCTGTACACATCCAGTTCCTCGTCCAGATCTACATCGGTGTAGTGTTATATTGAATTGCGATGAGGAGCGTATGAGACGATGGTTTGAAAACGCTCGTATCTGTAATGGAGGTATTGTGCGATTGTGTCTTTATTATACGTAGCATTGTTTGTGTTCGGTACAGTCGCTGATGGAGCTCCACCACCTCCACCAGGTTCCGGTGTACTCTATCCGTGTTAACATAAAGCTCACAGTTGAATAATGTAGAAATTGAAATTTAAACTTTCGAACAGTTCAGAATATGGAATTAAAGCGAATTTATACTTACAACAAACAGAGGTACTTCTAAGCTTTGAAAGTTAGGTCTGATTTCAAATACTAAATATAACCTAAAACAAATAAATCAGATATAGCTGGGACTGAACTCTAAAGATTTCCCATTGACTTCTTCATAAAGTGCTTCTCCGATTATTGAAGGTTTGCGGTCAGTTCACCATATTTCGCCCCGTGTGTTGCGACGCGGAACACCAGGGCTGCACTCGTGATCCCGGTCCACTCCCTGATGTCTAAATAACTCCTTAAAAGTCTGATGCAGAAGGAAACGGGAAAGCACTCCAAGTATTAACAGACCTATGATTAATGATAACAGAAATTATCATCTCATCTCTCAAGACGATGAGCACAACCTGATGCGGTGTATATCATCCTAACTGGTGTTGACGGATATATAATTTACTATCAGTTGAATGTCTTGATCGTCTCCTCTTCCTCCTTTCCTCACAGCTGTTCCACCGTTTCACCTGACCAGTCATATCCAGCTCCTCTTAAGTGTTCATCTAACCTATATTCAATGAAATGTATTGACTTTAAAAGCTCAGAAACGACTACAGGTTTATGGTTGGTGTACGATGATTGTAGTCTACATTATTTTGTAGTTTTTAGTCTTTAATTTCTTGTTGTAGTTATTCCCCTTGTTATACTTTAAATTATATTTGTTTACCCAAAGAAAATGTTTGTGCTTATTTATGTACCTGACGATACGTGCGGGAGGAATGATAACTACCCCTCTCCTTGTTTCTTGTTTACCTAAAAATAAACAATTGTTTGTTTATTGGTGAAACAGTCATTTTGTTTGTAATGTTTTCTTGTATATTATTAAACGGTTAAGCCGTTTAATAGAAACATTACGGTTAAAACAAATTGAAATGCATGTATTCGCGCCGCGCGAGGCGGGCGTACGTATAAGTACGGCGACTCGGATTTGCCTGACAAAGCAGCGCCTAACGCTTCTCGGGCGGGGCGTGCACCCCGCGCTACGCACCCCACACGATCACCGACCACTGAGGACTATTAAATTACCCTTTTTTTTTAACCTTCACCTGATGAGTAATACGCTTACCCATAACGAGACACTAGTTAGGATGTTATACACCGAACCGTATTACACTCTTCTGAGACATGTTGAATAGCGTTACCCCAGTAATTACGTAAAACGTCCTTCAAACCGATACACTGTAACGTTTGTACATTACTGTTTGTTTTGTGACTTCCCAAGGTTGATCCAGGAGAGCAAAATTCGGTTTCCGGCAACAGAGACCTACCAGTCTAAAACTGCTATAATATCCTTTGACTGCTATTCTTCATATTGGGCATGGAGACGAAAGGACTAGAAAGCAATTGTTGTGTTTATCTATCGTAATATAATACCAGTTAAGATGTATATGCTATGACACAGTTAGCTATAGGGCCAGCTAATACTGTACAATGGCGGCAGGAATAGGCGGAAGTATACGTGTTATATTTTAGTTAAAATCAAAGCTATGTTTGGGAAAATAATTGCTGTCGCAACTGTATTCGGTCTGCCATCGCTCGTGTTCACCTTAGCGCGAGGGAGGAGGGCGGAGGGTGCTCCGGAGGGCCCGTCGGGCGCACAATGGCCCTGCGTAATAATATAATCGGGGCGACGACGCCACTTGCTATTAATTAAATTTAAAATTTTCATTACTATAGGTGCGCCATTGTGGCGCGCAGCCTCCCGCAATTATGATCACTCATTATGAAATTTATTTTTTTAATATAAAACCTTTTTTTTTGTTTACATTGTCCGCGAATTTTGACTGGTGGTATGCTCTTTGTTGCTGGAGACCATTTAGGTATATACCTCACCAGACACAAACGCTACTGTTTTCAGGAGCTGTAGCTAGTGATGTGTAGTATTACTGGGGTATCTCAGTTATCCATGCCGCTCATCTCAAATATATACTTGTTGTATTTACTAGATGACTTTTAAGATTTCATCATCCTGTGTAGGGTTCATAGTGATGTTGTTATGTTCCTCTTAGCAGCTGAAGGATTACAGGTTTCTTTAAATATAACAAAATACCGAGTAACGTCACTTTGCTATAGAAGGGGTGTACTACAGGTTCAAGACAATACCTATGCTAGAGTGTTAACTAATCAAGAGCTGATTGTATGGAATTATTAATAATAGTCATTGATGGTGATCATCATATTGAGAAAAACGTTTTTTTTTTAATTTAATTCATCATTTAAATCTTTCTCATTGATTTCATTATAAATAATTCAGATTTTACTGGTAGAAAGTCTCTGTCGTGTGAAACCGTCTAAGTAGACCATATGGGGAGATAGGGACGATTTAAGCCATTTCCAGCCCCTGGCCCAATGCGGGTTGGTGTGAGCCAGTCTCGTTTGTTCATTAGCAGGCTCCACCACGAGCAGGTGAGGTTGGTTTGGGTTCCGTGGTGCGTTAATTATAGATTAACTAGCTTTGTTTCTATGAACGATCACTTATCATCAGGTGATAGATATTACATATGAAAAACATTAAAAAAAATCAATTATTACCAATAGCGGCTGTACGAGTATTTAACAGCTGGTTGAGCTGGGCCGGCATTCATTAGCCCTGTTAGCGTTTCCGCTGAGTCACAAGCATCGGATCCATCCCACAAGGACATTTCGTTACGGCCGCTCTGAAACACCAAAAAAGCCATGGGAGCCGAGAATTCCGCGCCACCATCTTGTTTCGACATGAATGACTTTTTTTTTTTTATTGCGCCTCCTCCGCAGCGGGCCGACGGCCGCGTCCGAGGGTGCGACACAACAACACCTATACGGACAAATTTAAAGTTGAAATTCTAATACGTTTCAATGTTCACTAATAATTTTCTTAATAAAAAAAAAATCGTAGTCAAGATGGACGGCTTCGTAATTTAATAGCGCTAGATTTTATAACTTTTTATCGCTTCCTCTTCTTTCATAGTGCTTTTTTTTGTTGCCTCTGTCCGATACAAATGTATCGCGATTACAAAACAGGTGCTATTTTTATAGAGTTGCGAGCAGCGATCAGGCGCGCGGCCCCGCTCCTTGTCAATGGGCTGCTTTAGGACGCGCCGCCGCGACTTTTGAATTTGGAATTGTCTAATTCTTTTTTTTATAATTTCATTCCCGCACCGTCGATAATAAAACTCCTTGGTCCGGAAGATTAATTGTGAAAAATAAAATGCGATAGGTCATCATTAGAGACCCTTTCTTGTGGCACTGCAACTTGTTTGTTAAATAATCTTCTTTAACTGAACGATACGTTTATTGAAACGATTCTTGACTTCTCTCGATGTTGTTAAGCGACGGGACGAGCGGGACGTTCACCTGATCTTAAGTGATACCCCTGCTTATAACGTGACGCTAGTTAAGATGATATACACTGCACTATATTGTACTCGTCGCATGAGATGTCTAGTATTGTTACTCAAGTGATTATACTAACTAGTACTCTTCAATCTGTAACATACTAGTTTTCGCATATTACTGTTTGCGCGCTGATATAGCCGTTTTATTTATATGATTATGCTGATTGGATTATAAAATGATATATATAAATAAAGGTGTTAGAACACTGTACCTGTTTCGTTCGATCAGACAAAAGTTTCCAGTGTGCGGCGAGCTTAACTCGGAATCCTCGACGGAGGCGGCGGCGGTGGCGGCCGTAGTGGCTGTGGTGGTGGTGGCGGTGGTGGTGGGATCACTGCGAACTAGAACAAACCAATTAATTAAAAAGCAAATCTCTCGAACGAAGAAGCCGGAGCCGATCTCCGGCGCTGGGTTTTAATTATTGCCCCATTGAGCGGCGGCCTGGCCGTGACGCGGGCCCGTGCACCACAATGAACTTCGCAGCGCTGAATAATTGGCTGGCTGTATTCAATATAATTGGCCGTATTCTCGAGGTCCGCGCCGGGGCCCAATCAAAGTTTGCGCGACAATGCACTGTTGGCGTACCTAATTGCCAATCGCTGCTATGAATTTGCCCAACAATCCGCCGGATCCGGAGAATGCCAGGCCATAATGACGTATCGTGAAAACTCCAAGGGCCCGTTGCCGGAGTAGCGCGTTTCGAGGAGTTTCGGTGACGTAAACCGAGATGTTTCCAGTACAGCATTTGTATTTCTTTTTTTAGCGACCTCTCGATTTGACGGTTCCTCTAACAATAAATTATATTTTCTACGGCGTATAACTTAAAGCTGCTACGAAGCACTACAATCATACTTAAGACAGCATGACAAGGCTCATATCAGTTATAATGTTTCCTACTACATCCTTTAATGGAATTATCTAACAATGGCTCTATCATGACATCATCATCAGCCGATAGATGTCCACAGCTGGACATAGGCTACACCCAAAGATTCCCACATCGATTGGGTAGAGATTCATATGGGTGGATTTATGCCATTTCTCACCACGCTGTCCCAATGCGGGTTGGAAGAAGCCAGAACCTCGTCTGTTGATTAGCAAGGACCACCACGAGAAGATGAGGATAGTCCCGTGAGTTGTTCTGCGGGACTCCTTACACCCCCTACAAGAAAACTATTTCCTAAAGCTTCTTATTTATACATAATACGAAATAGTTAACTAAAGGTAACCGATGATCGATTTAGTAGAAATAGTTGTAGTAGTTAATTATTCGCTAGATATATAACTAACTGTTCCCTACCCGCTTTGATATCACCCTCCCAACTTCCTTAGGGGAAAAGGAATATTCCTACCAAAATTGAAGTCCCTGGGCTTTATGGTTTCAGAGATATCATGATGAGTCTCTAGGTAGGTGGAATTCTGTTATATATTCGCTACATATATGGTTACCACGCGGAATGATTATCATTACTACTGTGTTAAGACTAGTTTAAAGCTCAAAAACGGTTCAGATGTTTAATTACTATGTAGGCATAGATATCACCATCAGGTCAGCGTTAAATTTATAACTACCCTTCACTTTTATCAAAAGCTAAATGGGTTTCCATATGAATGTGTAATATTGAATACGGGAACATATTGGCATAGAATACAGTAAGTCCAACACAAAGGGGGAGTCAATGGGTTCCTTTTGGCGGATGTCCACTTCAGCTAATCCCGGCTTTGTGCCGGAGGTCGGCAAGTCGGGGCTCAAAGGATAATGGGCGAGGACAAGACGCTCACTGGACACCAAAACTTACTATCGATATCCTCCAAAATAGTCCGTCTTGATCTCCATTGACCTCTGTTCAAAATGGAGCCCCGCGCTATTCGAGAATATTGCTTTTATATTAACTTATAAAAGTTATTCTAAACTTAAAGTTAATAAGTAAGCAGTTAACTTAATGATAAGAGAACATATCAAAGATATGTTTCCTTATCATTAAGATTCTTAGGATGTTTAAGCACCACATCACTGCGATAATAGCTAAGCGATATTTTTACTTCCGCCTCGTTAATTACCAACCGTACTATCACATCACTTATGTATAATGAAGACGGAAACGGAAGTTATAAGAAATCAGATAGTATTTGTGTAACTAAGCTGTGACGCTAGCAGGACGATCACCCGATGGTAAGTTATATAATGATATGTACTGAACCATATTGTGCTCATCGGCTTGAGTTATACGATGTTGAATCTCGTTAATTAATTAATTCAGGTACAGCGCCTTTCAAACCGGAACACAGTAATATCTTTACACTACTACCTACCTACCCAGACGGTCTCCAATCAGTACACACATACTTCTGAAACCGCTATATATCTTCTTTTACATATATAAAATGAAAATAGGTTCGCTTTGTCCGTCAATCACGCGAAAACTAGTGAACGACATAGGGGCGGAGATGATTTTAGACTATTTATCGTATTATTTATGCTGTTACTATGGTAACGGTTGGTATAGAAACTCAGCAGTTGCGGTAGCTCTCAAGGTATACATCAGACAATTATCAAGTGTAATACTATGTTACGATCAGGGAAGCGGCCGTGGATCAGCTTATATATAGGTATATATATATGCTAGATTAAGGCAGTAGGTAGGGCGTATTGCTAGAAGGATCTATGTCCCATTGGCAGTAAGATCCTCGAGCGAAGTAGAGACGTGGCGTTGGGAGGCCTTCCACAAGGTATACCGACGATCTGGTGAGAATCGTAGCAACCCACTGGATGTGAGCAACCGGAAACCGATCGATGTATAGATCTTTTGGGTAGGAATATGTCCAGCAGTGGGCGTCTATCGGCTGACGATGATATATGTAGTTCATAGTTGGGTTTAGTTTCGTTCTTTAACATATATAACAGTATTTAGACTACATTAGGGTATAAAAAAATCGATAGCATCCCTCCGTCCGCGTTCAGGTGTATTGTACGCCGAATTAACTATTGAACACGTCACAATGGTTCCGTACGGGCGCACCCTGCGGAGCGGGCCCCTAACGGAAATATTAAACACGGATATTACTACACTGCAGTAAAATTGTATATGTACACCTTAGATATTTTTAGTATCTCAACAACTTAGCGTTAGTTAGGACGATATACACAACACATTGCGCTCGTAGCTTTCCTAACTAAAATGTAGGAGTCGCGTTACTCTAGTAATTTGACTAGTAAGTTTACTGGTGGGGTAGGTTTCTGATACCGGAGACCAGTTTGAGTAGACAAACATTACTGTGTTCTAGTTTAAAGGCGAGAGAAATTACTACGGTAAGAAACACCTTATATATCAAGGCGATGAGCACAATCTGGTGTAGTGTATATCATCCTAACTGTTGTCATGGGCAAGTGTATCACTTACCATCTGGTGAACGTCGTGTCCTTTCTTCGAAAAAAAAAAAAAAAAAACAGTGATATTTTATATAGCAGAAATAAGAAATGCATTGGTACCTAGACAGTCACTATCAAAAGAGACTTTTTATTTATTATTAATGAAACTGATGATAGGTGATGATGATGTTAAAATATCATTTAATATATATATAATGATGTCGAGATTCGAACGTAAAAAAAAAAAAAAAAGTTGTCGAGATTCGAACCTGGTTATACTGTCAGTGTAGACGTCGGCGCGCTGAGCCGGCGGGGCCGCAGGTCGCCGCGGGCTACGGAGTCACCGTCTACGCGCCAGCAGACAATGCTATTGATCCACCAGGGGCCCGGCGGATCGTATTTGGGGCACCACCCACACCCCACACGGGATCCCGGTATCTACATCTCCACAATTGTGTTGCCAGAAAGCAAAAGGAGTGGATTAAATAAAAACCGAATCGTATTTAACTAAATCTAGTTTATTTATTTAGGCGATAAAGCTAGATCATTTTTTTTTTTAGACCAAACGAAACTGGAGCTGATGGTGGATGAAACTATATACACGACTAGTTAAGATGATGTACACTGCAGCTATTTGTTCTCATCACTTTCACTAGCAACAACGCACTTCAATCATCATCAGCGTATAGACGTCCACAGCTGGAATTTTTTTGAAGGGGTTTGGGCTATTTCCCACCACGCTGGCCCAATGCGAGTTGGCGGGAGCAAGAGCCTGGTCTGTTGATAAGCTGGTTGAACAACGAGCAGGTGAGGTTGGCTTGGATCCAAGAGTCGTTCTGCGGGAACCCATACACCGCCTTCAATATATACAGTAATGTATCCACACCAACGTTTGGCGGTAGAGCTGCAGTTGTGACCAGATGAGTAAGTAAATTTATAACGTCGTTAGAATGATGAATACTTCATTTTTTTTTCTTCAATTAAGCGTCAGGAACAGCTGATCATTCACCTGATGGTATGTGATACGTCTGCCCATAAAAACGTGCCGGTAGTCAGAATGTTATACACTGCACTGACTTAAGATATTGACTCTTGCTACCCCAACTAATTATACTAGCTACAGCGCCCTTCAAACCGGAACATAGTGATGTTTGCACTCTACTGTTTCAAGGCAGAAATAGGCACTGCTTTGTGTACCTATATGTAATTATCTAGGCGGTCTTCAGCAACAGAGAGCTATTATGAGTAATGATCTGATGTGGCTTGTTTATATGAAAGAAAACATATATTTATGTAAACACCTTTATTAATAAGAAAATTTTCTATTTTTTTAGACACATTAGTATTATAATTAAAAAAAAAAATGGACAAGCTTACTTCCGATTAGGTGACACCGCTGATCATACATAGCCTCATCACCAATGAGTATCAAAGGCGTTCCATGTGGAGACGCGCGGCTCCACAGCACCAGGCCCCGCCCACCAGGCGATACCTAACAATGGCCCCCAACAATGGGTACAATGGGGCCGCTGTCTTCCCATTGTTGCGCACAAAGGAGGCCCCGCCCACAACAAAGGCGGCATTGTTTCATCTTGCGCCGCGGGCTGCCATTGGTCGAGACGGCGGTGCAGCCGCGCGCGGCCGCTTGACCACCCGCTGCTTCTTGGAATGCAACCGAAAAACTATACTGAAGCACGTTTCCAACTCTATCTATACAAACATACGAATATATACTCTATCGTATTCCATTAAAGTTCATTTTTATATACACATCATCAAGTAGATGCTCTCAACAAATAAGTATGATTCGAACCGACAGCTCTCTAAAAACATTTGTTCGGCTATACAGAAACAAGTCATGCGACTATTAACTTAATTAAGTTACAACATTGCCTATTAATAAAGGCAATAGTTAATTGTCCCGAATGAAAATTGTGATAAGTCAAATATGAAAAACTATTAAACATTTCATACGCGACCGTCACTAGTGATGAGCAAAGCAGGAACAGGACTAAGGCTTGAACAATGTTGTTATTGGTCTTGTTTTGGTCATGCTCGTGTAGAATTGTTCTTGGTCTTTCATTTTCGCAGGACTAAGACCAATTTTACTCATCACTAATTGTCACCTTGATAAAGGAAATATTTTTTTAAATATCGTTTAAAACTAATGATTATTTAAAGTTTTATTATTTACGTTGTTTGGGCAAGTTATATGATTGTTTATCTTGCATTTGACATAGTAGAGTCATTCCGAGTTGCGTCCGGACGATTCGTTTCTAATAAAAAAAAAAACTTCAAAGTCGCATAACATTTTAGCAGAAACGAATAGAAGTAAAATCATTTTTGTGCCTCGAAGAAGCGCGCGTTAGATTCTCGTTCAGTTTGAGCTTCCGATGAAGCGAAATATCGCGAAGAAAAAAACACGACTCAAGAGTATTTCGTGGACATGACATATTCAACAGCGCGCACTCGTACTACACTTTCTTCTATTCCTTTTTTACGTATAATCCTTCAAAAGAATGGCTAGAATCACAGAAATGGAAACAATGAAAGGAGTACTTATAATAAGTGACTTTTTTTATTAATCACACGTGAATAATATAAAATATAGCATAAAAGAAATATAATATTAATGTAATCAACTGGTATATATTTAGTATTTCATATATAACTAAATATTTCATAATGTACAGCGGCCGAAACTCGTACGCAATGCTCAAAAATGACAAGTTGTTGGTATGAATGGGAACATTTAGGAAAGTCACTCGGCGAGCTCCCGTCGCAGTAAACTTGCCCACTCGAAAATGGCGAAATTGGCGGGTCGAGAGCCGGCAAGGGGCAAACACATTCGCCTGAGTGTTTCCCGGATTCGACAAATTGGTACTCTACGCTACCGACCTGAGACCTGAGACGCCGCAGGAGCCTAATGATTTTCATGCAATATATATGTACATATATTTCAACTTTACTCAAATGAGATTCGAGATTCCAATTATATTCAAGACCGGAGTACTCCAAGCGATATTTTATATTAAACTTTATAGTTAAAGTTAGGCTTTTATGTCGTATATCAGTTACTTTTATATTAATAAAGTTTTATTTTTTCTTTTGAGTATTTCAATTAGTTACCATAGTCTCATAACGTAGAACAATATTAATCAAATATTCAAGTTAATTGTTAAAGTCATAATAAACCATAAGCAAAGATAATTATAAATAAACAATCGACAGTTTTAAATACATGATTCTACATACGCCCTCTAGAGTAACAAGTTAAAACTAATTATGGTAATTACAGCGCCATCTGTTAAATAAACTTGAAAATTTGTTAATGTATACCTTGTACTCATGCAAATCATTCTTGATTTCTTAACGTTTCTCTTTTATCAGTATAGATGGCAGTTTAATCAATAATATTATGTCGTATTACCTGTAGTATCAAAAGTAACAAAAAAATTATTTGCTATTAATAACGTAAAAAAATAACTACATTTCAGTATATTAACAATTGTTAAAAGCAAAAAAAATTTTATGTTCACTATATGGTTTTCTCAATAATGTACAACTAATTAATATTAAGTAGTAATAACGTTCTATACTATTTCTTATCTAACAGTATACTTTAACTAGAGAGAATTTACAAAAAATAATTATTGACAAGTAGTGTAAGACAGAAACCCTTTTCATTAATTTTTATTAATAATGTTTATGTTTTTTGTTACTAAAAACATTTTTGTGAAAATGTAAAAATCCAAAATAGAAAATAATTCCAATTTTTTTACGCTACAAATTTTAAAATCATAGTAACTGATATAATTTCAATTATAAAAATTCATTTAAATATGCAACTATTATAAGATAGTAAATAACAAATTATTACGTATATTATTAGTAAAAACATTTGTATAAATATTTCTATATATATAGAATGTTTCCAGAGATTCATTGTCTCATCGTACAATCTCCGAAACTACTAGATTTAAAATTTAGTAGAGATATCGCCTTTGTTATTTAGAGGTCAGGTAAAAATGGATTTTATAAAATTCTTTCCCCAAAGGGAGTTAAGGGGGTGTACGGCCAGCAATGCGAGCGGGGAACAGCTGCTTTAGTGATACTAATATGGAAGAAGACATCATAAAAAGTGTTATTCTACGTAAAAAAGGTCAATTAGGTAAAAATAATTTGAAAAATAATAGATAACTTTAACGGATCGATAAAATTGCGGTTCTGTAATAAAATTTAACTTAATACAGATGTAGACCGTGTGGCCTAATGGATAAGGCGTCGGACTTCGGATCCGAAGATTGCAGGTTCGAGTCCTGTCACGGTCGAAAACTGTAGTTTTTTAGCGGTTTTTTGCATAAATATTTCAAAAATTTCAAAGAAATTTTAATGTTCACAGACAAACAGATCATGGTTTCTTAAAATTACGATTTACTTTTTTTATGTTTATAGCTTAACAGACTCAAGAAAAATTACTAAAAGATAAAAAAGGAAGAGACAATTTTCTATCGAAAAATGAAGTAATGTTTATTTTTTTTTATACTTTTTAGACAATGTTTGTCTGAATGTTTATGTAGTTTTTAATACAATTTAAGATTTTTCATAAATTCTTATTGCTGTGAGATGAGAGATGAATTTAGAAACGTTGATTATGTTTAATTCATAAATAAGTATTTTATTAAATGTAACAATAACAATAAAATAAAAATGTATTATAACGTATTAAAGACTTCATACTGAATCCAGGTTAGTTACCTCTTAGTAGTTTCAGTATATGTTACTAGATGGCGCAGAAATACATAATAAATGAACAACTTTATTGGTCCACTGTCATATCGAAAAACCGGTAACATGACCTTTACTGTTTAAATCCAGAGGGCTCTCTTATACATCGACAGAATATAAAAATTTTTTAACAGATTTTTTTTTATTTAATAAATAATGATATAGATGCAGCTGCATAGGTATGTAAGATGTTTAATAATGAAATAATCAGCCGCCATCTACTTATTACTTGTAAGAAAAATAATAGATTTCAAACTCTCTATTATTCAAAGAAATTTAAGAATTTTCCAGAAGATTTCTATGTTACTGGTTATTATTCCCGTCGCAGTCTTATTAATCTCATAAACGTAATGAAGTCAGTTTATACTGTTAATTAAAAGAATATATGTATCCGGTATTTAATAAATAGGGATTAGATTTGTTTATACAAAAAATAGTATTAATCTAATATATAAAAAAAAAAACAAGAGCTCTCCTACAAAAACTCACAGGACCCAAGCCAACCTTACCGGCTCGTGGTGCACCCTGCTAATCAACAAACGAGGCTCTGGCTCATACGGAGGCGCGATACGGCCGAGGAGGAGCGGCTGTACGCGGCGCACAGGGCCGACGTGGCCGTACTGGTGGCGGCGATCTCCGAGGCGAAGAAGGCGTCCGAACGTGAGATGCTCGAGTCGTTGGACGGTGACCCTTGCCGTATAAGAGGGAGTGGCAAAAGCTGCGCCCTTGGCGACCCCCATTGGCTCGTAGCCTCTCGCCGGAGCTTCTCGATCGGACGGTTCGCACACTGTTCCCGCGACGGGACGACCGAGGGTCGCCACCGACAGCGACTCGAGGGGGAAGACTCCTTCGACCCGGACGACGTCCCGGGCGTCAGCGTAGGGGAACTGTCGGCTGCCGTTCAAAGGATGCGTGTCAAGGACACCGCTCCTGGGCCCGACGGTATACCCGGCTGCGTGTGGGCTCTAGTTATGGGTCCCCTAGAGTCCTGGACGCGGACGCTGTTCACGGCGTTGCTGAGGCAGGGTCGGTTTCGGCGCATATGGAAGGCGGGGAAATTGGTCCTGCTTCGGAAAGCTTGGTCGTCGTATCGGCCGATCGTGTTGTTGGACGAGGTGAGCAAGCTCTTCGAGCGTGTCATCGCAGCTCGCCTCGTTCGACACATGGAGGAGGTCGGACCGGATCTGAGCGAACAACAGTTCGGATTTCGCCGGGGCAGGTCCACCGTAGACGAGATAGCGCGGGTGCGAGCCCTGGCGGACGCGGCGGTGGCTCCCGGAAAGGTGGTGTTGGCGGTGTCACTCGACATATAACCATTTTCTACTTAACAACAGTCAATGTGCAATATATTTTGTAAACAAATACCAGATCGGTATAAAAAATCGCCTTTGTCAGTGTCCACGATTTTTCGCTAGGACCGCTATAATATGCTCGACCGGGTGGGCCGGATATGAGGGCCTTTTGACCGGGTGCGTCCGGATCATCGGCCCCCGGGATACTCACCGACGGACCACGACCTGCGAAGAAAGTACAGTATTTATTTTAAAATATATTAATACAAAATGTTATATTGGTGGTAGGTCTTTGTTGCTGGATGAGGTAGGTACTACTGCAGCACCTGTTGCAGCTGACAAGCAGTAGAGTGATTTGTAACATTACTGTATTCTGGTTTGAGAGGCGCTGTAGCTAGTGAAATTACTGAGGTAGCGATCTAGACTACCAGGACCATATGATGCAGTGTACACCATGACTAGCGCCACGTTGTTAATGCCAGACGCATCACTATCCATCAGGTGAATGTACCGTTATTTTTTTTTTTTTAATTTATACTTTACTAATTCGTCAGTAATTTAAAATTATTTTATACTATACAAATTCCAATTATATTGGTAGGCCATTACTCAGGAGAAGACTATATTGAAATATGAGAGGGTAGGTCTTAAAATGTAATATAGCTGCTACGTCCTTTGAACCAAGCCTAGTCATATTTATAGATATAGCAATAAATAATAGAAGAATAGAAATAGTAATAAAAATCCAGACTTTTGTCATTAAGACAACTGCCATGAATAATTCTTAGACTAAGAAATTTAACTTAAAACATCACTTACTTTTAGGTGTGTTATATATCGTTATCAAAAAGTAAATGGGTGAAGCATTTTTATTCGGAACCACGTTTACAGAGATTCGTCTGTAATGAATGAGGGTAGTCGGAATAACTAAGAGTCGTGGCCGGAAACAGGGCCGAAAAACATCAGTCGCGCATCGACCGCAGCAACGTGAAGACGTATTTTGCGTTGCGAATTAAAATTTAAGTTAATTATTTCGTCGCACCTTTAAAATTAAACACAGACAGCTAATTATTTTTTTTGTGTTTTACGAATCGCTGAGACTGGTAAGATGTTCACCTGTTGTTAAATGATACGCACTATAACATAATATAAATGATATACTTATAACAATGTAGTGTTAGAAGGATATACACTGCACCACATTGAACTCCTCCAGCACTTTCACTTATAGGATGTTATGTCACGTTTTAATTACGTGCCAATTATTTCCTAGGTAGGTACCACTGTAGTTTTATTTTGTCACCAAACAGCAGGATGCAAAAATGTATTCCGGTTTGAAGGGGGTTGTAGCTAGTGGGGTAATGAGGCTTAACATCGTATGTCTTAAGTCGACAAGTACAACGTGGTGCTGTTATATACTATTCTAACTAGCGCCACTTTATAGGCGAGCGTATAACTTACCACCAGGGGAATTTCTCCTCATCTCGTCGCTTCATCACAATAGAACAGCTCCAGGAGCTTTTACCATGCAGGTGCAAGTGCAGCCTTTGTCAGTAATATGACTTTTTTGAAAAAAGTATATACTTTTTAAAATAAGTCATATTAAGTAAGTAAGTAACATGTTTATACTTATATAAAATTTAACTTTAAGAGTTTCACCCTGTTATATTTGTTTCGGTTTTCTTTCGACCCGACGCATTCCGCTCGACCGGACCGTGTCCGGATATGAGAGCGTTTGACCGGCCGCGTCCGGACCGGCGGTTCCGTACCAATTCGCATCTTTTATGAGATTTTCTTTAAAGAAACACCGGATATATACTTTATATTAAAATATTTGAATGTTATTATTTTGTGTCTATAGTTATGTAGGGGCTGCAAGGGGATCCGCCCACCACCCTGTAGAGCCCAAGGTATCCTCACCAGTACGCGGTGCATCCTGCTAAACAACAGACCAGGCTCTCACCACCCATCAACCCGCACTGAGACAGTGTAATGGGCCTAAAGCTTAATTCTCCCTCAATGAGGATCCTTGGATGCCCAGCAGTGGGCGTTATCCGGCCGGTTGGATAGTTTTATATCTATAGTCTAGACACGAATTTTCTAGAAAATTGTCATGATGTTGATTGATCACTACAACCAATAAACATCAGAAATAATCTTCATTGCTACTCCATTGCCTTTTATTATCCTTAACTTCTAGTGCTCGCTTAGTATACCTAGGTTCTCATATTACACTGCCGGTACTGATGGAAGGTGTCTGTTGTCACTGGTATTAACTGTTCATCTCCGGTGAGCATCTAGGTAGATACCAAGCAGCTCCTATTTCTGCTGCCAAATAGTAGTGTGCTGTAGAATTTCTGGGATAACAAAACTGAACACCTTACATCTCGAGGCGACAAGCATAATATGATGCAGCGTCTATCATCCTAACCAGCGCCACGTTGTTAGGGACAAATGTATCACTTATCATCGGGTGAACGAATTTATTAAAAAAAAAAACAATGTTATAATGGCGGCAAGGATTCGGAAAGTAATGTTTACATTAAGTCATTAAAACATTGTCCTAGTTGAATAAATTTTTTTTTCATCAGCCATTAGACGTCCACTGCCACCCCCAAAGTTTTTCACATCGATTGGTCCTGCGCTGTCCGCACCAGACATTTGGGGCTGTCTTTTGTTAAAGTTCATTGAAGGGGATTGGGCCATGGCTCACCACGCTGGCCCAGTGCGGGTTGATAGGTGGTCAGAGCCTCGTCTGTTGTTCACCCTGCTGAACAACAGACGAGTGCAGGTGAGGTTGACTTGGGCTCCGTAAGATGTTGGGCGGAACCCCTTCTCATTAATTTCTACAAACATTCTCGGATTCTTTTAGTAGCAAATACCAATAAAATGAATTTCTCATACATAAGATATAAACTATTCGGCCTTATTAAAATAAGCCTTTAATATTAAATTGTTTATTTCGTGTGCTTTCAATTTAAAGTCTCTAGATTAATGAGGGTAGCCCGCATAAGTAAGAGTCGCGGTCAGTGGCGCGGCCCGGAGACATCAGTCTCGTATCGACCGCCGCGGCGGGCGGACGTGTCCGTGGGGAATTAAAAATTATCGGCGTAAACCGGCGAGTGTAAACACAAGAATCTAGCGGGGTTAATTAATGATCAGAACACTGTTTAGTGAAGTACGATTTAAATAATAGAATTCAATGGAATATATCTTAAATTTTACTTTATTATTAATTTATTTGGGGTAGAAACTAATTATAAATATTTAGGTTTAAGGTAGAGATATTAAGGGTGTATCCAATTATACGTATTGAACAAAAACATAATCTACAGTATTTTTTTTAACCAATGAAGTGACGTGCTACTGAGGTATTCACCTGATGGTAAATGATACGCCTGCCCATAACAACGTGGTGCTAGTAAGAATGATATATATTATCTCCCTTCAATTCAAGAAGGTTTGTTACTTTAGTAATTACACTAGCTACAACACCTCTCAAACCGGAATACAGTAATGTTAGCAGATTTTTATTTCACTGGTTGCAGGCCTCTGTTGCCGGAGACCGTCTACGTAGGTACCACCACAGCGCATGTTTCTGTCGCTAAACGGTTCCTGTTTGAAGGGCGACGTAGATAGGTGAATTACTGTGGTAACGAGACAACATCCTATGTTTCAACGCGACAAGCGTATTGCGGTACAATGTATACCAAACTAACTAGCGCCACGTTGTTTTGGCGAGTGTATCACTTACCATCAGGTAAATGTCTACTTTTTTTTTGGTTTCGGTGGAAATCTTCGAAAGTCACCCTGATTCTGAGAGGAAGTCTTTGTGAGATTCCTATTTACTAAAACCCGCTCGGTGGTCTGGATTAGTGCATTGGGAGAGGCTCTAGGATCTCCTATAGAACGCACCGGTGCCTCTCTACACTGTGTTTGAACACGTCTCTGATAAGGGGATGAACCCTCCTAGGCTGTCCGAGGCAGGTTCGCTTATTGAGCGATAAGGACGCCCACCCTCAAGGCTCGCGGTACGCCTAGTCACTCTTTTAGTCGCCTTCTACGACAGGCAGGGCTTACTTTAGTTCAATTCTTACTAACCCGAGACTACAGGGCTAGGTAAATATCTACCTAGTCGGCCTTGAGGAAAAGAGACTAACCACCAGTGATATATGATAGTGGTAGTTTTAGGTATTTCGGGTTAGATAAGTAAATAATAAAGAAGTTGATATTAAAATGGCGGCAGTGTGTCACTGTCCAAACAGTAATTTTGTGTTATTTCTTTCGTGTCGGAAAACAATTGGTGTTATGCTGAATCCGGTTCACGTATCGGTCTTCGGGGAGACATTGTCGCGTGTGAGCCGTCGACGCGAAATGGAACTTCACCATATTCATGCAAATTGCATCTCCCGCTTTTCGGGGGTTTCCGATTATATGTAATCGTTTTATATTTTTAATCTGTGCGACGTGGGATAATCGTTAGCCGGGGAATCCCGGAGATAATTTGTAATTACTTATAAACATTCTCATTGCTACAGTATCTATTAGAGGGACCGGAAAATAATGTCGTTTTCTTACGCTAAATACAAACACATACATTTTTAACGAGTCTTTATTTTTAATCAATGATGTATTCCCCATCATTGTCAATAACCTTTTGCCATCTAGTGAGTAAATTTTCAATCCCTGATCGATAAAAATTAATTGGTTTTTCGGCAAAATATCTAGAGATGGCATTTTGGATATCATCCAAATTTGCAAATGTTTTGCCACTTAAAAAGTGTTGCAGCGCTCGGAATAAGTGGAAATCCGATGGTGCAACATCGGGCGAATATGGTGGTTGAGGCAGCACCTCCCACCCCAATTCATTAATTTTTTCTAGAGTTCGCCTTGCGCAGTGCGGTCTTGCATTGTCATGTTGGAGAATGACGCCTTTTCGGTTGACAATCGCTGGCCACTTTTCAATTAAAGATTGATTGACTCGCTGCAATTGTTCGCTGTAGAGGTCTGCAGTAACAGTTTCTCCAGGTTTCAGTAATTCAAAATGAACAATGCCGCGAATACTCCACCAAACACACAAAAGCGCTTTTTTGGGGTGTAAACCTGGCTTAGCAGTACTCCGAGGGATTTCATTTGGAGAGAGCCACTGCCTTTTGCGTTTTGGGTTATCATACAGGACCCATTTCTCATCTCCTGTGATCAAGCGATCAAAAAACGCTTCTGTGTTGTGTCGTTGAAGCAATAAGTTGCATGTGATTGATCGGTTAGCCTTATTCTGTTCGGACAGATTATGCGGGACCCAAACACCTGCTCTGCTTACTTTTCCAATCTGCTTCAAATGTTCTTGGATGGTCGACCAAGGTTTGTTGAGACTGTTTGACAATTCCTCGATCGTCTGACACGGATTTGCTTCCACTTCCGCCCTTAACACGTCGTTGTCTAACACTGATGGTCTTCCTGATCGATACGAGTCGGAAAGATCAAAATTACCCGATTTGAACTTGGAAAACCACCTTTGGCATTTACGAATGTCCAGTGCATTTGGATAAACATCGCAAATGTTTTTGGTAGCAACTGTTGCGTTATTTCCCTTGCGAAACTCAAAGAGCATGCAATGCCGGATGTGTACCTCTTCTGGTATTTGGCTGGCCATTTTACCCAAAATTACAAAAAAAAATTGTAATTCAATTGTCTATAAGTAAAGAAATCACTATAACCTCACAATGTCTTTGGTACGCCTCTGAACAAAACAATGAGCTGACAAATGACAATCAAGTATTGGCATGCGCAGAAACGACATTACTTTCCGGTCCCCCTATTAGTTATTAATGTTAGGTCATTTTACTGGTGGCCTATTCCTACCGCGAAACAATACTGTGTTCTTGTTTGAAGGACGCTATAGACAATAACTTGCTTACGAAGACCACAATGTGTTGTGTGTACAAACCTAAAGAGCGTTTCGATGTTATGGGTGGGCGTATTGCTCATCATCAGGTGAACGTCCCGTTCGTATCCTCCCTTCGTAGAGTATAAAAAAAAATTATAAAAATCTATTTTATTATAATCTTTTGAGAGGGGGTGGAATGTCGAAGTTTATAAAGGGTGTGTAAGAAGAGAATAAATAACATAATAAACCTAGTATGATATATTAGGATTAAGTTATAGGTTAGAGGGCGTTTAGATAACTATTTCTGTCATCGAATAGAAGAGTGTAAACTATTCCGGTTTAAAGGACTGTGTAACATTTAACGGGCTAGGGAGATTTAGCATGCCATGGTATTGTTATGGATTGATGTATCATTGTGCAAGTTAATTGTAGATAGATTATATTTACTTTTAATTCCGTTAGGGATTCTAGATTGTAGTCAATTTTGTTATTCATATAGTAAGAAGAAAAAAATAAAGGAAAGTAAAGAAAATATTTACAAAACCTAACAGGCGGTGATGTTGTCCGACACGTAAACGCCAACTCGCGCTCCCTCTCTTTCCTTCTACCCCCACCCGTGTTAACAAAGCGGGTATATAACAAAGTGAAATAGCCCCTAAATATTACAGAACTGGAGCACGTAGGGGAGCTAAAAATTTCGCGTTCTCAGATCAACAAGAGATCTGACTGAAAATCATCGAGCTGAAAAAACATACCGGCAAACCTGCGCCGGTTATGGTACAAGTGTTAAACTTATCGCGTGGATTAACTTGCTCAAATTTAGTGTATTGTCATCAGCCCACTGTTGGACGCAGCCCTCTCAAAGATAGTCATCAACGCCATCAACGTCATCAAGCCCTCACTCAAAGGAATAATTTTTGGGAGATCTATCAGCATTGTCTACTATTCACACTGTTCACATTCATAACCAAAATGCGGATTCGAATCTGCGAAATCGGGTTCGAAAGCTGTTCTATTGACTATTAGAAATAAATTATTGAATACTAGATTTAACTATTACTTCTCACTTTAAACGTATTATCTATTATATGTTGTAACTGTTTTATCTGTTGTTCAACCGGAGCTGAAAAGGTATAAAAGTTTTTTTTTTAATTAATTTAACTGATAAGATTTTTAAAATATCGTAGTACGTAGTAGTTAATTTAAATACCATCAGTTAAGGAGCAGCAGTTAATTAAACTCTTAGTTCAAGAGGATTTCAATCGATACAAAGATGGCGTCCATTATCTCTAGCTTGATAAATACTAACGTTTTAAGTTCGAAACTCCACGTTAATATTCATTTAATTGGATAAATCCATCAAGACACACTGTTCTAGGTCTATCCTCTCGTCACTTGGAGCACTCTTCAGCCATTCCCGTCACGTATACCAAGGTATTCCGGTCAAAAAGTTAACTCGTGCGTTGGGCGCGCGGCGTCCCTTTGAGAAATCATGGGTTTTACTTACGCACCTCCCGCCCGCGGCGGCGTGACGCTGAATAATGGCTTTATGTACGAGAAATTGCAACCTATGGATATTTCAAACGTGACCTTCATGTTAAAGAGGGACCGTAACACGTAAGGGCCCATATACAGTACCATCATAACAGTGTAGCGTTGCTTGCAGAAACACTAATCAATAACGTAAATAAAGGGTGTGTATAAATGACCTGAACAAGTGATACGTTACAATGAACAAGGATCTGAATATAAATAACATATGAGGGTTGAAAGCCAAAATCAGAAGCGAGGGTGATAGAAGAAAACCTAAAGCCAAACAATATTCCGAAATATTACGAGCTTAAAGTTCAATGAACAAAGCAAAGCAAGGACAATGGCAGGAAATGCTGAAGAGATGAACAAGTCTTCAAGAGTAGATCGTGTAACCGTGAACATAGTATTGGTAAGTTCCTCTTCGAGCTGATTTGATGATAGTCACCGAAAGCTGTCAATGTAGAGATGTAGGAAAAGGTCTAAATCCAGCAGTCCACGTTTCCAGATAATACAGATGATAAAGGTGTAAATGCTTTGGAAATAATCCTCTCGGAAACCATTGTGATGATTACCATAAAAACTGTTACCGCATTAGTAATAACTAGACAATTAGTAAAAGACCTTACCATCACCCCCAACTAAATATTTGTGACCTTGGAATCAAACAGCAGACCTCTGTAAGACAAGCGTTACATAGACATTGCGTAAGCACTATATTATATTAACAACTACTATATCATATTAGTTTACTTCGCTAACGACGTTCCAGCAATTCGGTTGGTTCATTACCAGTAACAGGATGCGGATTGTTCGTGACTGTGTCTAATTCAGCTCGCGTTTCCATTATCACGTTATCAATATACAGAGGTAGTTAATGCGAGGGTCTGGTATGGGTTGGGAATTTAAGGCTAGGTATAATGTTATTTATTTATCATTCAGGTATTCTGTATTTAGGGTGAACTGAAATAAAAAGGGATGAAAGGTGTTTAATATATAACCCTTAATTGCATGATTTCTCCTTTTTAAATACTATAAATTGAAAAAGCTATAAATTGAAAGAGCTCGCTGGCCTAATGGTTAGAGCGTGCGGCTTGCATTCCGAAGGTCGCGGGTTCAAACCTCGGCATGTACTAATGACTTAATAATAGGTTGGGGAAAAAGAAATCCATTTTTATATGAACTTCAGGACTTTATTTAACATGCTTCGGATTGTCCGATTTGGGTCAAATATGCACCGTTTTGTTCTATGATTTGTTGCCATTTTAAAGGTAACTTCATAATGCCTCTCTCGTAGAAGTCCTGGTCTCTATTTGCAAAAAACTCTAGTAGCCAATTTTCACAATCTTCCCTAGATGCCAATTTTTTATCACTAAAGAAATTTTGTAATGCAAGAAAAAGATGGTAATCGCTTGGTGCCAAGTCCGGACTGGATGGCGGATGCATTAAAACTTCCCAACCAAGCTCCCGAAGTTTCTGGCGAGTCACTGTAGACGTGTGTGGCCTAGCGTTGTCCTGGTGGAACACGACACCTCTCCTGTTGGCCAATTCTGGCCGTTTCTAGTCAATTGCTATTTTCAAACGGTCCAGTTGTTGACAGTAGAGATCAGAATTTAGTGCTTGGCCATATGGAAACAACTCATAATAAATAATTCCCTTCCAGTCCTACCAAATGCACAGCAGAACCTTCCTGGCCGTTAGTCCTGGTTTGACCACCGTTTGAGGTGCTTCACCGCTCTTTGACCATGATCGTTTTCGCACAGGGTTATCGTATGTGATCCATTTCTCATCTCCAGTCACCATCCGTTTAAGAAATGGGTCTATCTCATTCCGTTTGGCCAAGGCTTCGCAGATGGAAATTCGATCCATCATGTTTTTTTCTGTTAATTGGTGTGGCACCCAAACATCGAGCTTCTTTTTGAATCCAGCTTTGTGGAAATGGTTTAAAATTGTTTTGTGGTCCATTTTTAGCTCCTGGGCGATGTTACGACTGCTAACATGCCGGTCAACTTCGATCATTTCTCCGATTTTATCGACATTTTCGGCGCCCGGCCTACCTGTGCGAGGTGCATCTTTAACATCAAAAATTCCTGAACGGAATCTACGAAACCAAAATTGCACATAATTGGCTGTTACAGTATCGGGTCCATAAACACCATTCACAATTTTAGCCGCCTGGCTTGCATTTTCGCCTTTGTCAAAGAAAAACTGTAAAATGTACCGAATTTTCTCTTTGTTCACTTCCATTTTGAACACCCTGTAACTCACAATTGAATGCACCAAACAAAAAACAGCCAAAGAATTTTTTTACTGCGAAATGTCACCTTTCCAACGAGCATAAATCTGAAACTGTTTGATCGATACTTTACGAGAAATTTATCACTACAGCCATCTACCGAAAAAATAATGAATTTCTTTTTCCCCAACTAATATTTAAGTTATGTACATTTGTGAACTTTAGTTACAACAGCGAGATACAAAAACGGTGAAGGAAAACATCGTGAGGAAACCCGCACACTGATATATTCTTTGTGTGTGTGTGTGTGTGGTGGTCCCAATAAAGTGGCAACAGGCTCGCTCCCTGTTACATGAGACCTAATCTGACCACATCTGGCGAAACGTGGGTGGTTTATTCACCTCTGCCTACCCCTACTGGGAAAAAGGCGTGACAATATAAAAAAAAAAAAAATTTAAAAAGGTAGAAAATTAAACACAGATTAAGGGAAAAATAAAGAAAAATTTTTTTTTTCCTAAAAATTATATTTTTTAAAAAAAACTTACTGATGTAGATCTACATCATTATGCACTACGGTTACGATTTAAACTAAGTACTATTCTATTAAACGATTGTGTGCGAATTAGGCTTACTGCAGCGTATGAAGGTCTTTAAAACCATTATTTTTCTGATTTAGATACACGGGACATTACATTAGGTACACGACCATTGTGTGGTGCCCTTCCAATTGGGCATCCTGCACTGTAATCGATTGGTAAATGCAGGCCAATATTCGAAACCATTTAAGCGCACATCTTTTGACGGGAGCGGATGTTGCAAACTTTTTTCTTTTTTATTGGAAGCCCGCGTTCTAGGGCGCCCTCTTTTACTACCACTAGGCATACCTATATTACACAGTGTGTCAGCTAAACAATTACGAAACTCCCTAAGATTAGGCAGTGGCTTTTTTGGGCCTACTTTAGCAGTTAGGTTTGTTTTCATAAACACCCGATCTGTTATTCCGAGATCTGGCTCATCGGCTGGTTTGTCTTTTTCTTCTTCTTTACATCACAATTAAAACACTTGTATTTACAAAAACTGTAATTGAATGCTAAATAAAACCAATGTAATGTGTTCTGCTTACCTTTATCCTCTCGTAAATCATTTATACCACGTCAAAATATTATTTAGTATTCAACAAAATTAAATTACAATTTTACCGCCAAAGTGTGTATTTGTGAGTGGCGCACGAAGCTGTCAAATTATGACAATTGAAAAAGTGAACTGGTATATCATGAAAGCTTGCGTTCAAAAACCAAGATAGATATTTTTAGCACCTAATAAAAGTAAAAAGTACTGTGTATGAGTTACCGTTTAGAAATTATGTAAGGAACAAAACATTGATTTATTTATACATCATCAGGCATTTAAGGGATAATAGAGCCTAGGTCAATGTCACCTGCACGTGGTGCACCCTGCTGAATAACAGACGTGGCTTCCTAAGGCCTAATTCTCGTCAATGAACTCTAACTAGGAGATCTTTGAAGAATACTTATGTCCAGCAGTGGACGTCTACCGGCTGACGATGATGATTATAGTTGTTATACATTGTATGCTGTTGTACATTGTCTCTCACTAATATGATTGATGGAATCTTGATTTGTTCTATGAAATATATAATTTACTCTTCCCATCGATGGGCTTTGTTGGATTCAGTCAATTTTATGGCTACGCCTTAACGGAGGCGTATACAGTTCGAGGAGAAAATTGGACGTAATCTGTAAGCGGCAGTTACAGCTGAAATACGGCCTTGTAGCGTACGCGCGACACCCGTGGGGCTCTGCCTTGTTTACTTCAAAGATTAGGAACTGTTGCGTAAATTGAAAAAGAAAACTTACATCAGTATCAACAGAATTATAGGTACAGTTCTATGTAAGACTACAGTTATTCAGGAAAAAGCATCAAAGGAAACTGAGCGAAGATATGAAACCGTTTATAAAGGACTTTCTCGTAACGGAAAGGCTTTCTAGAGTAGACTGTCGCCTCTATAAATTAAAGGAGTTTAATCTGTGGCTCGGCGCGAAGTGGTTAATATTCATGGCACTCTGTGGGTTGCGAGTGAAATTGGTTCACATTTTTTACGTCCACCGCCGACAATCCTCTTACTCCTACAGACAAAACTCTTTATACTCTTTCTTCAGATTACATCTCTTTTTAAACGTTCGTAAGAGAGCGAGACGGCGACCTCCCCGCAAACGTATAAATTACTCCTTTGAAATTCTAGATGAAGTCTGTCTAAGATGCGTTGCTTCCTGAATGTGTATAAGGATGGAAATCTGGTGGGATTCTCTAGATGACTGAATTTTAAAATGTTTGGATGGATCTGGTAAGTTGTGGAGATTGAAAATTTGATCACATCGGTACAGCTGGACTTCATACGCAAATTTCAAAGTTAGTGTTTTATTGGATTTTGCACTTCATATTACTGTGATAAGAAGAAGATCAACGATGATTTTTTATAAAAGCAATGTAATAAAAATATTGATAACAAAAATGTAACAATGTAAGGACATCTTATAGGATACGACAAATTCATAAAGGACATCATAGAAGATAGGAGGAAAAGGGAAGATAATAGATTGCTTACAAAAATTTGTTAATGAGAAAGTAAGCGTCGCATCACAAAAGCAAAAGCTCTTAAATTTGTATAGATACTAGTAAATAAATGATGTCCTTTTAATGTTCCCACAGCTGGGACTCGAGACCTTTCACAAGAAGAAAGTCAAGGCACTTATCTACCACCTGGTCAAATCAAGGTCGAAGAATGTCACACATCTAGGAACGTGTCAAGGTTTCTTCAAAATGTTTTCCTTCTTGGATATATGATATTAGTGTGATATATAACCCATGAGTTCACGACAGGAATCCCTCGCGACGTTAGTCATCGAAGCTTGTCTATTTAAGAGTGAATGCTTACCCCCTTTCCCCCCATTGTGACCCATTTCGTCCGGTCACCCGGTCCGTCGCAATATCCGGTCAGTGAACGGGCGGCGCTGCGTCCGTCCGGAAATTTCATCAAATCTGCCAAGCAACGCTGATAACCGTTTTATCTTACGTTAATGACGTTCACTTTATCCGCTTTTTTTATATATCATCGTTTCTGCCTTCGGTTTCCTTTCTTTTATGGCCGGAAGAGAATTATATTCGTTGTGCAATGAAATATATTGGTTAAATTCGCTTGTGGAGATACCATTTGTATTGTTTATCATTATTTTTTCTTTCATCTCTGGCGGCTGTTTGTTTTTTTTTTCATCATTATACTCCAAAGAGAAACTAATCGGAATTCATAATCACAGACTAGTTAAACTTATTATTTCCTCTGATATAGACTTTGGGAAAATATGACCTATCATCTAGAATATATGACAAAGAAACCCACGAGGTGATTACAAAGATAAGGTATCTATAAATAAAGATTATAAAGACCGGAGATAAAGGAAATCCTCCCCATAGGCTTAGTGGTCGCTCAATCTAAATTTATAAACGGAATCTCTATATTTCCTCGGCCATATAACATGAGGGGAATTTAGAAAGCCTAAGAGCGTTCCTAGGTATTAATATTTATTGATAAACTAATTAAAAAAGTTGTTTCATTGTATATTACTACCTATATAGTCAAGCTCCATAATTTTTTCTACTTTTTTGAAAAGGTTTTCACCTGATTATATCTTTGTATAGAGACAATAATGGTGAAGCGTTCCTTACCTAGAAAATCTGGAATGTCCTACCTTTAATACTATTTGTATCATTATTGGAAAAATCAAGAGCTATGGAGGAAGCTGGACTTTAAAATTGTCATAACTTTTCAATAGTATGGAACTAAATCGCCCTTCACCATGGTTTCTTTATTAGGAGAACAAAGTAGCATAAATAAGCATTTGAATTACTATTAACATAGTAAAAGCTATCGATTTTATTACGAACATACTGTAACTAAAAGATAAACTATAATTATGTCTCCATTTTTCCATTCATCATCATCAACATCAAGAGAGGTCCATTACTTGACATAAGCCTCCCCAAAGGATAATATTTTGATTGAACCTACACCGCTTCGCTTATCAGCGTGGGTGCATTACTGGACATGTCTCCATAATACCGTATAAAGAAGTCGTAAAATTCGATTTAAGAGCTGAACGGATAAGATATGACTTTGGGCCAAACACAATTATAGGACATGGCGGACTATTGCTTATCATAACTATATTAGAAAAAAAACAGAGGAAAGAAATACAACTAAAAATGTATGGAGATAGAATTTAAGATATATGCCTGTAGTTAAAACAGGTAGTTAAATAAATACAGACTGAAGAAATTAAATTTCTGTGTTCTGAAGATGTTGAGCGCTTGAAAGTCATATCGACCCTCACAGCACATCTGATACTGGGCACGTGGATTTGGATCAACGACCTGTTGAAATCCAATTTATTACAATTACAATAGTACCTTGGTCTTCTTTCGGTTCGCGAAAGGTTTTTCAGCTAATTATTAAAATTTTAAGCTAAGCTATATCCAGGCGGTGCAGGGAAGTATATGTAATAAGATCTAGAATTTAGAATAGCAAATCTGATATTATTCACTAACACCTGCACAAAAGCACGGAGGGTTTTTCTGAAGGAAGATCCTTCTTCAGAGAAAGATCTCTCTCAATGTCTCCCAGGAAGGAAGGAGAAACTCCTTTTCCAATGTAATGTTTCAACAGAAATACTCAACAGTTTTGCACTGAAATATTTACGACTCGCCCTCGGCCATGTTGTTTTAGTGTGATCACCAAACGCAGGACATTTCAATCAATGAAATGGTACAAACAACCGATCTAAACTAGGGTAACTATTTGGGAGGCATATCTAGGAATTTCCCATTACAGTAGATGATAGATTTTTTCTGACTCAATGAAGCGACGAGACGAATGGGACATTCAGCTGATGATATGTGATACTTTCGCCCATAAAAAACGCCCCTAAGATGTTAAGTCACGTTACCCCAGTAATTACAATAGTTGCAATTCCCTTCAATCCGGAGCATATCAATGTTTGCACACTACTAATTGGTGGCAAAAATGGTTCCCGCTTGGCTCTTAACCAACAGAAACCTACCACCAGTAAGTTATCTGACATCACTATTGCTAAATAGTTAAAAAATCAGCGAATACTTATCAATTTTGATGATGAATTCTAATGTTTTCTTATATTATCAAACATCATTTTTGTTTCCTAGTAAAAGGGTATTTATTATACTTGCTAAGCTTCTGAACTAAAGGAACAGAAGAGTTTCCACGTCGAGTTTAAGTCTTTACTTGGTTAGAGAGAATCAGGGCTCAATCTCGGTTCCCTATTACAGGTTAGATGATATCCTAAATCAAGTTTTCTCACCATATTTCCTTTCACCATAATCACAGTAAGGTTACCCAAGCTGAACCCAAACTATTAAATAATCAATCACCGTTTCCAACAAGTTCTTTTAAATATATCTTTAATGAAATGAAAAGTAATTTAACTGCTTCCTTCGGTTGATCGCTTGTGTTGTAACAGAGGTCCTTGGTGTCGTGAGTTAGGTCAGTGGTTAGTAACAACTAACGGGACACAAGCCAACCTCACCAGCTCGTGGTGTAGCCTGCTTATCAACTAACGAGGCTCTGGCTCCAAACCACTCCACTTTGGGCCAGCGTGGTGATCAATAACCCAAATTCCCCTCACATGAATTTGTATAAACGTGGAAGGTCTTTGGGAGAGGATCAGATCATCATCAGCTGATAGACGTTTACCAGTGGACGTCTATCAGCTGATGACAATAATGATGATGATGATCATTGCTTTAACAGCATTGCTTCGTGGCTATCATCTGAGAGTTAGCGTATTATAGAGAAACATGATTAACGATCAGCGGTTCCATTTAATACTATGAAATTGTGGTTGTGTGTTGATCTTATAGTAAATAATATTAAAAAAAAAGTGTATTGAATTTATCGTCCAATTAACGTAATCAAATTTGTCCCGGGCCGCTGGCGATCGAGTGAC
Organism: Troides oblongomaculatus; assembly: GCA_029032895.1. NCBI lineage: Eukaryota > Metazoa > Arthropoda > Insecta > Lepidoptera > Papilionidae > Troides > Troides oblongomaculatus. The sequence goes on along the minus strand of JARDWC010000431.1, from coordinate 12,756,459 downwards.
GTCACCGCAATTTATAGCGATTCACATATGTAAATTGTTCATCAGCTATTCAGTGTTTGGACATTCGTTATGCGCGTCCGGGCCCGCGTCTGCGCGTCACGGCGCGCCAAGTGACGAGATGTAGCCTGCACACCACACTACATCCTAGACACAGGAATAAGTCACCTTACCCCGTCGTAACTTCACTTGCTACAGCGTCTTTCAAACCGGAACACAGTTTGCACATTACTGTTGGCTGGAAATAGGAGTTGCGGTGGTACCCACTTAGATGATCTTCGGCAACAGTTGCCTATGTTAAATCAATCCACTTCCCATGAGATCCTGTCTTTAAACCTTTTCATTGTGTATTTCGTCATCTGGTTAAGATTAATTTTCTTATTAATATATATTTTCTAGAACTATGCCAATTTTTTATATCATCTGATGGTAAACGCTACACTTGCCTATAATACCATCATCAGCCGATACACGTTCTCTACTGGATATAGACCTCTCCCAAAGACCTCCACGTTTGTAGAGGTTCATATGGGGAGGTAGGGGCTATGTAGGCCATTTCCCACCACGCTGGCCCAATGCAGGTTGGTGGGAAACCACGTTTGTTGATTAGCAGGATGCATCACGAGCAGGTGAGGCGACTTTCATCAGATCGTCGGACCATCTAGTGGGAGGCCTGTTAACACTGGGTCTTCCAGCACGAGGCTGCCATCTGTGGACCTTGCTGCCCCATCGCCTGTCAGCCCTAAGAACGATGTGCCTATTACAACCTTCCTTACCTATCCAGACGGTCTCTGGCAACAGAGACCTGCCACCAGTGTAAATCTAGATTATGTATCCTAATACCGCCCATTGCCAACATCATGAGCCGTTGTAATTGCTGATGATAGGTCTCTATTGTCAGTGACAGTGTAGATACCACTGTAGCTCCGATTCCTGCTGTCAAACAGTAGAGTGCAAATATTACTGTGTTCCGTTTTGAAGGGTGCTGTAGCTAATGTAATTAGTTAGGTAATGAGGATCAACGTCTTATGTCTCAGGAGACGAACGCAACGGTGCAGTATATATTATGCTTATCAGCGTCAAGTTGCCATGGGCGATTGTAACACTTACCATTAGGTGAACATCTCGCTCGTCTTGATGCGTAATTAAATTGAAAAAAAAGCTAGTAAAAATAATGTTAGTTTTAGAAAACCGCTAACCGCTTATGTCTTACACCGCACGCATAGCGAGTTCGCTATGTACACGGAATGTTTTATTTCTCGTCTACCCACAAACCTTCGGCGGCCCAATTGATATGCAGTTCCGGGAGCCCACACGTATTGGGCTGAAACTTTTATAATATTTATAACTTGTGGTTAAGTTCAGCTGGTTTAAAGGCCTTCTAAACCTGATGTCGAAACAGAAATTAAAAAGGTTAAGACAGGATGATATGGGATTTAACCTAAAGTCTGTAACTGGTGATACTGATACAGATGACCACAGCAGCTCCTATTTCCAGCTAACAGTAGTGTGCGCACATAACTGTGTTCCGGTTTGAAAGGCGCTTTTAATAAGATTACTACGAGACTTATTCTCTTGAGGCATGGCGACGAGCACAATGTAGTGCTGTGTATATCATCTTAACTAGCGTCAGGTTGTTATGTGTCTGCGTATCACTCACCATCAGGTGAACATTCAGCTCGGCTCGTCATGTCGAATGAAAGAAAATATCAGCATTTTCCGGTGAATAGTAAATCAAAGAAATTGATATTGACCATAGTATAAAGAAGTCTAAGTTCTTCTAGATTTAGATCCTGACTCCTCGCTGTGTGAGAAATCACGGCTTCTTTAACCAGGTACCAACTACAGCATCTTCTATTTATCTAGTTAATTGTTATCTCTATGTATATATGTGAAGAAATTTATCACGATATCTCTGGAACCATAAGGCCTGAAGACTTGAAGGTCAGCTGTGAACGGACTTTACAAAATTCCTTCCCCAAAAAAGGGGTTGCCAGGATTTAGCAGTCAGCGAAATAGACCGGGAAAACCTAGTGTTTGTATATCTATGACTTCTATATAACGGTAGATATTTTATATTGGACAGAGTGATTAGACGAGCGTGACATTCACCTGATGGTAAGTAATACGCTCATAACAATTTTGCGCTAGTTACGATACATATCACCATATTGATCTGTATCTTTGCCCTAATAACTATATTAGCTACAGCGCCTTTCGAACCGGAACACGGTAATATTTGCACACTATTGTTTAACGGCAGAAATATGAGTCTGACAACACTGGCGCTCTTTTGTGTTGGATACCAAGACTCGCTTCGGTTCGCTGCTCCAGAATACTCATCTTGAAGGTCTTCGACAACAGGGTACTACCACCAGATAGAATATTACCAACTCTTCAGTTCACTCTTATAATTATGCTGGAACAGTTCTTCAATTCATCTGTTCATTACCTTCCCTTCCGCTGTCCGTCTCATAGCCAAGCTATTGATGTGATGGTTCTCGATCTTGGAAACATGAACAGGATCAAAGTTAAGAAAATCTTTAAGTATATATTTAAAGCGCTGTAAAAGGAAAGGTAGTCACATGGAGGCTGCCCGTGTGAACGCGCCAGCGGAGCGGCGGAAGTGACGTCAGCTTGCTTACGAAGTAGACTCGACGAAGCGTACAAGCGATAGAATATTAAAAAGAATTTCCAGCTTCCGGTTCAGCCGTAAGGAAGAGCGACGGCATATGCACAGCAACTCCTATATATGCCTTATACAGTGCAAATATTGTCGTGCTCCGTTTTGAAGGGCGTTGTAGCTAGTGAAATTATAGAAGACGTAACGTATAACACAATGTGATCAGAATAGTATAGCGTGGTGGTGGTATCATCGTAACCGGGAGTACGTTTATATGAGGCGTATAATTTACCATCAAGTAGATCGCCGTGCCTCCTCGCTTAGTCGTATAAAAAAAAATATTGTATCCTGTTTAGGATTATAAAGGATTAATGTTGTCATTTGATTTGTGGTTGAGGTGTAAGGATTCCTGCACAACAACTCCTAGGACCCAAGGCAACCTCACCAGTTCATGGTGCAACCGATTAATCAGTAAACGATGCTCTGGCGCCCACCAACCCGCATTGGGCCAGCGTTGGTAATCGCCCAAATCCATCCATATGACCCTTTACAAAGGAGATCTTTAAGGGCCTATGACCAGCAGTAGACGTCTTTCGGCTGATGTAGTAATCATCTAGTGGTGACGTGAACACTTGACTGATGAGACGAGCAGAAGAATCACCATCTAGTAAGTTCTAGAAAGTTCTGGTGTAATTACACCATGGTATACTTCTCAAACGTTGATAGCTACAGCGTCTTTAGAACCTTAATATACAGTAATGTTTTCATACTATCGTTCAGTAATAGAAATAGTATGTATATTGGTCTACTACTGGTCTACTATGTACTCTGGTAGAAGAAATTGTTTACCAGGATATGGATCTACTTGGAGTATCAATTAATGTTATTAATTGTGCAGTAAACAGCTCGTAAATTGGTGAGGGTGAGCTTGGAAACCTCGACAAGCGGTACCATATCGCTGGCGGTGCGCACACCCATCCTGGGGGGCTGGCATTGTGACCGGAATATTTTCCTGCATAATGGCGAACGTGGCCTGAGTGAGACGCGGGCGCAAGCGATGAGATGTAAGCGATTTCACTTTTTAACCAGTGCAATAAAAAAGTATGGTTTTTTTTACTCATTGAAACGGTGAGATGATCAGGATGTTCACCTGATGGTAACTGATACGCTTGTCCGTAACAACGTGGCGATATTTGGGATGTTAAGATCATCTAGATTTGTCCACAGCAGCTTTTATTTCCGTCGACGAACAGTATTGTGAAAACATTATTGTGTTCCGGTTTAAAGCGAGTTGTAGTTAGCAAAGCTGGAGTAATAAATCTCAACAGTTTGTCTCAAGACGACGAGCTCTATGTGCTGTTGACACATTGATGAGAAGGGTACCTAGTACCATTAAATGAATATCTCGGTGGTGCCATCGCCATTTTTTTTAATCTAGGTGTATTAAAAGTTTCTATAAAAAATCTGTTCAATTGTCACGCAAAATCACGTGTTGGAGAAATGTATGTATAAAAATTATCAGAGCTTAATTTTCAATGGGTGATAAATTAAATGTAGACCGCGAGTCGCTTGTCGATTACGCTATCATCCCTTCGCACATATTTCCTCTTCGCACCCCCCGCGCGTGATATTGGTAAGGGTGTGCGGAATTCTCGCAGCGTAATGCCGAGCTAATTTTGTACAATGTACCTGATTAATATGACTGCTTTTCACAATCTGAAATATCATCAGCCTTTCTCAATCCGCTGCTGGATGTAGGTCCTTCTCCAATTTCTTCCACTGAGGAGTGTTGCCTGTAACTCACCAAATCGCGCATACGGGTTGGTGATGTGAAATCTGGGATGGAATAGGGACATGCGAGAGGAATGTGGACTTTCAAGAGGAATGTAGATTGTATACAGGAGTAATGAGTTATACAGGATGTTACTATTTGAAATTTTTTTTTTTTGGGTGTGGGAAATAGTAATAGCTGTGGACTTCCGGAGCTGCACCTGCGTTAATCGAACCTACTGCCAGGGAATGGTGGTAGTGGTTGCAGAAATTTTTGATGACCTTTACCTGGAATTCTTCCCTTTAAATGCCAAGGGTAGTATGGCGGTGGGTGGTTATAACAATTGTATTTTCCGGTTTATAATTAACCGACCACAAGAAAAGAGGTATTCAAATAGATAAATATCTTTATTCTATTGTGTTTGATGGTATTAAGGAGCAGTTCTATTTTCATGATATGCTTTTGGTGTTATCATCATTATCGACAACATGCAGTAAAGTAAGCTGTGATGGGATGGTGTGGTCGTATAGAGTAGCAGCTTTATTATCATCAGTTCGACAGAGGCCTCCGAAGAATCTTTACTAAAATCTGAGTCGAAAATTTTGTAATGGTCTTCCAGGGTCTCAGTCATGGCTTCTTCATCATCGAGAAATTATACATGAGTCATTTACTAGCACTTTAAGTTGATGTGGAGTTCAAGATGGTAACTTCTCCGAGTCTTCGAACCGTTTCAAGGTGTACTCAGACCATGGTGAAAAGATGCAGTGTAAAAGGATATCTGTGGAAAGAATTGGTGATGATGTTGAGGACTGAGTGAAGTGGAAGTTACGAAAAAGGGAAAAATAACACCACTACCCTTCATGGTATGGAGGAGAGGGAGGAAATATCATAACCTAAATTACTTAATAATGGAAACTACTCACCGGTGTTAGGTCTGTTGCTGAAGACCGTGGAGGTAGCTACCACAGCGGCGCCTATTTCCGCCGCCATACTTTGCAAAAATTATTACATTCCGGTGTGAAGGGCGTTGTTAGTATAATTAATTAACGAGACTCAATATTGTATATCTCAAGGGCATGAGCATAATGCGGTGTTGTGTACTGCATCCCAAATAGCGCTGCGTTGCTATGAGCAGGCGTATCACTTACTATCAGGTGAAGGTCCCCGCCCATATTGCAGCATGGTTGAATAAAAAGAAATTACTTTAATATTAAAGCGACTACACAAGTAAAATGTTAATTTGATGTTGATATGATCTCTCCCATGACAACGGAGCGTTGAGATATAAGAATTTAAGTCATATTACTACAGTAATATCACTAGTTTCAGCGCCCTTCAAACCGGTAATTTTTTTTTATATTATCACGCCTTTTTCCCAGTATGGGTAGATTGAGGCGAATAAACACCTACTTTTCGCCAGATGTGGTCAGATTAGGTCCCATGTAACAGGGGGCGTGCCCGTTGCCACTTTATTGGGGCCGCCACACACACACACACACAAATAATAGGTTGGGGAAAAAGAAATCAATTATTTTTAAATGAAATTCAGGACTTCATTTAACATGCTTCGGATTGTCGGATTTGGGTCAAATTTGCACCGTTTTGTTCTATGATTTGTTGCCATTTTAAAGGTAACTTCATAATGCCTCTCTCGTAGAAGTCCTGGTCTCTATTTGCAAAAAACTCTAGTAGCCGATTTTCACAATCTTCCCTAGATGCCAATTTTTTATCACTAAAGAAATTTTGTAACGCAAGAAAAAGATGGTAATCGCTTGGTGCCAAGTTCGGACTGTATGGCGGATGCATTAAAATTTTCCAACCAAGCTCCCGAAGTTTCTGGCGAGTCACTGTAGACGTGTGTGACCTAGCGTTGTCCTGGTGGAGCACAACACCTCTCCTGTTTGTCAATTCTGGCCGTTTCTGGTCAATCGCTATCTTCAAACGGTCCAGTTGTTGACAGTAGAGATCAGAATTTAGTGCTTGGCCATATGGAAACAACTCATAATAAATAATCCCGTTCCAATCCCACCAAATGCACAGCAGAACCTTCCTGGCCGTTAGTCCTGGTTTGGCCGCGGTTTGAGGTGCTTCACCGCTCTTTGACCATGATCGTTTTCGCACAGGGTTATCGTATGTGATCCATTTCTCATCTCCAGTCACCATCCGTTTAAGAAATGGGTCTATCTCATTCCGTTTGGCCAAGGCTTCGCAGATGGAAATTCGATCCATCATGTTTTTTTCTGTTAATTGGTGTGGCACCCAAACATCGAGCTTCTTTTTGAATCCAGCTTTGTGTAAATGGTTTAAAACTGTTTTGTGGTCCATTTTTAGCTCCTGGGCAATGTTACGACTGCTAACATGCCGGTCAACTTCGATCATTTCTCCGATTTTATCGACATTTTCGGCTACCAGCCTACCTGTGCGAGGTGAATCTTTAACATCAAAAATTCCTGAACGGAATCTACGAAACCAAAATTGCACATAATTGGCTGTTACAGTATCGGGTCCATAAACACTATTCACAATTTTAGCCGCCTGGCTTGCATTTTCGCCTTTGTCAAAGAAAAACTGTAAAATGTACCGAATTTTCTCTTTGTTCACTTCAATTTTTAACAACCTGTACCTCACAATTGAATGCACCAAACAAAAAACAGCCAAAGAATCTTTTTACTGCGAAATGTCACCTTTCCAACGAGCATAAATCTGAAACTGTTTGATCGATACTTTACGAGAAATTTATCACTACAGCCATCTACCGAAAAAATAATGGATTTCTTTTTCCCCAACCTAATATGATGTTAGTGTGCGTGTTTCTTCACGATGCTTTCCTTCACCGTTTGTATCTCGCTGTTGTAACTAAAGTCCACAAATGTACATACTTTAAATATTAAAGCATTGGTATATACCGAGATTCGAACCTGCGACCTTCGGAATGAAAGCCGCACGCTCTAACCATTAGGCCCGCAAGCTACATATACAAACCGGTAATATTAGGTATAATGATGACGATATATATATTCGGGGGTGTAAAGGCTCCCTTACAACAAATCATGAGTGCTGCTCACGTTGCACCCTTTTAATCAAGGGTTCTTCTAACAGGCTCCGACTCCCACCAAACCGCATTGGGCCAGCTTGGTGGGAAATGGCTCAAATCCCATCATACGAACCCCTACATACGACAGCCCCTAGTGCCAAATGGTACCGGAGGCCATGCTGACTGTACGTGTTGATCTTCGGCGAGGCCTATGTTCAGCAGTGTATGATGATGATGATATATTATATATCCGAAGATAAATGCTGAAACCGTTGAATGGGAAGCTGTGCGCAACATTTTCAGTATTTTTCTTTAAACAGATACTGTAAGCTACAAAAACTCGTGTATTATGTTAATTGCGTGTAATGGGGGAAAGTTTTTCGCTTTTCCTTTATATGTATCATACGCTTATTTCGCATGCAAATTACCTTTTGCCACCCCCACCCCTCCATCCCCACAATTCCGCGCAAACATTTCTTTATAATTCAGCGTAATCTGTAGTGTGTGTAAGCTGAAAGCTTCGTGATTGTGTATTACTACTACATACATGTCGGCTTGTTTTCCTTTATACATTCACTGGCTGTTCCCCACCTGCTTTGCTGGCCGTAATATAAAATTAGATAGCGATTGAGGTTCTATAGCAACCGTTACCATAGCAACCGCATAAATAATATTAAATGAAATTGTTTCTAAAAGTCGATTAGATATAAGATGATATGAATATCTTTTGACTATCTACAAGTCATTCGAATGCTCGTGTTTCTATGTCGATACGTTCACTAGTTTTTACGTGATTGACAAACAAAGAAAATCAATTTTTATTATATATATATATAGATGTTATAAAAAAAACTAAAAAACAACTACATAATCATCATTAGGTGCCTTCTTCTAACTGAAGTTTGGAGATCAGATAGATAAAACCAATTAGATCCTATGCTCATCTTTTTAACTGATGGTATTTACTTAAACCTGGTCAATTCCATTACGTCGTCAGACGATTTCTTCCATTATCTACCAGATGCACGATTTCCAAGAATTGCGTCCTCCAGGATAAACCCTGGGAACTGCTAAAGAGATCCTCTTTGAACGTGTACAAAAAATGCAACCTTTCTTTGCATGACGGTTGTCATCAGCTCACGCTTGCAGTTAGCTAGGACTTGAGCATATGTTGCAACTTGGTGTATGTCACACCTGATGAGAAGCAAGATTCCTCAAAAAAAAGGCGATTTATGCAAATGAAGTCCATTACACCCGACGCTTCGTGGACGAGGAACTTTTCTCATAAAAATAGGAATTTGTCAAGGTCTATATGCAAATGAGGTGCTCCGTCACCAGTTTAACTCGAGGGTTGTGGAATAAATGGAATAATCAGAATAATTGTTGCTGCTGTTCAGAACTTGAGGAGAGGCGCTGAACTCGGCCAATCTGCGGGGATCGTTCGTTTAATGTTAGTTCAGAATCAGGATGCTGTGAGTACTGATGTGTATTGAGAATGGGATGCTATGGCTGCGATGAACGTTTTAAGGTCTTTGTTACCGGAGACCGTCTAGGTAGGTACCGCAGCTTCTTTACTATCTTCAGGTTTGAAAGACGATGGAGCTAGTGAAGTTACTGAGGCAACTAGACTTAACATCTTGTATCAAAGCGACGACTATCATAACTATCGCCACAGGTTGGTGGAAGCCAAACCCTCGTTTGTTGATTAGCAAGGTGCACCACGAGCAGGTGAGGTTGGCTTGGGTCCCGTGAGTTGTTGTGTGATACCTCTTATATCCCATGTATTATTTTCAGGAATTTCTAAAGCATCGTAAGATCCGTAGCAATATGATAAGAGGACTTCGTGCCGGATCCAACACGAGAACCGTCCAACAAAAGTCCAGATTAAAATCCTTTGCGACATCCAAAACTTTTAGTTCTCCGGAGTGAGGATATCATTCCGTCTCGCTGAAGGCAACAGATATAAATTAGGAGAATAGTTTCGAGCTGAACACTTAAGTCAAGAGAAAGAAGACATCAGGTAAGGAGATAGTGCAGTTGCAGCAACAAACGTAAGGAGGAAGTTGGAATTTGCCATTCTGGTGTTACCGGAAGTGAGTCCCAAATTAAATGAAGATTTTGAAGCTTTTTATTTAATAATAGCTACATCAACTTTCAATACCGGAACACAGTAAAGAATAAGTTGCATTTCTTCAGCGGAAGTAATGTGGTATAACCAGGAAGAAACTACCATGAATAGGTATTACATATAAATATAACAATATTGATGAAAACTTTATTTCCTCTTTACCTAGATGCTAATACGAATCTCTACTTCTATACTATAAAAAAGAAAATATTGTTTTGTTGGTAAATTAAAGACATACTTTACTTTATTATAGGAATACCAAAAAAAATTGATGATCACACTGAGCACTCGATTAAACGAGAGAAAACACAAATGATGAATACCACTCCACTAGCTACATCCGTATATTTCGGCGGCGGTGGAAAAAAAAAATTATTCGAGTGGCAACACCGAGAGTGGCGGAATGAAAAAAGGTCATTCATCCGCTCGCAGCTGAAGTGGTGGCAGGGTGCTCTGCGGTATAAGGGTGGGAGGGTTGTGTGCCGAGCACTCGTCGCCTTGGATGAAGATGATGCTGGTACCTCCAAAAATAAACCTTTTGGGGTTTCATTGCGTGTCTTGCGACTCCTTCGGTTGTTTGAAGTCGTAACGTGTTGGTAAAGATAATTTATTACCATCAGGTCCTCATCTTACCACGATTTGAAGTGATCGAGTTCTTAAGTAGACAGCTGATCGGCAGGTATGAGCCGAGATTTACATGATTTTTTTTTATGACGAGACGAGAGGGACGTTCACTTAATGGTAAGTGATAGGCATGCCCATAACGTGGCGCTAGTTAAGATGGTTTGCACTGCACCACATTGCGCTCGTCGCCTGAGACAAAAGATATTGAGTCTCATTACCCCGGTAATTACACTAGTTACCGCGCCGTTTAAACCGGATGAGTGTATTATGTTGCAGTGTTTACTATCAGTTCTGTCTATCATCAGATGAAGTTTGTGGTGATCTCGTTGTTTAGTTCATTGTCGATCGATAGACGTCCACTGCTGGACAGATGCCTCCTCCAAAGATCTCCACATCGATCCGTTCTGCGCTGTCGACAATAAGCGGTTTCTTGTGACCAAATTGTTGGTCATTGTCAGCATGGCTTCCGGTACTACTAGGCCATAGGCCATCATACGGGTTCATATGGAGGGATTTATGCCGTTTCCCAACACGCTGACCCAATGCGGATTCGTATGAGTCAGAGCCTCGTTTGTTGATTAGAAGGCTGCACCACGAGCTGGCGAGGCTGGCTTGGGTCCTGCGAGTTGTAGTTAAATAATTAGTAAAAGGTGGGAAATTTTTAAATCCACTTGTAAGGGGTAGTGTGAACAACCTCAACGTAAACCCAGACGTGATGGTGTACCCTCGTAGCTATAGAGATCGCTACGGTATTGAATGGCTCTTGGTTCGCAGCGTTTCCTATTTATTCATTAAAAACGTTCGCGGCTGCAGGACGGGATCATTTATTCAAAGCTGCAGAGGCAGCTCAGCTTAAAGAGACTGCTGACTAACTGCCTCCATCGCGCGGTACGACCGAGTGCAAAAAAAAATGTCTCCGTACACAAATATCAAAAGGCCTCCGATAAAATGCTATCTAATCTGAAAAGTTACATGAAACTAAAACGTAATTAAGGTTAAGATTAATTAAGATTGCTAGACTTAAGTGGCAGTGAGCAGGGCACATTGCTCGAAGGTCCGATGGAGCAGGAAGGTCCTCGTGGTGTTGGAATCACACAAGGTGGACTGACGATCTGGTGAGAGTCGCGGGATTAACCATGTGGGGATGTTTGGGGAAGGCCATTGCTTTTGTATATTATTATCTGTACTTGAATGTAGTAATATTTATTTGTACTACATATTCATATTAATGTCTATCAATTATGATTTCATTTATTTGTCAGTACAACCCACTGTCGATTGGACGAGTATTCCTGTTAATCATTATATATGTAACCTAATTGTAAGGTCCATAACATTGATCCAATAAACAAATACAATATAAATAAATATATATAATCTATTATATATTGCCTGATGATGATGACATACAATCTTGTAAGTCTTTAAAGTAGAACATGTATTACTTGCTTAGAGAATTTGCAGTGGTATCTAAACGTAATTGGGTTCATATCGAAAGACCTCGATGGTTTGTATACAATTTTCATCACACGCAAATGCATATATAAACTAGCTTTTCCCCGCTCGCTTTTAGTACTAGATTTGAAATTTGTCTGAAATATACCCGCCCGAGCTCCTTTTCGCTATTATGTTATAACTCCCTCCCTTCTCTTTTGGAGGGGTAACTCGTCGAGTTCTTTGGCGGAAGTTATCAATAAATAAATATTAACAATCTTTATTCTCGCTAAATATCTGGAAATATCTGTTCCTCGTCCACTTTGCTGGTCGTAATGTAGCCTATAACTCCCATTGGGTTAGGATTTTTGGAAAATTCGTTCCTAGATGACCTATGTTCGGCAAAAGGAATGCTAACACCAAATTTCAAGTTTCTAAGTCTAACGGCTCCAGAGGTATCGTGATGTATCTCTACATAGATGGAAATCTGTTATATATGTAGAGAGATAGAGATCCGGTTTAACTTCAGCGTTTTGCAAACGGGAAGCGCATTAAGATCTCGTTTCATTATTCATAAAGAAATCATTGCAGCGTTTCGAAATCAGCTGTAAACAAAGTAGCTTAAAACCTCGAAATACTTCATCCCGTTCGAGACTGCGGGAACATCCCGGAGCGAGGATCAGCGCGGCTCAGCCGGGATTTAACGGAGCCAAGTATTAAAAACTGATGTAAAGTCGATTCGGTACTGTCGAATAACGCTTTACGTACGAAATGCACTGCTCTTTGTAATCTCGGGCTTTCTATATAAAAAATTATCGAGGGTTAAACAGTCGTGGGATACTAAACATCATCAGACCATAGACGTCCACCGCTGGACATGTGCCATAACGATCGGTCCGCCGTTACTATAGCTTTCGGTAATGCGAGGCATAAGCCGTCGTTAGAAAGAATTCATATGGGGGATTTGGGCCATTTCCCACAACGCTGGCCCAATGTGGGTTGTTGGGAACCAGAGCCTCGTTGTTGTTTAACAGGGTGAACTACGAGCAGATGAGGTTAGCTTGGGTTCTGTGAGTATTGAGCGGGGATCCCTTACACCCCTAAATTTAATTATTCATTATGATAACATTCCTAGTAATTTGCTTCACCCGTATTCACGAGAGGACTGTGAAGAATATTTAGTCTTCATCATCATCATTGTCAACTGATAAACGAACACTGCTTGATATAAGCCACCCGAATAAGTGGAAGATAGTAAGGAATGAGGAAATTAGTTTTTAAGACAAGGAAGATGATAAGTGAGGCAATGCTTAAAAGTGCACAACAAGGCCCGGACCCGCCATGCGCAGGGGAATGAGAAAAAAAAATATAAAAAAAAAAAGATATAAGCCACCCCTAAAGATTTCCACACCGATCGGTTCTGTGTGTTTAGTTTTATTAGATACTAGGCCGTAATATAGAATTAGACTTGAAATTTGTCTGAAATATTCCTAGGTAATAACCGCAACTGCAGTTGACTTTCTATAGCAACCGTTACCATAGCAACCGCTTGAATGATACCAAATAAAAATGGCTATAAAAGTTGATTAGAAATGATGATCTATGAAATTCAAACAATAGTCTGTAACCATGTACAAATCATTCCGCGGCGAATGTTTGTTTCTATGTCGATAGGTTCACTTGTTTTCACGTGATTCGCGAATAAAAGTAACCGAAAACGCGAAATAAATGTACAAAAAAAAAATCGTACAAAGAAATAACGACAATGTAGCGCTAGCTTCTGCTAGTCCATTGAGAACTAAGATGTTAGTTTCGTTTCTACAGTAATTTCACTAGCTGCAGCGCCTTTCAAACCGGAACACGGTGCTTGCATTACCATGATCAATATTAGGACCTAATGTAATAATTCTTCGTGCTGATAGAATATTCTAAATGTACATAAATGGTTATACGGCACTTTAAAAGTTAACCTCCTTCCAAAGCCGAAGCGGTGCCGCAGGGTGAATAGAGGGCTAATATCTAAGCTAAATAACTTGATGCTTAGCTGCCAAACGAGTTTCCACCCTCATCCACCGGTCAAAAGAATAGATGAATATTAAATCTCCAAAATTTTTCATTTCGTTTGCTTAGCATTTCTCCCGGCCGACCACACCCGGCTGGATATTAAAAGCCGATATTAAACTGACTCCGGCCTCTTGGTAAACAGCCAGACATCGCGTTATATTAGTTTATCTATTATTATAACAAAGTATATGGTGCCTGTAGCTCAGTGAGGAGTAACTACAACCAGGGTGCGAGGGTTCGACTCCCGCCGAACTACTATTGACTGCAATCTTCGCGAGGAAACCAAAATGTTCAAAGAACAATAGCTTTCGGAGATATTGGCGGCAGATCTATATTGCCGGAGACCGTCCGACAAACCGTACTGTGTTCCGGTTTGAAGGGCGCTGTAGCTAGTATAATTACAAAAGTAACGAGACTCAACGTCTAGTCTAATGAGACGACCAATATAATACAGTATATATCAACGTTACTAGGGCTACATTGTTATGAGTAGGTGTATCACTTACCATCAGATGATCCATCAGACGCTCTCGTCAAGTTGTCGAGATCTTCTGAGCAGGATGCTCACCTAAAGGTAAGTAAAACACTGGTCCCTAACATTGCTCTTCGGTAAGAGACATGAGATATTAAATCGCGTTACCCTATAAATTTTAATAGCTGTAGCGCCCTTCAAACCGGAACATGGTAATGTTTGCACAGTGCTGTTGGACAGTGGAAATAGGAGCCGCGGTGGTTAAATCGTCTCTGCGGAGATGTTGATCAGTTTCATTTGCATTAATGCGCATAGCCGATGCGATATGACGTCGAGCTTTTACGAGGTCCACGCGGTACCGGACCTCCGAAATTCGAGCTCGACCGGACCTCCGAATTTCGAGCCCGATTGGACCTCCGAATTTCGAGCTCGACGGGACCTCCACGTCATTTTTGTTAAAAGCCCTCAACCCGGCTAAAAGCCGAGTGCGCCCGCGGTCGACGGCTAGCCGGCACGACTGCATGCTTAAACAAAACATACTTCATGCACTTAGCCATGATTACTTTCAGACTTATTTCTTTAACACTCAAATTTAAGTGAAGTTTACTAATGATTGGTTTCCGTACACCGTTATACCATCGCAGCTTTCGGACATTCGCCATATGGTAAGTGATACGCCCGCTCATAACACTATGACATATACTATGACACTAGTAAACATAATATGCAAAGCACCACATTGTGCTCGTCGCTTTCAAATATAAAATATACGAACTAGCTACGGCGCCCTTCAAACCGGAACACAATAATATTTTCACACTTCACTCCTGCTTAGACTACAGTCTTACTACCAATACCAATTCCTATTCCTAGTGCTAAACAGTAGCATGCAATAATTACTCTGTTCCAGTTCGAAGGGCGTTGTAGCTAGTTAAATTATAAAGGTAACGAAACTTACTATCTTATATCTTAAAACGTAGGGCTTAATGCGGTGTAGTGTACGTCATAACTGGCGCTATGGTGTTATGGGTTGGCGTATCACTTACCATCAGGTGTACGTCACGCTCGTCTCGTCGCTTCGTTACAACAATAACTTTAATTAGCTTTTAAGTTAATTATAAACTATTTATAAGTTAGTATTCAGCTTAATATAATATACATGCCGATTGCTGCTAGTATTAAAAGCTTCGATAGTAGCTTAAAGCTGTATACAGTAACTACCTTTGCGTGTTGATGCTGACCAGCAAAGCTTCCTCCTGAATCCTTTGATGTTCCTCAAGTAGTTACTTTGCATTAGATTAAGTAACTGAAAATTGTATGTATATAGGAGTGTAAGGGTCCCACACAACAACTCACAGGACCCAAGCCAACCTCACCAGCTCGTGGTGGACCCTGCTAATCAACAAACCAGGCTCTGGCTTCCACCAACCCGTGTTCCAGCGTGGTGACAATGGGTTAAATCCCTTCATATGAACGCTTACGACGGCTTCTAGTGTTCGGCGGTACTGAAGGTCATGCTGACTGTGGTGGACGTGGGCAAGACGCTGGAACTAGAGAATAGCGGGATCGAGGTGGATAACTCAGGGGGTGGCCTATGTCCAGCAGTGGACGTCTACCAGCTGATGAGGATATATAAGGAGTGGTGAGTAAAGTAAGAACAGATCCAGAACTTCAACGATCTACCTAGATGCACCTATACGTTCACCTGATGGTAAGTGATACTGCCTGTAACAACGTGATATTAGAATGGTATGTATTTCACCACATTGCGCTCGTCGCCTGAGACATAACGACTCTCAAACCGGAACACAGTAATGTGTCTACACTACTGTTCGACGGTGGAAATGGTAGACGATCTCCGGCAATAGAGAGCTACCAGTGCATCTAGTATAATAGGTCTTGATTTTGGTCTTAACGAGACCTAGACCAACGTTACTCATCATAGTTTATGATTCATGTAGTTATTATTCGTACAAAGTGATGAGACTGGTGAGACCTTCACGTGATGGTAAGTTACACCTATCTACAAGTTGATAAGTTTCACTACTCCAGTAATTACACTAGCTATGGGGTCCTTCAAACCGGATAACATTAATATTTGCAGAGTACTGTTTGTCGGCTCCAATAGGAGCTGCGGTGGTACCTACCTAGATGGTCAGCAACAGAGACCTACCAGTACTACATAATTTAGTGGGATTATTTAGGTATTAGGTGGTGATGATGACGTCACCTCCGCTAGATGTTCACCTGAAAGGAAATCCATTTGGCGAGCTGGAGCAGTAAGTGCATCTTGCATAATTGTACCCCCGCGCGGTAATCACACGTCCGCTGTTACCGTAACCCATTTGCACCGTTCCATAAATCATACTTCCGTGCTATACCACCACGATGACTAGCAGCTTCGGTACAAATTTTGCACCCTCAAAAGCTGGAGCATGGAGAAGAGGAACCATCAGTAAAGACTCTTTGTTTACTGGCGACAGGTTTCTTGCCGGAGACCGTCAAGGTATTGCAGTCGACAAACAGTCGTGTGGTAAATATTACTGTACTCCAGTTGGAAGGGCGCTGCAGCTAAAGTAATTACTGTGGTTACGAGATTCTTCTAATAAATGCAGGTCACAGTTTTTCACATCCAACCGCTTTTACAAGGCTCCTCCCTTCTACCATATCAGTCTACTTCTCTGATGCATGGTCTCCACCAGTTAGGTTTGGTAACACTGCAGCTCCTATTTCCTCCGTCAAACGTTCCAGGTTGAAGGGCGCCATGGCTAATGTAATTACTGCGGTAACGCGACTCACCATCTTATGTCGCGAGTGATGAACACGATGTGATGTTGTGTAAACCATTCTAACTAGCGCCTCGATGTTACGGCAGGCGTATCACTTAACATCAGGTGATCTTCTTGCTGCCGTTGTTTCGTTGAATAAAAGACATCCTATATACAATGTAGATTTCATCTGATAGTGATCATAAATAGTCTGATTTAAGTATGACATGTGATGGTAAGAGAATATATTAAGGAAAGCATCTGATGATAATGATGAAGAGATACAAGAGACCACAAATTAGTGACTGAAATGAGGAGCAGCTTTTAAAGTGCACCCTCGTCTCCAGTGATGAGCTTAAAGTGGTGTAGCGTTTATCATCTTAGATTCTCCAAGTTTTTATGAGTAGGATTTTACCATCAGATAAACGGCTCATTAATCAAGTCTTTGAAAAAATTATTTTTTTTAAATTGTCAGTGACGGACAAGCTGGACGATCAGATGTTGGTAAGTGATACACTTACTTATAATGTGGTATAAGTTAGGATATTATACACAGCAGCGTCTTGTGTTCGTCGCTAGGAAACGTAAGATGTTAACTCTCGCTACGTTAGTCATTTCACTAGTTACAGCGCCCTTCAAACCGGAACGCAGTTATGTTTACACGACTATTGTTTGCCGGCTGCAACGAACATTACGCTGGTATTTGACTGGACGGTCTCTTGCAACAGAGACATGTTAAGTTACATAGTTAATATATTAATGAAATTTGGCGAAGTTCTCAGTTTAATGGGTATAACTCGGTAACAGATTTTAAAATGGATGACAACTTGCGCGTTGCTTTGTGCCGCCGCTGAGTGAGTGACTATGCAATTTTGCGCCGCTCACTGTTGTCATTCATTTCAGTGCGGTTTCCGAGTCTGATGGATCTTGCCTGAAGCCTTCGCTTCGCTACCTCTGCTCGTGAATTCTCCATCTGCTTTCCAATCATATTTGTATATTACCAAGTCTAAACTACGGAATACCTGAATTAATTTTAGGTTTCAACATATGTTAGTTGAGGTAAACTCTTAAAATAAGATACAAAGGGAAAACAAAGACAAGGGTTCATTTGGAGGTATTTGGGTCATTTCCTACCACGCTGGCCTAATGCGGGTTAGTAGGAGTTAGAGCCTCGTTTGTTCATTAGCAGGGTGCACCACGAGCAGGTGAGTGTAGCTTGGGTACCGTGGGTTGAAACTGTTATAGTACTAAAGGATGCTGCCCAGCGAGATCGAGAGAGGAGACATCACGCTCGGAGACAAAGTAGTCATGGCGGTAACGCGCGTCATCATGTCGGACCATTGAAAGGTGTTCTTCTACCTTTGGGATTGTCGGGGGTCAGAACGGGTGTTCTTATCGCCTTCTAAATGACCCTGAAGAGAACAACGGCTGAACGTGGTCTTCAGTCATTGAAGTACTCACGAGGCTGATTCAGTCATTGAAGTACTCACGATAGAGGCTGATAGAGTCTACATAATGCAGATCCCTGGACTAGCTCTCCTAGCATAGAGTTAGCGAGGCCGCGATTGTGTTCCGAACTAAGATCCCGTGACTTCTCCGAGGTGACCTCCGAGGGATAAAAATCTCCACATAACTCTGACTTCCGCCCAGAAAGCAGAGTAACTTTTCAAGGATTTTTCTACCCTCAAAACAAAGAGTGCCCTGATTTTTTGTGCGGGACCCCTTACAATACGATATTTAAATGTATTTCTGAAACTATGAACACTCTTATTATCCAATATATAACGAACTATTTGAACTTCTTCGTTATTATATATTTATGTATATATATACGTATATGTACTAATGTACATGTATATGTGTGTATAGATATATATATATATATAATCATCTATGTGGAGTCTCATCATGATATATGGAACCGTAAGGCTTTGATATTTGATTGGGAATATTCCTCTTGCCCAGTATAGGTCAACTAAGAACGGCTTCTATGAAATCTTACTACCAAAATGTAGGGGTGTTAGTAACGTGAATGGACCCGGGGGGCGGTGGGAATATTTCTGATTAATTTCAGATGTAAATTTGAAATCTAATTCTATAATACTGCCATCAGTTTCAGGGAACGGTTAGTAATTTATTTCGATTCAATGAAATTGACTTTGTCTCCTGCGTTGAAGTATTCATATGAGGCTGTATGTCAAGTTATAGTGCATTTAGGAGTGGGGTGAGATAGGGGGATGGTGTGAGAGACGACTCGTACAGGATACAACAGCCCCGGGCGCCGCGACCGCAGTCTGTCTGTCGCGCGGCTCGCTAACATTTGGCGCAACTTTTAATATTATCTAGATTATTACATTCGCAATATATACTCTGTAAAGTCTGCATGGATTTTACTATATAATAGCAATAAATTTAACCAGATATTTAACAAGGGTGTAAGAGCCCAAGTCAACTTCACCCTGCTGAATGACAGACGAGGCTCTGACCACCCACCAACACGCACTGGGCCAGCGTGATAGGTTACAGTCTCAATAAACTCCAATGAACGATCTGGAGATCTTAGGAGGAAGACTATGTCCCAGTAATGGACGTTTGCCAGCTGATGTTAACAGGTATAAAGTGATGTATATCTTCTTTTCTTAGTCGCTCTAACCTAAGTGGTAATATTCTGATAGATTGGGGATGCAGATCCACTCATAATATCCCATCACCTCCACCTGTTGGCTTTTAATCAGTGACATTCGCACATCAGATCTCTGTTCTCTGTTCCATGTGGTCTTATAGATAAGACGTTATATGTATATGATTTGGTGAGAGTCGCAGGAAGCAATTGGATGCAGGCAACGCGGGACCCATCGACGTGGAGCTCTTTTGGAGAAGCTTACGTCCAGCGGTAGACGTCAATCGGCTAATGATGATGATGATATATATATGGTTGTTGTTTCAATTGTATCATTGCGATAAATAAATGTTTAGCTCCCCTGCCAAATGTTGAAGCTTTGACCATTGATATTTATGGCGTGTCGACGGCATCGTTCCGCGGTTTACAATCCCCCGCGCCGTATAAAGTCGCTGCTAATGGTATTCATGCGGCCATCATCACATGTGTTCACCATACAGTACCATAATAACATACAGGTACACCAGGGAATAGCGAACCGGTTCCAATTTTCGTGGTGATCGAGGAATGGTCTCTTTAAGACGACTGTTCGCATAGATACTGTTTGAACAAGTAACCTTTACTTTTCAGTGATCACCACCAAAGCAACTATTTCTGTTATTGCTGATGCTGGTGTTCTAAGACCTTATAACCAGCGTCATATTTTTATGGGTTAGTTTCATCATTTGATAGTGCTTCCTATAAGAAATGAGTAGTCGACTATTAAAGAACAAAATTTAGTTGGATTTTTGACACCTTCTTTGTTCCATGAAACGGGCGTGATGTTTATCTGACACAGCATCATATTGTGCTTGTTGCTTTAGTACATGATACTTTAAGTCTATTTCAGTTATTTCTCTATCTACAACAGCCTTCAAACCGGAACACTGTTACGTTTGTACCGTAGTGTTTCACGGCTGATATATTAGCAGCGGTGGTACTTACTTAGTCTGTAGCAATAGATAGTATTGAGAGTTCGAGATGAAACTGATGTATGTAGATTATAATAGTTTCATATATTAATATAATTGGTTATATTGTAAAGGTAGAAATCGTTACGTGTAAATGTCTCCAATCGTATCGTGTAAAAGATAGATGGTGAAGGGTAAACATCTCGTCCTCCATACAGCGGACTCTTGGGTATCGAAGTTTTAATTAGACATACTTTGACGTTGTATTATTCAGTGCCACAGGTAACAACACGACAGACTGTTTGTTATAATATTTATGTTTATAGTCTGTTCCGGTGGCGGACATGTGCTTACTATGAATATTTAGCTTCCGGTAAAACATACTTTTAGTGTCTTTTGTCCCTGGAGATACTAAATATATTATTAATATAGTTTTCATCAGAGAAGGTTGTCGATTCGACGCTGATATCTTTAACAAAGATATTTCAACAGACAACCTTAATTAGAGGTTATGATGTTAAATGCCATAAAGTCAAAGATAGAAGCTGGTACCTTCTACCTTGGTGGTATGATTATAACAATTATTAATATTATTTTTATATATATTTGTTATAAACATTATAATTATAAAGTTGTTAAGTCCTCTGTAAGACATCAGTATTTGACTGATTTTTTTTATTAACACATTACTTATAATGATTCTACAGTTTTTTTTTAATTTGATATAACAT
Source organism: Troides oblongomaculatus (assembly GCA_029032895.1). NCBI lineage: Eukaryota > Metazoa > Arthropoda > Insecta > Lepidoptera > Papilionidae > Troides > Troides oblongomaculatus. The sequence goes on along the minus strand of JARDWC010000431.1, from coordinate 12,735,243 downwards.
ACTCTTCTATATCTTTCCATTGTTAAAATAGTTCATACAGCTTTTTTTTTATTTATATAAGAAACTAAAGTTACTCTGTATATGAAGGCCACGAGTTAAAGAATACGCGGGCTGATGCCATAAATTCCAAGTCGACTTTTATCAACGTGGCCACTTAAACGCGTGTGATTAAACTTCGTAACAGGCTGTAAAAGATTTCACAAGGTTAGCGATAAGCAAGTTATAATTGGGTTATCCTTGCAATACTTACAATCTTACGAGAGGATAACGAAGGACCAACTCCAACAGCTTCATTTTGACCGCAATATCTTTCGAGTTGTTCAGTTACTTTACATAAAAAAAATATATCAATCTAATTAGTATTTTCTTTATATATATAGTAAGCTATATAACCATAAATTCACAAGGATCATTTATTTATTTATATGATATATGCGATATCTTCAACTAAAGATACAAAGGGTGGATTTAATACCATACAGGAATATTCTAACAGTCCATCTAGAGGAAGAAATTAACTTGTTAGCTGCATGTAGGTGTGAGAATATTAAATTAACCAAAAAGTTATAAATATATACATCATAATGTATTCCATATATATTATATATACATATATTAATGAAACCGTTGGTAGCGGAAATGTACACGCCCAGGATACTTTAGCTCTCATACTTTGATAATACTGTTGTGGTACTAGATTTGTAATTTGAGTTATAACCTAGCCTTGAAAAAACCCTATCACTGTACCGACTACACAACACGTGTCTCTGGAATCGAACTAGCGAGTTCCATTTTACTAACGAAGTGGTTACTGTGCCGTGGAGACAGTTAAAGATAATCGCATAGAACAGAATCTGCTATTGTTATGCGATAGTATCTCACGAGACTAATATTAGTATATAACGTGGTATACGTAAAATAAAGTGTTTCATATAATTTTTTTTTTATTTATTTCATTACAAGCTAAGCTTGAAATCCTGTAACATATTCCGCTTATAATATTTATAGACAAGCGTGTGTTGGCTTATCAAAACATGGTATATTTTAAAGGCGAAGTTCGCAGCTGTGTGACTTTTGTGTTGGTCCGTTCAATTTTTATAGTTTTTTTTTGGAGTCTAAAAGAATACACGTCCTGCGAAATTTTAAGCTAAAATCTAGATTTTTAATCCTCGCAAAGCTGTGCCAGCTTTAACATGGCAACATCTTCTGTGCGGATGCACTTTAACTTATTAAAAATGTATGCATTAAAAGGGTGGGGTGCGGGTGAACGAAGGTTTAATGCATTAATGTGTACATAAATAGGGTTCCTTTACACAGTGGTGGATATTATTCTTGTGCTGATTACGAGACGTAGTTACTACCATCAGCTGATAGACGTCCACAGCTGGACAAAGACCTCCCCCAATGATGTACAAAATTGGCACGAGTTGCCGTCGTTCGTAGGGTTTCATATAGGGGATTTCGGCCACTTCCCACCATGCCAGTGGGAGCCAGACACGAGCTGGTGGGAGCCATAGCTTCGTTCGTTGATTAACAGGGTGCACCACGAGCAGGTGAGGTTGGTTTGGATCCCGTGAGTTTTTGTGCGGGAATCCGTTACACCCTAATTAAAATCATACAGAACCCAACAACCTTATTTCAAGTTACCTGATTATTCGCAAAATAATTAACAAGTAAGCCGCGCCAAGTTTAATACCGTCCATGTTCATCAGCGGACTCCCGGAGGATTGAGGAGTATTGGTGGTGAAAGAAATTTAATAACATTATAGAATTTTGAAATATTTTGAAACTTATCTTAACTTTGCATGGTGTTAAGTAATAAGCCCGCCAAAGATGGTGGTGAAGACTACACATTCAGAATACATTAGATTAGTAGCTTTGTTTTTTTTTTCTTTCGTTTTACGTTGGGGAAATGCCTACGCATACTCGTCCTCGCGGGGCAAGGACGGGTTATGTCGGACTTGCACCGACTAAAACCCCCACGTTGTTCCCGACTCGTCGCCTGGTGGCAAGGGTATGGCTTGGTGCCTTTGTCCGCGACCCTCACCGGCCGCGGAGGATAGGGAGAGCGGCGCATCGTTACACCGACTCTCCCCTTCCCCCGAGGCCCCACTGCCGCCGCCAGTAGTTGTAGTATAGTAGCGGCCAGGTTAACCAATCTCCATACGCGGCCACGGACTACACTCCATTTTTTTTATTGTTTTACATGTCGGATATTCCTTCGCATATCTGCTCTCGCGGGGGCAAAAACACGACATGTCGGACTTGCACCGACTAAAACCCCCACGATGTTAGACCGTCGTGGCTTTACTGCGGGTCCGCGGGAGCGCTTACGCACATCTCCGCCAACTGTCAGCACCTGCTTCACCGCGAAGCTTTACCTGGCGGGAAGAGAAAGGGGAGCGCTGTTTAACTCCGTAAGGGCGCGTTGGAACTTACAGCGCGCCTTCCTCTCCGCTTCTTATCCACATGGGTAACGGATACTCCAAGTCCAGAGGCCATTAGAGTTAAAGAAAACTTTCCTGACGCCCTGCGGCAGATCTGGTCTGGGGTTCCCCCGTCGACTGTTACACGGTCGCGGCTACTGTTCCCCTGCTGCTACTCTACCCCAGTGAACGGTTTAATTGGGCAGTCGGTTCGACTGCAGCGCTCTTTTCTACTTCTAAATAGTGAGCTGTGAATATTACTATATACAGGGTGTCTGGTGGCAGATTCATGTTTTCAAATTTAAATAAAAAATAATATGTTTGACATATAATTTTACTAAAAGTATTAAAAGATAGAGTACAAATGCGGATTTAATTTTTTAAAGATAATGTCATCCAAATGTCTTCCATCCTGTTGCACACACTGTTCGAAACGGAGCCTCGTATTCCGTGCCACACGCTGCAGTAAACTTGGTTCAATTGCGCTGATTTCTCGCCGAATATTTTCTTTTAAGTCCACAACAGTTCGCGGATTGTTGGCGTAAACTCTCTCTTTGAGGTAGCCCCACAAAAAAAAATCCATTGGAGTTAGGTCGGGTGACCTCGGTGGCCACAGGATGTCCCCAAAGCGACTAATCAGTTTTTGAGGGAGATTTTCTCGCAACAAATCCATCGAAGCTCTGGCCGTGTGTGCGGTCGCACCTGTACCGCATCCTGTTGAAACCACGTGTGTGATGAGAATGATGAATGAGCTCGCAGGTTCGGCAAAAAGAAATTCGAAATCATGAGCCGATAATTCTCACCATTGACATTCGTCGCTTGGCCCCGTGCATTTTCAAAAAAAAATGGTCCGATTATCCCATTCGTGGATAAAGCGCACCAAACAGTTACCCTTGGGCAATGTAATGGTTTTTGGTGCTTCAGTCGAGGATTGCGAGTTCTTATAGCTCAGTAACGGAAATTTTGCTTGTTTACGTGTCCGTTTAAATGAAAATGAGCCTCGTCGCTCCAAAAAATGGAATTCACAGTGCGAAAACGCTCCAACATGGTTTCACAAAAATATTTGCGTGACGCAAAGTCTTTTTTTTCAATTCTTGAATTATTTGTATTTTAAAAGGATGAAACTTCATATCTTTTTTCAAAATTTCATGCACGCATGCTCTTGGAAGTCCCAGTGAAGCTGCCCTTTTCCGTATCGAAAGTCGTGCATTTTCACGTAAACTGCGTTCAACCAGTTCAATGTTTTCGGGGGTCCTTGACGATCGACTAGGTCCTGGCCGTGGTGTGTTCATAGCCGAAGCAGTTGCGCGGAACCTCTCCACCCACGAACGAATTAAATTCACACTCGGCCCATCGCCTATCCGTCGAATATTGAAATGTGAACAAAACTGTCGGCGAGCGAGTACGTAAGAATCGTTACTCTTGAAAAATGCTTCAATAGCGAACGCGCGATGCTCACCCGACCACTGCGACATCGTGACTAAGAAATCCGCACGATCGGTGATTCTAATGACACCACCTTCCCCACCACCCCGCACTGTTTATAACTTATTGAGATATTCGTTTTTTAAAATATAAATCTGCCGCCAGACACCCTTTATCAGTATATAATAGGTTGGGGAAAAAGAAATCCATTATTTTTTCGTTAGATGGCTGTAGTGATAAATTTCTCCTAAAGGATCGATCAAACAGTTTCAGATTTATGCTCGTTGGAAAGGTGACATTTCGCAGTAAAAAAATTCTTTTGCTGTTTTTTGTTTGGTGCATTCAATTGTGAGTTACAGGGTGTTCAAAATGGAAGTGAACAAAGAGAAAATTCGGTACATTTTACAGTTTTTCTTTGACAAAGGCGAAAATGCAAGCCAGGCGGCTAAAATTGTGAATGGTGTTTATGGACCCGATACTGTAACAGCCAATTATGTGCAATTTTGGTTTCGTAGATTCCGATCAGGAATTTTTGATGTTAAAGATGCACCTCGCACAGGTAGGCCGGTCGCCGAAAATGTCGATAAAATCGGAGAAATGATCGAAGTTCACCGGCATGTTAGCAGTCGTAACATCGCCCAGGAGCTAAAAATGGACCACAAAACAGTTTTAAACCATTTACACAAAGCTGGATTCAAAAAGAAGCTCGATGTTTGGGTGCCACACCAATTAACAGAAAAAAACATGATGGATCGAATTTCCATCTGCGAAGCCTTGGCCAAACGGAATGAGATAGACCCATTTCTTAAACGGATGGTGACTGGAGATTAGAAATGGATCACATACGATAACCCTGCACCTCAAACGGTGGCCAAACCAGGACTAACGGCCAGGAAGGTTCTGCTGTGCATTTGGTGGGACTGGAAGGGAATTATTTATTATGAGTTGTTTCCATATGGCCAAGCACTAAATTCTGATCTCTACTGTCAACAACTGGACCGTTTGAAGATAGCAATTGACCAGAAACGGCCAGAATTGGCCAACAGGAGAGGTGTCGTGTTCCACCAGGACAACGCTAGGACACACACGTCTACAGTGACTCGCCAGAAACTTCAAGAGCTTGGTTGGGAAGTTTTAATGCATCCGCCATACAGTCCGGACTTGGTACCAAGCGATTACCATCTTTTTCTTGCATTACAAAATTTCTTTAGTGATAAAAATTGGCATCTAGGGAAGATTGTGAAAATCGGCTACTAGAGTTTTTTGCAAATAGAGATCAGGACTTCTACGAGAGAGGCATTATGAAGTTACCTTTAAAATGGCAACAAATCATAGAACAAAACGGTGCATATTTGACCCAAATCGGACAATCCGAAGCATGTTAAATAAAGTCCTGAATTTCATATAAAAATAATGGATTTCTTTTTCCTCAATTATATATAATATTAATTAATGTACTATAAATCAGTTTGAAGGGCGTTGATGCTGAAGAAATCGCTGATATAACGAGATACTTTTTATCTTAACATTTTAAGTCTCTAACAACATCATTGTCATGGGTAGGTGTATCACTTACCACGAGGTGAAAATCCACTTCATAATAAATTGTTAATTTTATTGTCCTGTCACATCGGTTTGATTGTGAATGGTGGTAAATCAAACGCGGTTACATTCGGCCCACTCGTACAAGATAAACAGGCCATTCAGATTACGTGGGGTTATTACGTACCCCCTTCCATCCCCAATTGATTAGTGATAACGGTAATCGCAAGATAACAACAGTTAAATAGCTTGGTTTTTTTTTTCGCTTTATATAGGGGAGGTAAATGTTTTTTTTTTTATCCACGGAAGCGAAGATACTGTAGAGACTTTCATCAGATGGTAATTGATACGCCTATTCATAACAACTTCGCGCTAATATGGAAGATATACACAGTACCACATTGTACTCATCTCTCACATCACCGCCTAAGTCATAAGATGTTAAATCTTATTACCTCAGTAATTTAATTAGCTACTCCTTCAAACCGGGACACGGTAATGTTTGCACAGTACTGTTTGACGGCAGTAATAGGAGCTGCGGAGTTAGCTTTTTTTTTTTTTTTTTTGATATCGGTGGTGGAAATGCTGTTACCGCATACCCAGCGTCCTTTTCAGGGGGGGGACGCCGGGTTATGTGGGGCTCGGGGCCACTGAGATGTTGTGCGTGACCCCCATACCCACTAAAACCACCACCGCTTGTCCCGCCATACGCATACTGGAGACGCCCGGGTTTCAGTCAAGCAACTCTCTGGGCGCCTCCTCGTATAAAACTCCTCCTGGTGGGTGCCCGCGGGGAGCAAAAGCACCCACCTGCCGTCCCGTACCGGCCCCTTACGGGACCGGCATGTTGGAGCTCTCCGACCCCACAGACGACCGCGCGCGCCCAAGACGGAGCGCACGCCCGGCCGCCGCCCTCCCGTGAAGGAATTGGGCGGCGGCCTCCTCCCTCCAGACTCCCCCCCCCACTTCGACGAGGGAGGGGGGACAAAAACCAAGACTCCCCCGGGGGACGCACCCCCAGGGGAAACACGACAAAAGGCCCAAAGGGCCACGCCCATGGCTCGAAGGCCCCCTCACACCGTGCCCGGCTAGGGGCCCGTCGCTCACGGCGGGAGGAAGCGGACGGCGTGGTTCTGCCGCCGCGCTCTCCCGCCGGCCCGCCGCCGCCTGCAAGGTGCGGCAGCGGCGTCGGCCTCCCTCGTGCGCTCGGCGGCCTCCTTCTGACGCATCACGGCGCCGCAGAAGGAGGCCACCGCCTTCCAAGACCTCTCGCTGCTCAACATACGATAGATTACAGTCGGCAGCGAGAGGTCACTGCCGACTTGCGCGACGAGGGCGTGGCGCTGCGGCCCCCATGCCGGGCACTACGCCAGAGTGTGGTGCGCCGTGTCAATCGGCGCACCACACTCGACGCATTCTTGCGTCATCTCTCTACGAGCCACCTGGTGCAGGTACTTGCCGAAACATCCATGGCCTGTCAGCACCTGCACCAGGTGGAACGTCAAGGTCCCGTACCGCCGGCTCATCCACCGGGACAGGTGGGGCCTGATGGCCTCCACCGTGTCCCGGCCGGCGGCAGGGTTACCTAACTCCGTCTCCCACGTGGCCGGGTCCGGCCGACGCTCTCCGGCATCCCGCAGGAAGAGGTACACTTCCGCGAGCGACTGCGCCTGTAGATGCCAAGGCGCATCGCCCGCCAGAAGCGTACTCGCCGTCCAGGACACCGTACGGTACGCCCGACAGGCTCGGACCGCCAGGATACGTTGGGCCCTCTTCAACACGGGCCCGTTCCTGGCGGTCTCGCACCTATCCACCCATACGGGCGCACCGTACAGTGCCATACTCCGCAGGATGCCAGAGTATAGGCGCCGACACAAATGACCCGGCCCCCCGACATTGGGCAGCAATCTGCCCAGCGCAGCGGCGGTGGCGGTGAGCTTCGGGAGAAGCCGTTCGAAGTGCTCTCCGAAGCTCCATCGCCCGTCCAGAGTGAGCCCTAAATACTTGAGGGCTCCCCGCACTGGGACCCTCTCGCCCCGGACGGGGATGATCGCGCCAGCTGCGGAGTTACCTAGCCTAACTCGTGGAAACCTTCCACCAGTGAAGTTTTGAATTAGAGACTGAATATAGGTAGGAGGGGGAACCTCATAAAAGCAGGTGGAAGTGGATGGATGTGAAAATCTGTGGACTGAATTTAGTAGACCATAAAGCTCATATTAAACAGTGAAGAATTATATTTTTTTTATAGTATAAACTAGTGTTTGAATACGACTCCACCTGATGGTAAGAGTTGATGAAATCTGTGATGATTGAGAGTACTAAGAAGAATTCATTTACTCCTCTCTTAAAGAGTCTTTCATCATATCAAGGTGATAGTACCAACGCCAGCATCTCTCATCTCTTTAGAAAGATGTAGTAGTAGTAATTGCAAGTATTGCAAGCTCTCACGTTGTTTATTTAACTTCATCATCATCATCATCGTCATTTCAACCGATGGATTTCCACTGCTGGACATAGGTGTTTTATGTGTTCCGATCTTGCGCTGTTTGAACTTGACTCCTAGCGATTATTCTTATCTCCTCTGTCTACCTATTGATGGATCTGCTCACGTTGAGCTTTCCGGTGTGAGGTCGCCATTCCAGCACCGGAAACTAACATATTTTTAACTCAAGGTCACGATTAAAGTACACTTAACAGAAATTTATATAATTTTTCGATATCGCTATCACTTATCGTTCGCAAGACTCGTAATAACCCCACCGTTGTATAACTCGTTTAACGTTTACCGTTGCTTTGACATATTAATACTGAAGCGTAATTGTAATCGTTGTATAATCGATTTCGATTGTCTTTTACAATGATTATATATGAGATAATCATTATAATAACAGTGATCTTCTATATTCTATATATAGGCTTTCACCAAACTTTAATATATTTAATATATTCTAACATAATAAAGGAAGCACAGGAAGAATGGGGTTTAAAGGGTCCCGCACAACAGCTCACGGGATCCAAGCCAATCTCACCTGCTCGTGGTGCACCTTGATAATCAACAAACGAGGCTTTGGCTCTCACCAACCCGCATTGGGCCAATGAGGTGAAAATCGGCCCAAGTCTCTCCATATCTATGGCTACAGTACCCTAGTACACGGCGGATCCGGAGGTCATACTAACTGCGACCGATCGATATGGAAATCTTTGGAGGTCTGTGTCCAGTGGTGGGCGTCTGTCAGCTGATGATGATGATTTTATACTGAAATTATATAATAAATAAAAAGGCATCGTCGTCTCTATTACCTGATGATGTTGAGCGCTTGGTCATATTAATTCTTATAGCTCATCTCAGCTCATATGATATTGGGCTCGCGGACCCGGATTCACAGCCGGTTAATATGTCGTGTCGTATAGCCGCTTCTCATATATAGTAATACACGGTACATCTGTGGTATCAAACGGCAAGGGCTCATTTAGCAAATCCGCGGCCGCGGCCCAATCTCTATAAACGAATCAATGTGATTGCGCTCCGGGGTGGACAGCATCCACCTCATTTCGTTCCCAGAGGTCCGAACTCGACGACAAGCAAAAGCGAATTCATCTTAACCATGAATCACCGAAAAGATCAGAACAATCACCAAACATGCGTGATACGCATGGCAACAGTATGGTGTTGTCGAAACGAATTATTTCACTACTAGCTCCAACTTCATATGGACATTGTAGTATTTGTATACTACCAATAGCAGTTATAAACGCTCCTATGCTATATCTACTTCTAAATTAATTAATACAGGATATCCGGACAAAATATTCAAAGCCGATCCGGTCAAAATATACGGACAAAAACAGCGCCGTTCCTTTATCTTGGGAAGGACCTTGTAGCAAATGACCTTACTAGTCTATCGATATTTAATATGTTGATTAGCGTATTGTACTGCTGTGTACAGTACGTAATCTGATTGAAGATTGACTTATCATCAGCTCGTTGCTCAGTCGAATAATAAAATATTTCCGCTTCCGCTCGTCACCGTATCCACTGCTAGTTGTTGGAGGCAAATCGTCTCGTTACATATTCAGCCAGTGTATAGTTTGCTTGTTATGCGTTATGATAGCTAACATATTACTGTCGTGTATACTTTATCGAGTTAACACTGAATCGCTTCGTCGGAACCTCTGGGGGGGAGGGAGGTCCTGATCGCTAGCTTTGTAACGGGAATGTCCTCGGTTCGATTCCGTAACTAAATGGTGTGGTTGAATAACAAACAGAACTGATACAATGAGGAATCCTGTTAAAGGTCCTACCATCACTTATTGAGAACAGAAAATAAACTTTACTTCAGCGGTTGATTTTGAGCATTAGGTAATAATACATTGGAATGATGGTGATGGTATATTAATTCTTGTTACCTTGGTAATTAGCTACATTGCTCTTCAAACCGTACACTAGTGTTTATACACTGTTTTGTTAGGCGATAGATATATGTGCTGTGATTTCACGGTTTAAGATTACCATAAGTTAGGGATTCCCAAACTTTCATCATTCCAGTACTTTTTAATAAGACTTCATGAATTTCAACACTGATCGTTCCACCCCTACTCCTCAATAACGTTTAGTTCCTCTTAAGATCTATTATCCTTCTAAACTTTTAAATATACTCACTGTCTCTCTTTTTATTCTGTATCACCTTAGTAAGTTAGTAGTCACAAGTTATAGACAATCTTCTTCTTCTTGCTAGACTTTGTTATTCTTTAAATCTTTTTTAATCGTCGACCAAGTAGTCGGAGATCGAGATCCAGAGCTGCCCTTATCATATTAGTCGATATAACACCATATACTAATGTTTATATAAGTTAACTGTTTTAACTTCTCGACTACTTTTAGATATCTTCAACGGAAGGCCCTGTGCTACAGATTGGATAAAACTGTTTTAGGAGATAAAAAAGTAATTTTAAGTTACGTTCAATATACTGTGATATGTTAAATTGTTTATATAAACAATTATTTAAAAGCTCTTTAGGTAATTATAAGAAAAGGTTGAGGAGAAATGTACGTAAGAATACATTATTTGCATTCAGACTTTTATATGAACTTGACAACGGTTTCTTTCTATTACTTTTCTTTTGTTTATTTCACTAAGCGACTAGACGGACGAGATGTCCTGGTGGTATCCTTGTAGTGTGTATACCATGCCCATAATAATGAAGCGCTAGTTATCATGATACACATATAACTATATTGCGCAGATCCCCTTGAGAGATTAGAAGTTACTCCCGCTACCCAAATGATTTTATTAACGATAACGCCCTTCAAAACGGAATATATTCTTTCATCTAATAATAATAATAAAGGCGACGAGTTAAACTTATTACGAACTAATTTGAATTATGGTAAGCTGCCATTATATTTCCATCAGGACAAACCTTAGAATTACTGTTTGTTTATCATATTATTGCGTTGTGTCAAAACCGGCGCATGACATCTTGAGCTGCAAAATTTAATATACAGCTCAGCAAATACGTGCTGTTTGATTTTGAACTCTATCGCATTAGGATTAAGGGTGAGCTGTAGTTATGCGGGTTGTAATATTGTTTATGCAAATGTTTACATGTTATAGTGGAAGTTTGCAATGCAGATTGGCCAGTTGAGTGAAAATGCAAATAGGCCCGGCCCATTGTGTGCCTGCGCTATGTTCACTGTGTAATTATCGCCTACGTCATATCCTCTTGGGACTGGTTAGTATTATTTTTGTCGCAACAGTCCTTATATAGTCTAACGACGGCATAGTGCATAGATAAATGCATCTGGATTTATTCTCGATCGGAACGCGAACGGCGTCTGCAGGTTGAAGGCATCTATGTATATCGAAAAGCTTCTAGATAAGTGAAGTTACCTAAGTTGAAAAATAAAAACTTAATAATGATGCTATAATAAACATTTTCAGGTCTTAGAAGTACAGTTCTATTTATATAATTCAAAGGTTGGTATTTGAGGATAAATTACATATTGATTACATATACTTGCTACTCACATATTAAAAAAAATAAAACGATACATACTCTTTACTGGATTTATTTGTTATTAAAAATACATTTAACTGCTTCCATGGTACAGTAGCTAAATGCTTGCCTAGTAACACGGAAGTACATGGTTCGATGGCGAAGTTACAAGTGGTAAAGTTTGATTGGTGGAAAAGGATACAGAGCTTTTATTCAAAGGATAAATATCTCTGGTTCATAATAGTATTGCTTTATTCTACTTATATAATCGGCGAGTTCATTATAGTGTATTTAAGATATAACATAGTATACATAGGGATAACTTAATAGGCTATATACAGGGGATATTTTAAAGACAACTTGAATATGATGGTATATTGAACTCTAATTGTTCTTCCTACGTTAAACTTACTCCAGTCGATAACTGAGATAGTTAAAGATAATCGAATAGCATACTGTAAAAGTTAAATATTAAAATTTTAATAATTGATTCGCGGCAGCTCCGTCGTGGTTTAAATAATATTAATATTTAAGCAAATTGGGTGCCCCCAGCAGCCGGGGTCTCCAACTCCTGAGGGGCGAAGTAATTGCCTAATAAAATTTTAATTACACCCAGACAAGAGGTGCGTCACTTGTGTGCATTATTCTCTAATAACAAAGCAATAATAAATTATAATAATATAGATATATTACCATACATATTGTATAGAGAAATCGGAGCATATTATTTTCTTGAAAACACAAAGACATAGTTTCAATAGATTATAGAAAGAGAAGGAAAATATATAGAGTATTTAATTTTTTGTGACTTCTTTGACTTCGCGAGACATTAGCTAACCATTTGCCTTGTAGCAGAACTCGGTTCGATCCCACTTAGAAGATTTGATAGAGAAATCTTTTTTTTTTTGTCTCGGGAGAAAATCTTTGAAAGATACCTTGCTTCTGGGGGCAAGTCAGGGTTATATGAGATTTTTACTCACTAAAACCCGCCCGATGGTCTGCATCAATGCATTCGGAGAGGCTTCGGTTATTAATATAAAAGCAGACTACTTGTTTAAAGCGACATTGCATTAGAAGTAGACTAAAGGATAAAAGTCTCGCAGTATTTCAATGAAAAGTCTACACAAGTGGCTCTTTGTAAGGTCAGAGAAATTACTTTTTTTACTCTTTTGGAATAGATACACCAAAAATCTATTTAGCAGCTTTTTACCTGTCTATTCCAGGTAACAAAATAGCCGGACTGTATTTGAAGGGACAGATAGATGAAGATATTTTACTAAGTTCAATTTTATTTTGCTAATTTCAATTTAAATTTGGTCAGTTTACAAGAGGTGTTAGAAGTCGCACTACTACTCATGGGACCCAAGCCAATCTCACCTGCTCAAGATGCACCATGCTAATTAACAAATGGGGCTCTGGTTCCCGCCAACCAGAATTGGGCCAGCGTGGTGGGAAATTGCACAAATCGGTCATATGAACCCATACATACAATAGGCCCTAATGCCCAACGCTTCCGGAGGCTATGCTGACTGTATATGGTGATTTTTGGGGTGGCCTATATCCAGCAGTGCACGTCTATCGGCTGATTATGGAATAAGCAATACATTTGTAAGAAATTCTTTAGTAATATAAACATAATAAATATGCCGGGTTCATCTGGTGCAGATACAAAACTGTCGGACATATTTAATATCAGACTAAACGTCTACAAATCGGATAAGTTCACGTAAGTTAGCTGCCGGGGTGGTGATGAGAATGGGGGGAGGTCGAGGAAGAGAAAGAGCGGCGGAGGAGTTATTTCAAAGCATCATATGCGTGAAAATTATACCGAGAACCGACCGAGAGGGGTAAGTTTAAACTAGTACTTTGATTCCGACTTCCAGCCGTCTCGATATCGGGATCTGCTCGTGAAATATGTATAGTTTCGATGAAATACGCTCCGCAGCCATATCCTCACTGTACGTGTTTTTATTTCACATTTCTTTTTAGTGTAAACTATGATGATCTTACAAAAGGAGACTACCGTGCGGGGTAAGGACAGAGTTGTCCCAGTTCGGAAACAAAAACCTTGGAAACGGACGCTCTTTCCTCATCCAACCTGTAATCTCGAAGTACTAAGAATATGATTAAGGTAACCTCAGTCGTAGATGACAAGGAAGTGTTTGGGGTTGCGAGCTTTAAAGGACCCTCATTTATTGAATTCTGCCGCTGAACTGAACATCCACGAATCAGCACTTAGGGTACTTAGTGACAGTCTACATAGTCTATTTAAGAGAGAAAATTCCGAGCTTCCGTAGTGGGAATATAAATAAACCTGAGCTTTATCAAATAAAAATGAATACACTTCGCGTCCCTGTAGAATGATTTCGAAAACAATGAAAAGCGAGTCGATGTATCTGCAAAATTCAATTTACCCCATCCCGCTGTGAGTTGCATGGATGGGGTACAATGGGCGGCACATCTATGGCTATTTGCATTGCGCTGAAAGCAATCTGCAATGCAAACACGCTTATTTAATACGTCCGCTTGCAGAGAATCCGCGTGCGCACTTAATACTGGCCCGAAGTGTACGCTGTGGTGCGCGGGATTCATTTTAAACTGTTTACAGCGGTCGAACAACATTTGTACAGTGTGTTGCAAAAAAACTGTTTAACAAAATATTTTTTTTTTTTTATTTTAATAACATTCTATATTTCATCCATTATTTATATTTTTTTTGTAATTGATGTGCTGTTAGATCTTATTTACGACTAATACAAGTTCATCAAACTTAGAATGGATCAGAGAGTTAAATTATATATGTACATATAAAATTGCTTAAGGGAGGAGAATCATCTCTATGCATGGAATCTAAGCATCCTTCTGTAGATATAAATCTCTTCATTGATAAAAAGATAAATATAAAAAATATATGATAAAGTATGGACATGGATTATCTTCTTTAATAGAGCCACTTATATTGTTAAATTTATGAGTACGGATACCAAGAAACCACATAGCTCCAGAGTTCGTTATTAATTCTTCTTGAAGAAGAGATTTAATAGTTAGGAGATTAAAAATACAAATTTATTAAAAAAAGTTATTTTAAGGTTATATGTTAACTGTATGTTGGATATTAAAACCTTTGTATATGCGTGATCATATATAATCGAGGAAAACAAATATACGCTCGCGCCCCTTCGCACGGGGTTGACAATCAACACGCTTCCGGCTAGGCTCGGCCGACATAAACCTACTTTTTACTTAATTACTTTTTAAGTGCGAGGTGTAAACTGATTAGGGGATGTGCAGCGGCGCGCTGGTGATGCGATCGTTTGTTTTAATGACGTCATCAACTTGCGCATTTTAGAGTTCAGCTTTGGGCACGCGGAGTATAAATGCGTTCATGTGATTTCGTGTCCCTTTACTCAAAGTTTCCGATATACTCCAAGATCGAGGAAATCGGTTACTTATATATGTTACTTCATGCTGATGGTGGGTTTGTTGCCAAATACACCCCACCCCTTCCCTGAATAACTCTGTAACTACTAAAATATATCTCGTTTCTCTTAAGCTCTATTGTCAACCTTAACTTTGAAATATACTCTGTGTCTCTCTTTATTATCCATCACCTTATTAAGTTATTAGTTATAATTAAGTCTTTTAACTTGTCAGTATTTCCTCTATTACTAATATAAATTTCTCATAACCTTGATATGACCTTTGCTAATCTAGGTAAGTACTACAGCAGTGCCTAATTCCGCCCTCATATAATACTATACTGTGTATAGGTATTGGATGCGTGTAGCCAAACAGTGGTGTTCTTTGGGAGATGCCCATGTCCAGCAGTGGACTACCATAGGCTGTTGATGATGATTACAATATAAGGTAATACTGAGGTAATATGACTTAACTTCTTACTTCTCAAGACATACGATGCGGAGCTGTTTATATCATTCTAACTAGCGCCGTTTTGTTATAGGCAGGTGTTTCACTCGACTTTGAGTGAGGTTGTCATTCCTTTCATCGCTTTTTATAATATTATAGCCACTGTGTTAAAATTGCTATGAAGTAATAATCCTTAATAAGATTTGCTAGTTCGTATTCGCTGCAGCTTTGAGCACTTTCATGGTAGACGAGAATCGTGGAAAGCTCTTAGCAAGGTCTCCGCTAAATCGCATGTGCGTCCTTCTGGCGTTCGACTGTGCCGCTAAAAGGGGACCCCCATATATCCGCTAACTGCCGGGCTCCATCAGCACACGTCCCCGCTGTTATGATGCAAATGTTAATTGTAAGAGACACGCGAAAAAGCTTTTTGTTTGCGGCGACTACTCCATATTTAATTTACATCAGCCCCGGGGGAGCGCGAACCCCTCACGCTTTCATTTGATAAGTAAATAATGATAATTTAACACGGTTTCAGTTTTGATACGGTTTCAGCTACAAATGGGGCTCATCGGTTAGTTTAGGTTTATGTTATACTCAAAATATACTGCTAATAACATGACAACTTTTACCCCCATTTTGAGAGTATAAGATTCAATTTCGGCGATTTTTTAATGCTTTGATCAAACTTTTTTTTTTTTTTTTTTTATATTGTCACGCCTTTTTCCCAGTAGGGATAGGCAGAAGTGAATAAACCCACGTTTCGCCAGATGTGGTCAGATTAGGTCCCATGTAACAGGGGGCGAGCCTGTTGCCACTTTATTGGGACCACCACATACACACACACATACAAAGATGATATCAGTGTGCGGGTTTCCTCACGATGTTTTCCTTCACAGTTTTTGTATTTTTGATCAAACTAAACGTTTTTATCTCCATCTTATAAAAACATCCCTTTTCACAACAGAGGAGGAATGACGAAATGAAGAAGAAATGGGAGATAAGTAAGGAATGAAAGAGGGATGAATGAAAGATGATAAATAAGAAAGTAGGAAAAAAAATTATAATGTAGCAAAAGACAATGTAAACTGAAAAAACTTTAAAAATGATAGGAAAAGTGATGGTAAATGAAAGTAAAGTAAAAGTAAATAAAGACCCTGGCCCAACCCACGCAGGGGAACAATTTAAAAAAAAACGTCGGTATCGGACTGGTTCCCACTTAGTCACTGATCCAATGACCTGATAAATGACGGTGGAGGAAAAAAGAAACATCTTGGTTGAGTCGATGTGGCCATTGAGAGTGTTCTTGTTATTTGATCCTTAAAATCGTATCCTTAAGAAGAGGACATTAAATGAAATCAGTACTTCTAGATGATGAGATATTTGCCATCAATCACAAATATGAAATTTTGCTACGAAGGTAGATTTACAAAGGCATTTTTGTATAAAAAAAAAAACAATAAATAAGATACTATAAAAGGCTTTGGCTCTTTTTGTTTTTTCAGGATTTTCATTTCAATTAGGCAACGCTTTACTAGTGTAATAGGCGTTGGTTGATACCTAAGTCCACTTGAAATGTGTCAAAGATTATGTACAGATGTTTTAAATTCAGATAGGACATAAAATTAGTTAATAAATATAGCGCTTGTATTATTATTACATATATTGAATAACTGATAAGTTAATACTCAATTGTAAGATGCTACTTGATGAAGGTTTAATTCTTCAGTTATTCAGCCTTGAGATCATCTTATAAATTACCTCGTGGTGATTGTTGACAGAAGTTATGCTCTTGGTATATACTGTGGTTATAAGCATGAGATTTTTTTTATTACTCTGTACTATCCTCTGAAATACGTCAAAAATTTTATGTAACTTTTTCAGTGATTATGTATTTTTATTCTACGTTCTATTTGTAATATCAACTAAGTTATGAGGTGGGAGTAGTAAGTATATACCTATAAGGTGATTTAGGGTCCCTTTTTGAAACTATCTCCGAAAAAATTTAATTGTTTCTCGAAATACGGATACATCTCCATCATTCGATAGACTCCCACTGCTAGAGATAGTCCTCCCCCAAATACCATACATCTTTCATCATGTTTTCAGGGTATCCAACACTTTTCCTTCAACACATCGCAATATAGATACGGAACTTTTTATTACTGGACGTTTCGATATGAGATAGTAGTGGTGAATAAGGAAGTTGATTCTTGCTTAAAGGAAGTACTGTTCTTCATTTAGTCTATGGTCAGTGTGACAGTCAGGAGTACATGACAGATGGAAGCGGGTGCGGTGGAGTCGCGTGACAAACGCGACCGCAACGGAAACGCTGCGGGCGACGCCGCCACTCGGACTTTATCTTTTATAGTATTACGTTAAAGGTAAACCTATTTGAACCTACAGCCCCAAAAAAAAACTTTGTAAAAGGTTTAACATCTAGAGTTGTGGTATCCAAGAGCTAGACCGATTCTTGTTCAGCTTTTTTTCATACCCTTCAAGATGTCAGTAATTCAAAAGATCATCCGTTATAAGACTTTAAACTACTTTGTAGTTTGAGACGGGTGATGAATGGAATCGTGTGCAACAACTCCCGAAACCCAAGCCAACCTCACCTGCTCGTGTTGCATCCTGCTAATCGACAAACGAGGCTCTGGCTTCCGCCAACCCGCATTGGGCTAGCGTGGTGGGAAAAGGTCCAAATCGCCCCATACCAACCCCGACATACGACAGCCCTATAGCCCAGCGGTAACGGAGGCAATGCTGACTGTATGTAGATATTTTTGGGGGAGGTTTATGTCTAGCAGTGGACGTCTATCGGCTGACGATGATGATGATGATGAATGGATGAACATATAAATTTTATGTTTACAGAGGATTTTCGTATGCGGTGCCAAATCCACCCCTCCAGAAGCGACACATGTATAGGGCGCGAGAACTTATTACATTCGCGAACCCCTCAAGTATGCGCCGCGTCCAAATATAATTGAATACTGCGGGATATTTATGGTTTTTGTACAATTTTTATAGCCGCCTGTATTTAACGTGTCTGCAGCGAACGATTATGAAAAGAAGTATGATCTTTGTCCACCCCTTGTTTTATGTGGATTGAGGGTAAGGAAACGTGGACAGATATATAACACTGAGCTACAAATAATCAAGAAAATGCACGATGAATGATCACATCTTCAATAGAATGTGTTAGAGTAAGCACCAAGACAAGAAGAGTGATGGGTGGAGGTATTCACGACCCTCAGATATGATAAATGCGATTTGAGGAGGAGTGTAGCAATCTTTAAGGCAATTTTCAGAATACTTCCTGATCAAATGGAGCGATGAACTGGCCAAGACTATTGGGATTGGATCTGTATAATTAAAATTCGGATTTAGTGCTGCCATGGAAACGTATGTCCTTTAATGGACTGCTGAATAGGATTATGGTGATAATGGATAAGTAATATGTAGGTTCATAATTATACGTTTTTTTTTGGATTAAGTAGGATAGATTTAGGCCAAAATTATATATCATTCGCTGCTTACAGCCGTTGTGTCTACTCTATGGTATGCGTCAGCAACCCCGTGTTACAGCAGAGGGTACCTAAGTGGCGCAAGAAGAAATATGACATTATTCACATTAAATTATAACGAAAGTCCCATGTTTGAGGACTACAAATATTTCTGCTTACAGAAGTAAGGGTGCGTAAGGAAATTCTTTTAGATTTGAAAATGAGTTCGCGAGCAATTCTGTTTGTTGAAAGCCTCTCAGGAAAATAATCTTGGGAGACGTGGAGGGGTTAGAAATGGACACTATACAAAGTCACTAAAACTAAAGGAGAGACAGTACTTGTTATATGTATTAATCAAAAATAAATAAATGGATTAGGACCTCTCAAAAATTTGTTGATAATTTTAAAACGGATGGACTCTTCAAAACTTATCGAATATCATCATCATTATCAGCTGATAGACGTCCACAGCTGGACATAGGTCTCTCCCAAAGATCTCCGCATCGATGGGGTCTCGCGTTGCTAGCATCCAGTGGGTTCCCTCGATTTTCAACAGGTCGTCGATCCACCTTGTGGGAAACCTCCCACGTCAACTGGTACGCGAGTGTCACTCGAGGACCTTACTGCCCCATCGGCCGGCGCTCCTTCGATAAATGTGGCCTGCCCACTGCCACTTAAGTCCAGCAATCCTTTGGGCTATGTCGGTGACCTTAGTACTTCTGTGGATCTCCACATTTCTGATTCGATCGCGCAGAGAAACTCCGAGGATGGACCTCTCCATAGCCATTTGGGTGATTTTGAGCCTTTAAGGAGAATAGTAAGAGGCCACGTATTAAACATTGGTTTAGCCGTTTTGGTGCTATGATCAGTCATAAATTTGTAAAACTCTACTCCTTTGTTTCATAATTAAAGCAGCGTCTATCTATAAATGAACTATAATTATTGAACTGGTTTAAAGGTCGCTTTAGATAGAAAAATTACTGTGGTAAAGAAATGTTAAATTGTAGCCTTTGCTGATAATTATAATATGGTTTCGTAGGACCATCTTTATTACCACCACATTGTTATTTCATAAGGCTTACAATCAGGTGTACAGCTTGTCTCGTACCTGTTGTGTATATATTTTTCCTTAGCACAGAATATTAATAATAATAATAGGTTGGGGAAAAAGAAATCCATTATTTTTATATGAACTTCAGGACTTTATTTAACATGCTTCGGATTGTCCGATTTGGGTCAAATATGCACCGTTTTGTTCTATGATTTGTTGCCATTTTAAAGGTAACTTCATAATGCCTCTCTCGTAGAAGTCCTGCTCTCTATTTGCAAAAAACTCTATTAGCCGATTTTCACAATCTTCCCTAGATGCCAATTTTTTATCACTACAGAAATTTTGCAATGCAAGAAAAAGATGGTAATCGCTTGGTGCCAAGTCCGGACTGTATGGCGGATGCATTAAAACTTCCCAACCAAGCTCCCGAAGTTTCTGGCGAGTCACTGTAGACGTGTGTGGCCTAGCGTTGTCCTGGTGGAACACGACACCTCTCCTGTTGGCCAATTCTGGCCGTTTCTGGTCAATTGCTATCTTCAAACGGTCCAGTTGTTGACAGTAAAGATCAGAATTTAGTGCTTGGCCATATGGAAACAACTCATAATAAATAATCCCCTTCCAGTCCCACCAAATGCATAGCAGAACCTTCCTGGCCGTTAGTCCTGGTTTGGCCACCGTTTGAGGTGCTTCACCGCTCTTTGACCATGATCGTTTTCGCACAGGGTTATCGTATGTGATCCATTTCTCATCTCCAGTCACCATCCGTTTAAGAAATGGGTCTATTTCATTCCGTTTGGCCAAGGCTTCGCAGATGGAAATTCGATCCATCATGTTTTTTTCTTTTAATTGGTGTGGCACCCAAACATCGAGCTTCTTTTTGAATCCAGCTTTGTGTAAATGGTTTAAAACTGTTTTGTGGTCTATTTTTAGCTCCTGGGCGATGTTACGACTGCTAACATGCCGGACAACTTCGATCATTTCTCTGATTTTATCGACATTTTCGGCGACCGGCCTAACTGTGCGGGGTACATCTTTAACATCAAAAATTCCTGATCGGAATCTACGAAACCAAAATTGCACATAATTGGCTGTTACAGTATCGGGTCCATAAACACCATTCACAATTTTAGCCGCCTGGCTTGCATTTTCGCCTTTGTCAAAGAAAAACTGTAAAATGTACCGAATTTTCTCTTTGTTCACTTCCATTTTGAACACCCTGTAACTCACAATTGAATGCACCAAACAAAAAACAGCAAAAGAATTTTTTTACTGCGAAATGTCACCTTTCCAACGAGCATAAATCTGAAACTGTTTGATCGATACTTTACGAGAAATTTATCACTACAGCCATCTACCGAAAAAATAATGGATTTCTTTTTCCCCAACCTAATATTATGTAGGCTTCAATATATGACTATTATTATTATTATTATTATATTCAAAGATATTTCTTAGAAAGTAGTAGTAGCTCGCTGGCATAATGGTTAGAGCGGGCGGCTTTCATTCTGAAGGTCGCGGGTTCAAACCTCGGCATGTACCAATGACTTAATATTTAAGTTATGTACATTTGTGAACTTTAGTTACAACAGCGAGATACAAAAACGGTGAAGGAAAACATCGTGAGGAAACCCGCACACTGATATATTCTTTGTGTGTGTGTGTGTGGGGTGGTCCCAATAAAGTGGCAACAGGCTCGCCCCCTGTTACACTGGACCTAATCTGACCACATCTGGCTAAATGTGGGTGTTTATTCACCTCTGCCTACCCCTACTGGGAAAAAGGCGTGACTATATAAAAAAAAAAAATTCTTAGAAAAATCTTTATCTGTGAATGGCGGACTCAATAGTGACTAATAAGATCCATTTCATCAAATATAGTGTAAGTACTAAAGAAGAACAGTTCCAATGTCGCAGTACTCCTGGTTCGATGGAACTTTTGCCATCAGTTCATAGATAGTAGCAAAATATGCCCACGAAGACAATATTTTCGCTTATCTCGCTTAATTTATGCGAAAAGTTAACAATTGTAAGCGAAGATCGCGGCGGCGAAGGTCGCGCGATGTTATCAGACTTTTGTAGTTCACACTGTGTTTATTGCTGCAGAAATTCCTGATACAGCAGTCGTACCATCCGACAACGCCTAAGACCTGGAGCACTCTGGATGAGTACATTTCACTATCTTCTAAATTAAGTTACTTAAGTTAATTTAAGATTGATAAGAAACCTTTCTAAAATCTCAATTCAGTGATAACAATATTGAACATTATCTTATTACTCTATTTACATCTTCATCATCATCAGACGTCCACTGCTGGACATAGGTCTCTCCACATCGATCGGTCCCGCAATGTCTCGTTAACATCTTGCATTGTTGTAACAAGTATATATTATTAGTCCGCTCACTTTTGTTAATTTTATCTTTCAAACCGGATTACATACTAACCATATAGTACGCGACAGATATTTATTGTTCCTACTTATCAATCGTTAAAGGAGTGTATAGAATATAATCTTAGATATACTAAAGACCACATACAACGGAGAGTTCAGGTCAGTTCAGGAATACTATCCAACGGCCTTGGCCATTGGGCTTGCGAAGTGACATCGCATCTCTTTGTATTCTTTATAAAATGTACCACGGAGAGTCTTCCGAGGAGTTGTTCGGAAATATTCCTGTCACTATTTTCCACCAGCGGTACAACGTCAAGTTGCATCATCACCACCATTCAAGCGTAAATTGTTACCACTTGTGGAATCAGTTGTGCAATATGACAACCCTTCAAGGAAAGAGCGTGCCCTTAAAGGTCCGCAACGCAACCGCGACCCCTCTGGTGTTGGGACTGTCCATGGGCATCAGTGATCACTTTCCACCAGGTGAACTGTTCGCTTGTTTGCCTACTCTTCCTATGTGAAAACAGAAGATAATTTTAACAGATACTGTCGCAAGTAAGCATATCTGAATTAAGGCTGAAGGATGAATGAAAACAAAGGGTTTTCCGAAGAATAGACGTGATGTAGAAGCTTTCAGAGATTGTTGAAAATAGAAAATTTGCAAATCTAAAACATGTTATGATGGACTAGATAGAAGACCAAAGACTTGTCGGTAGACGGAATAAATCGTGGTTACGAAATTTAAATGAGTGTATCTGTATCAAGAGGGAATGAGTCGGACACGTCGCTCGAAGGACTGACGGTTATTGAGGCAGTAAGATCCTCGTATGGTGTTGGCAAGTCTTCTACTAGGTGGTCTGATGATCTGGTGAAGGTCACAAGAAGTAGTTGGATGTTGGCAGCGCAGGACCAATCGATGTGGAAATCTTTTGAGAAACCCTTGTTCAGCAGTGGACGTCTATCAGCTGATTATGATGATGACCAGCATCACATTTACTGTAAAATTTTTGCAAGATCCAAAATATGAAGAGGCACAAGAAGTAGATAAGGTTTAAGTAATTAAAACAAACATGGCATTCATCAAGGGAATCCTTAGAGTTTTTACTCGAGTAGACGCGGCAAACATTGGTGACGTCATCAGTGCGCATAAATCAAGCGGCTCGCGACCCATTTGCGCGTGAAATAGAAACTCCGGCGCGCACAAAAAATTTGCACATTCGCTCCGCACATTTTATGTTCCGTCTCGTTGTAAAATTAAAATATTCGCGGTCTGTTCGTGACGTTCAATCCGGATGCCGCCGATGGATGAATCAATGCATTCGAGATTTCAATTAGATGTCGTGACATGCGAAAAAAAAAATTATTTTCATCCCCTCCAACCCTTTAACATATTAAGCGTAGAATAAAAAATTAACAATCTCCAAATTGTGAAAGGGGTGTAAGAGCCCACGCAAAACAACTTACAGCACTCAAGCAAATCTCACCGTTCATGGTACACCCTGATAATCAACGAACGAGGTTCTGGTTCCCACCAACCGGCATTGGATCAACGTGGTGGGATATGGTCAAATCAATAAACACCTAGAAATGACGGTCTATGCTGTCGTGCCAATTATCTCTTATATTTAATTAATTGTCAATGAAAGGTATTCTCGAATAGTTATTGATACTTACTTCTTTGTAGGTATCACTCTTAACAGAGTGGTCGTGGTCATCACTTTAGGTGTTGGTCGCAAGCTTAACAACACGTCGCCATTCCTCTCTCATGGCCTAGTGCATTCATATAGTAGCAATGATGATGAGCTAATTAATGCCGCTTTTATCTGGTCAGTCCATCTCATAGGCGTTCTTCTTCGTGGCCTGATACCCTGAACCTTCCCCTGGACCACAAGTCGCTCAATAGCTACCATCTCTCAGCGGCGGTTATCCATGTAGAAAAAGTACTTTTATGTTTAGCTGTACTTGCAAGTACAAAAAATTTAAATATAAATGCGAAGCAAAAACTGAAACAGGAAGAGGAAACTCCAACACATGTATTTCTACTAAAACCTAAAACAAATAAGACAATGCATCCGTCCCAACCGACTTCCTGTTTAAAGTGGGAGAATACGCGAACGGCTCTTTGTGAAACCGTGACAAGTGAAAAACTACAACGTTTCCCTTGTTAAAACGGCCATAACTCTACTACGCGGTCTGGTTTGCATTTCCGCTGGAAGATGAGGCCGAGGGTACCGCCTCCGCTGGATTTATGCGCCACTCGCGGAAATTGACCGTCTCACACCGCCCCGCGACCAGCTCCCACCCTGTTATTAATCTGTAAGAGATTTCATACAAATCGAAACTACTTAATAGAAATAACTAGCAAACATATCAATTGTGTTTTACTTCGCTACTATTCGGATTGTTAAAATTTAACTAAACCTTTTAATAACTGTACATATATTCCTCTTTGTCTTCTTACTACTCTTCTCTCAGCTATGTGTTGTCGGCACAGTATGTACTTCTCTTCCATATCCCTCTATCAGCCGTCAAATCTGATTCTACACTCTTCTTCCACATGTCACCTTTCACACACTCCATGCATACTTTCTTCGGTCTTCTTCTACGTCTTTAATAACAGTACATGTATTCTTCTTCTTCTTCTTCCTCCTGCTCTTTTCTCAGCTATGTGGGATTGGCACAGTACGTACTCCTCTTCCATATCCCTCTATCAGCCGTCAAATCTGATTCCACACTCTTCTTCCACATGTCACGTTTCACACACTCCATGCATACTTTCTTCGGTCTTCTTCTACGTCTTTAATAACAGTACATGTATTCTTCTTCTTCTTCCTCCTGCTCTTTTCTCAGCTATGTGGGATTGGCACAGTACGTACTCCTCTTCCATATCCCTCTATCAGCCGTCAAATCTGATTCCACACTCTTCTTCCACATGTCACGTTTCACACACTCCATGCATACTTTCTTCGGTCTTCTTCTACGTCCTTAATAACAGTACTTGTATTCTTCTTCTTCTTCTTCCTCCTGCTCTTTTCTCAGCTATGTGGGATTGGCACAGTACATACTCCTCTTCCATATCCCTCTATCAGCCGTCAAATCTGATTCCACACTCTTCTTCCACATGTCACGTTTCACACACTCCATGCATACTTTCTTCGGTCTTCTTCTACGTCCTTAATAACAGTACATGTATTCTTCTTCTTCTTCTTCCTCCTGCTCTTTTCTCAGCTATGTGGGATTGGCACAGTACGTACTCCTCTTCCATATCCCTCTATCAGCCGTCAAATCTGATTCCACACTCTTCTTCCACATGTCACGTTTCACACAATCCATGTATACTTTCTTCGGTCTTCCTCTACGTCTTTAATAACAGTACTCATTCATTACACCATAACAATTTATGATAGTTTGCAATTCTTACTGACAGTCTAGGTAGTTACCATCGCAGCGTTTGCGGGTGACATTACTGTGGTAACGACACCTAAAATCTCATGTCTCAAGGCGGCAAGCGCGATGTGGTTCATTGTATGTCATCCTAAATAGTGCAACATTGTTATGGGCAAGAGTATCACTTAATATCAGGTAAACTTTTCTTACTGGTCTCGTCCCATCGTATAAAAAAAAAACTAAAGATACACATAGCATATCAGTTAATTTCTTAATTTTAATATTAAAATTTATTATATTTATTTAAGCAACTACACAAGTAAAATGTAAATTTGATGCTGATACGATCCCTCCCATAACAACGTAGCGTGGAGATAAGAAATGTTAAGTAATTTTATCACGGTAATTTTACTGGATTAAGCGTCCTTCAAACCGGAAAACAGTAATATGTATAATATAAGCACAAAACTCTTTGATGTAAAAATCGTCATCCAAAAAAAAAACAGATTTAGATTAAGAATGATTGCTTTAAAAATCAATGAAGCCGTGCCCTACTGAGTATGCGCTTTGTGTAGAAAAGATGCGAATTTGATCAACATTGATCTCAAACTTCCGGTAAAGAAAAACACCGTGAGGAAAGTTAATATGTCCTAAAAACAACTGTAAGTATGATGATAAATATTTATTAGAATTTCTTTTAATTTTAGACTTAGCTAATGCTTATGGGGATCGATCATTTGTAACAAAATGTCCTACTAGAGAAAAACTTGATAATTACCATATACTATTACAAATTACTTAATAATTGTATAATTACTTTTGACAATATATTACAGGGTTGAAAAATTTGAAAATTAAAACTGCTAAAGGTGAAATAACAAACATGTCGAATATCTCCGAAGTAGATCCGGCGCCATCCAACAAAGCCTGCAGATAGGAGAAAAGAAATTCTATCCGGCGGACATTCTTAAAATCATTTTCTGGAGCCGAACGAGGTTGAGTTTATATCAAATGGCCCTCATTTCTACAGAATCGCCGATCGACGTTGACAAACCTTTAAGGATGAAAAAGATGTATTTTTCAACGATAAAATTCGGGGCGACGGCGTGCCATAAATTTCTTCTGGAGCCGCGGCCGAGCCTGATTCCAGTTCAGCTTGATCGTTTAACTTCCAACTAAGCGGTGTGGTAGGCTGTGCCCCGGTTCGATTTATTGCTTCTTTTACAAACTATTTGATACTTCATCTTGTTGGGTTGTGAATTAATGATTCTTTCATTGTTAGTCTCGACAGTATTCGGACAATATTTCATATTGTTAATGTCGAGCTACTTTGTTTTCTTTTCATTCATCTGTATTTTGTGATGTGTGTACGATTGTAGATTTAATTAATACATTGATGTATCACTATTTAGCTATTACTAATATTCTATTGACAAGAAAATAGTTATTATAAAGATGGGTGAATATGCCTAGTCGTTCTTTAGTTGTTCCAGCCTTCTAGACTTTGTCATGTAGGGTATAGATCATGAATCTACAATAGATATCTTTTTGTAGCCTTCTATATATTTTTAAGACCAATCGTATTTTATTAGCTACAGCCTTTCAAATCGGAGAATAGTAAACTCTGCTTGGCGTCCTTCACCAAGATTATTACGAAATCAGGAACCTAAAATTAATAAGACTTGACATAATTGCCTCCAATAGCAAATATGTGTATTAAACATTTATATAGTATAAGAATTGCATTTTCTTCTTGTTACTGAACATAACAAAATCAACAAGTTAAGGAAATGATCAGTGAGTGTAAATTAGCAGGAGCTATAAATTACCTGAGCCGTTAGCTCCCCACACACAGAAATGGGGAGGCCTTAATAACGTAGCCATTATGACGACATAATATCGAACACCACCATACAATCTGCAACACTTCGGGGTGAGGAATTCGCATAAATAACTCCCCCAACCCCGCGAGAAACTTAACGCCAAATTAAACCACAATTTGGCGACGGGCAGGGTGAATAAATTTTGTGACGATATGCCTACACTCTTAAGCAGGAAATGATTTCAGTTTGAAACAGTACCATTTGTAACAAGTTGTAATATAACGTTATTTATGTAGACAGCGTCTAATAACTTAGTCCGACTTCGTAGATTAGTATCCGCTATTGTTTTAGAATTTGCGTGACTTGTAAAATTTAAATCTACATTCACACTATGATCAAGATCATTTATAAAAAAGGTTTTTTCAACAAACGTCTCTGTATTAATTGGTACTCTGCTATTTTTGTGAGTTTTTTGTCATTAGGATTTTGTTTCTTTCTCTACATCACTACTTTATTCATTCGGTATCATGCTATATGTATTATTGCTGTCGAAACTCCAGGTATGAAGTGAATAAGCTACTTCTAGACTAGTGTGGCTTAACCACCGAAGACTACATCGCTCTATATTATTAGCTCGGATCGCAAACAAACGCAAGTATTTATTTATAATAAATGACATCACTACTTATTGCTTAAAAAATTCGGACAAAAAATAAAGAATGCTTGTAATGGAGATGGTTAAGGAAATAAAATAAAGATTGTTGTAGACCCCGCGAGTTGTGCTACGGTAAATTATATCGTGAACAGCGCTCGGACGCGGCGTGTGGGATACGCAATTTCAATTTACGAGTGGCGATGCTATAAAACCGGTACGTGACGCATCCAGACAAATAACTAGAGAGCTTAAGCGTGTATAAGCGATATCGTCGAACAGCGGCGGGGACACTGCAACCATTCCCAAATGTTTCATAACGAAACAACGATTTGATATTTACAATTTCTTTAACCGACAATACGACAGGGACATCCACCCGTAAAATCTGCTTATAATAATGTGGCACTAGTTAGGATGATATACACAGCAAAATTATCCTCACGTTTAAAGGATGGATGAAAGAAGATTAACGAAAGAGGTATACAAGGAGAGAGTGATTGGAAAAATCGGTGCAGGTCGACCTAGGCGGACATATTCCGATCAAATCGGAGATGTCCTAAAGAAAGGCCGGATCAAAAGCACACGCAACCGGCGAGCATGCATGAAGACGCTCATGAAAGTGGAGGAAGCGAGAGAGGTGGTGTGCCAGGATCGTAGCAAATGGAGAGAGCTGGTCTCTGCCTACCTCACTGGGAACGAGGCGTGATATATGTAGAAAAGTCGTTACCATTCGGGTTCTGCCCGCCGTACCGATCGGACGTCCCATGCGTCCGCTTCCAGTGCGCGATACAGTTACGCCCGCTCAGTGCGACTCGCCCGTGCTCGTGCGCGCCACAACGCCGCTCAGGCGGCCGCCATTTGCGCTTGCGCGCGCTAGTGCAAGTGCAGTCAAGTGAAGTGTAGATACCAGCACGCGAAATCTCTGCCGGAGCCTGGTTCCGGCTCTGTAAGTAGCTTTTTTTTTAATCGCCTCAGAGGCGAGGTTATTACATAGAGTCTGTCGCATTAGGCGACGGCTAGGCCCCCTGCTCGAATAGGTACACAACCCTCCGCCGCACGGCGGGGCGGCTGCTCACAAAATGGCGTCTGTGCAAATGGACGCCTTACTCACCCAATTTGCGTGCTTTGGACGCAAACAGTTCCCTAAGGCCTGGGAACAATTCACCAACTCGGCCGCTACCCTTCCCACGCGTTCCGTGAACTTTAACACGGACAGCCCGGCCTCTCCGGATCCGACCCCCGCGACTCGAGCGCCTAACAAGGCGAGGGCCCCCATGGCGGGGCCTTCCAAGCCCGAGCTGCCCGCATCCTCCGAATTCGACTCGGAGGGCACCGCTAGCGGCAGCGACATGGAGGTGGACCGTCCACTCTCCAAGACCACCGACGAAGAGGGCTTCACCCTCTACGTCAAGAAGCGCTAACGCGCTTCTAAGCGGCCTTTCGAGTCAAACTCGGACCGCTCCTCGCCGCCCAGCACGCCGGCAAAGAAGGCTGCGGCTCTCGCGCACCCCCCCAGCACTTCGGCCCCGCCCGAAAAACGCGGCTCGAAGCCGGCTCCCCCGATTGTCCTCCAGGACAAGACTAAATGGAACGATGTTTCCAGGTGGTTCGCGGACCACAAAATTGCATGCCCCAAAGCGCAGAACACCGCGCAGGGTATCCGCATCAACCTAGCAACGGTTGACGACTTCCGGGCTGCCACCAAGCACCTGCGGAACGCCGGACTCGGCTTCCACACCTTCGCTCTCCCCGAGGAGAAGCACCTCCGCGTTGTCATACGTGGAATCCCAACGGAGATCGACATCTCCGAGGTCGTCGATGACCTCAAAAAACAAAACTTCCCTGTGTTGGAAGCCCGTCGCATGACTAGCATGCGAACAAAGGCCGCACTCCCACTCATTCTGACAAGTCTCGAAATCTCTCCGGAGGGTAAAAAGATCTTCGAGATCACCCGCCTGTGCAACCGCACCAGCGTGAGGGTAGAGGTCCCGCACAAGAAAGGCATCATCGGCCAATGCCACCGATGCCAACTTTACGGCCACTCAGCCCGTAACTGCTTCGCCCGCCCGAGATGCGTCAAATGCACCGGGGACCACGGGACGAAGGAGTGCTCCCGCACCGCGGAAGCGACAAACCCGCCGAGCTGCGTCCTGTGCTTAACCGAGGGACACCCCGCGAATTATCGCGGGTGCACCAAAGCCTCGCGTAGGCAACCTGGGGCCGCACAAAGGCGCACCACCGCCTCCACAAAGGCTGCACCGCAGCCATCTGCCTCGTCCAGGCCACCGCCTGCACAGCCGGCCGTTCCGCCGGCGGTGTCGGCGTGGAGAAAACCGCTCCTTAGGCCAAAAGCCGCCGAGGCTCCAAAAGCCGCCCCTTTGTCGGGGCCGTCGAAACCACAGGCTGCTCCCAGCCAAACACCTCCGCCTTCGGAGCTCCAGAACATTCTCGCCTACATCCAAAAGGTGAGCATTAAAGATATTCTTCTCTTAGGAGAAAAATTGCGAGCCGCACAAAACTCGCATGATAGGTTAAGGGCCTGCATCGAGCACGCCGACACACTCGCTACGCTCGAAGAACCCTTCATGTAACCACCCCCCAGGACTCTGTCCGAAACCTTTGGTGTTCCATCTCATTCAAACGTTATGGAGATACAAAGGGTCTTAGGAAGAATCAAACCCCGCTCGCTGACTGTCGCGTACTTCAACGCGAACGGCATCCGCTCTCAAAAGGAGAAAATAAGCCTGTTTCTTAGGAACCATGACGTCGACGTCATGCTCATTCAGGAAACATTCCTCAAACCGTTTCATCGCGATTCGAAAATCGCGAACTATCATATTAACCGCCACGACAGGCTGACCACCCCAGGAGGCGGCACACTCATCTACTTCAAGCGGGCCCTGCATTGCATACCGCTTGTTAGTCCAACCCTCGCCAAAATAGAAGTCTCGGCATGTAAAATCTCCCTCACCGGTCATCAACCGATCGTCCTAGCATCCGTCTATCTGTCCCCGACAAAAGAAATGCGGGAAACAGACATAAGAACCCTTCTCGACCTAGGCCCGGCTGTCATCGTCGCCGGCGATCTAAACAGCAGGCATAGCACCTGGGACCCGATTATGTCAAACCGAAATGGTATAATCCTCTCCAAGCTCGCGGATAAGCTCAAGTTTAACATTGTAGCTCCGTAAACCCCGACTACATACCCTACCGTCGCGTTTCACAACCCATCCACACTAGACATTGCGTTGTTCAATAACGTAACCGTCCCACTGCATTCGATCGAGACCATAGACGATCTCAGATCCGACCACCGCCCGGTTCTTATGAAACTGGGCCGGCCCGCTGGTGAGGTCCCTCTGACCAAAACCATCGTCAACTGGCGTAGCCTCGAGGTCAAACTCAAGGCCGCGAACCCCCAGCACCTAGACGGAATCCCTGATTCGATCGACTCGCTCGGCGCTGCAAACCGAGCGATCGACTCGTTAACGAATCATATCGCTACAGCCGTCGAGGAATCATCGAGAACGGTGCCCGAGTCGGACTACCTGCTCGGGTCCTTCCCGGCGGACATTCGTCGGCTGATAAGAGCGAAAAACGCCACAATGAGACTCTATTCACGATACAGATCCGAGGAGCTCAGGATGAAACTGCGCCGCCTTCAAAGGCTGGTAAAAGAGCGCATATCCGAACTCAGATCCGACAGATAGGACAATCTGTTTTGCGACTTGGAGCCTTCGAGCGCAAACTTTTGGCGTCTGGCCCGCAGTCTTAAAGCGGAGAACATGGCCCGCATGCCTCCCCTCGTAATGAGCGATGGTTCCTCCCTTGCGTTGGAGGATGCCGAAAAAGCAGATTGTCTCGCCGACAGTGTAGAGAGCCAGTGCACTCCCTCTACCGCACCAGTGGACCCCGATCACCTCAAGTTGATCGAGGACGAGGTGCGCCGCAGGGCAGCCCTCCCACCAGAAGGTCCCCCTCTAAAACCGGTTTCCCCCGGTGAGGTCGTTGACATCATAAAGAGGCTGAAAACCAGATCAGCTCCGGGATCCGACAACATCTCCAACAGAGTTGTGAAAAGTCTCCCGCCCCCGATCGTCGGTCTGCTAATGGCCATATTCAACGCCCTGCTAGCCGACTGCTCCTTCTCAGACGCCTGGAAAGAGGCCGTAGTGATAGGTATTCCGAAGCCCGGAAAGCCGAGGAACCTACCCAACAGCTACCGTCCGATCAGCCTACTGAACACCTTGGGCAAACTGTACGAGCGCATCATTCTAGAGCGTCTGCGCCATTTCACCGCAGAGAACAACCTCCTCCCCGACGAACAGTTCGGATTCAGGAGCAACCACTCTTGCGTTCATCAAGTGCACCGACTGACCGAGCACATTTTGGCCGGTCTCGAGCACAGACAAACGATCGACACCTGCGCCGTCCTATTCGACGTCGCGAAGGCGTTCGACAAAGTCTGGCACGAAGGCTTGATATTCAAGCTTTACTCTCACAATGTGCCAGACCGTCTAGTCACCGTCATTCGAGACTACCTCTCGAATCGCTCCTTGCGCTTTCGCGTCGAGCACGCTCTCTCCTCGCCCCGGCCGATTAAGGTCGGCGTCCCTCAAGGCTCTTGCCTCTCTCCGCTACTCTTTTCGCTCAACACAAGCGACATACCCAGAGACCCCTTTGTCAAGATGGCCCTTTTCGCGGACGACACCGCTCTTTATCACTCCGGCAGAGCCCCGGGTCTTATAACGATGCGCCTACAGAACGCAACCACCCGCCTAGGCGAGTGGTTCCGGACGTGGCGAATCGACGTAAACCCGGAGAAAAGTGAAGCCATTCACTTCACCCACCGAAAGTCATCAACCCTTCTCAAGAAGGCGACAAAAAGCGGCCATAAACTCGGCCAGATCTCCCTTTTCGGCCACTCCATCCCATGGAGGAACTCGGTCAAATACCTCGGCGTCACGCTCGACGCCAGACTCAATTTTATCGCCCACATCCGCGAGGCGAGAAAGAAAGCGGCCCAAGTACTGGGCAAGCTATACCTCCTGCTGTGTAAGAAGAGCAAGCTCTCTCTCAGACACAAGCTTCACCTTTACAAGGTATGCGTAAGACCTATAATGTCTTACGCAAGCGTTGTCTTCGCCCATTAGTCCGAAGACCGTCTCAAACCTCTACAGACTTTCCAGAACCGTTTCACCCGCACCGCGACTGGTGCCGAATGGTACCAGTGCAACGTGGACATCCACAGCGACCTTAAACTCCCAACGATCAAGGAGCACTTCAGAGAGTGCTCCGTGACCTACTTCGCCAAGGCGGCAACCCATCCCAACCCTCTGGTGGCCTGCGCAGCCAACTACGCGTTACCTCCGAATCCCAGGACGAAAAAGCGCAGACCGCGGTACGCGCTTATTCCGACATCCCAAGGGGTCCCGCAAACCACACACACGCCCACAGTCACCGACAACACCGACGTTACCACACACACTTCGGACACTACCAACAGGCTCCGAATATCAGCATCACGCCGCCCTCGCTTCAGAACGCGGCGCCGCAGCTACTCACACACCGCGTACACTAAGTACACCCGCGATCGGGGGCGGTCCTCACCGCCCAGAGATTCCGATACAGGCGAAGGTAGTCGGGGAACGGGCCCGCGCCCGGCCTCGACGACCGAGTACAATCGCCAGATAAAGCACTACAAGAACCAGACACACACAATATACAGAATCATCCACCAGACAGCTACATCCCGCGTAGCGCATTTTAGTTTTTAGAAACTTCAGGCCGTGGATCCGGGTCCACGAGCTCAGTGTCAGATGAGCTGTAAGAGCCGCTGAAGCTTCCAGCCCGATCTAAATCAAGAATATGGAGTGATATATGTATGTATTATACTCATCGGCTTGTTTATAGCGTGCTTTATGTTATCCTACTTACTATTAACTAACTATAGCGCCCTTCAAATATATATTTCCTTACTATTATTGAAGGGCAGAAATAAACGATGCCGTGGTAGAAGGACTCTCGTAACAGAGACCTTCCACCATTAAGTTATAACTATATTATCCTCTGAACCTTCATAATTATATTTGATATATTATTTATTAGTTTATTTACACAAATACCACGACACGAAAATGTTTTATATATTTTTTTATTTAACGAAGCAACGTCATGAACATGTTCACCTGATGGTAAGTAATACGTCTGTGAGCATCGTGGCGCTAATTACTATCATGTACAAAACACCACTTTGTACTTTTAGATTTAATATGTTAGGTCTCCTTCTAGGTAATTTCATTAGCTACACGTACAACAACCATCAAACTGGAACACAGTAATACTTGCGCATAGTTGTGGTGGTAACTACATGGTCGGTCTTCGGCAACAGAGACCTACCACCAGTATACTCAAAGTTTATAATTGGGATGAGCTGTCAAGTTGTAGTTTGACATTATTTATAAATCAAATAGAATTTTATGATTTAAAAAAAAAAGTTGAATGTTATATCAGCAGAGAATAGAGAACATTATAGCTGAGGGGAATCATCGATGCTCTACAAGATCTGCAATATACGACCAGGTTCTAGACAACTCCAACCAATAGATTTCATACACCGTAAATCCTTTGAAAAGAACACAGACTCCTACCACGGATGAATAGCGAGGCTATTGAAATTAAAAAAAAATCCTAATTTCAATAGAGAACTTGCTTGGATACTTCCACATTCTTCATCTTAAAGTGCCTCTCCAACTAGTGAAGGTTGGCGATCAGCGTGGTACAGTCCTTTCTGTCTATGGTCCGGCGGAACAGTTCGGAAGCCCCAGATATGCCAGTCTATTCCCTGATATTCCTCAACCATGACTTTTTCCTTCTCCTCACCTTTCGATTATCTATTATTTTATTATTATGTTCTTTCCACATTGAGGTCACATTATTAATAAACTTAAATGAAACACTAAATATACCATTTGAAGACTTCATGAAGGAGTGAGCTTATTCTGCGTAAATTAGAGTGTTGTTATTAAATTAAAAGCTGTAGGTAGTCTGTGAGGATTATGAGGTCTAAACATCTGTAACAGTCCCGTTGCTATAGGTGCTGTATATTATATATTATGAAGTACTCAAGACGGCTCGACGGCAGGAGCGGCGCAGGGCTCTTGCAGCGTGGCGCGATAAGCTCTCGGAAGAGAGGTATGCGCTCAAACGCGTTGTAGGAGCGATCTTGCCGGTCTTCGATGCCTGGATGCAACGACGCGTAGGAAGTCTCACCTACAGACTTACACAGATACTGACTGGGCACGGGTGTTTCGGTGATGATCTGTGCAAGATTGGACGAGAAGCGACGGCGAATTGTTTTCACTGCGGAGGAAGAGAGCTGGATTCCGCATCGCACACGCTCGCGGTTTGCCCGGCGTGGGAACCGGAGCGGCGGATCCTGATAAACCGGATCGGACAGAACCTCTTCTTGCCAGTAATCGTGTCGGCGATGCTGGGAGGAGACGTTGCATGGAGGGCCGTAGCCTCCTTTTGCGAAACTGTAATGGTACAAAAGGAGGCTGCTGAGCGGGCTAGAGAGAGGACAGATCCCGCTCGTAGAAGAAACCGTCGTGGCACTACCGTGCGTCAATACGTCGCACTGGTGAATGGTGCTCCCCTACCATAATGGGGCCTTTTGGGTTGTTGGCGATCAGGATGGGGGTTCTCATCGCCTTCTAAACGACCTTGAGGAGGACAATGGCTGGACGTGGTCGCCGGTCATTGAAATAATATTCACGAGGCTGGTAGGGTCTGTATAAGCAGACCCCGGGACGAGCTATCCCAGCATAGTGTTAGCGGGGCCGCGGTTGTGTTCCGAACGGAGGTCCCGTGACCTCGCCAAATGCCGAAGGTGACCACCGAGGGGGTTTTAGTGGGTAAAAATCTCCACATAACTCTGACTTCCCCCCAGGAGGCAGAGTATCTTTTCGAAGATTTCCCCCGCGAAATAAAAAAAAAAAAAAAGGTGCTGTATATTATAGGGTCGTCCGCAGTTAGGATGGGTGTTCTCATCGCCTTCTAAATGACCCCGAAGAGGACTATGGTTGGATGTGGTCTCCAGTCATTAAGGAATTGAAGTCACCACTCACGATACAAGTAGGGTCTGTATAAAACAGACCCCGGGAAGGGTTATCCCAGGACATCGTTCGCGGGGCCGCCATTGTATTCCTAAGGGAGATCCTTTGACAAAATCTCCATACAACTCTAAGTTCCCCAGACAGACAGAGTATATTTTAGTAGTTCCCTAAATGAATCATAAACAGTGGATTCAGGACTTCAAACAGCCATTGAGTGCTGGAAACTCGTGAGCTGTCGGTGGGGTCGTCGAGGGTCTATATAATAATTCTTTGATAACGCAAATTGCATTTCTAATGCCGGCAGCAATTTAGAACCGCTTGAGGGTCTTTTACCATAGAGTAATGAGAAATTACAGAGCATTCAAATATTTAAGTCATATCATAATATTTAAAGATTGTAAAGAACTCCCACACGTAGGTCTGTTGAAGATCTTCTAGGTAGGTGCCACCGCATCTCCTATTTACAGCCAAACAGTAATGTGTTCCGGTTTAGAAGGCGTTGAAGCTGGTATAATTACTTGGATAATGAGATTCAATATATTAAGGCGACGAGCCGGTGTTCTGTGTACCATCATAACTAGCACTTCGTTGTTACGGTCGTAACAATAACCGTAAGATGAATATCACTCTCTTCTCATCGTTCCAGAAAAAAAAAAAAACTTAAAAATTGGAAAGATGGTTTGGATCATTATGTTTAGAGGATGGATTCTAAATAAAAAACTGAAATGAAAATTAAAGCAAAAACAGAAATAGTAAACTTAGACTCTGTGAGGTGGTTACTCTGTGGCAACCTTGAAAATATGTCAGATGACTGAGTGTGAAAACTGGCAGATGCTGTTAACGCAATTTAGATAATCGTTTGTGTAAATATACTACCGTCAGCTGGCGATTAGGGATCGAGGTCGAGTGGCGGCCGTGCAGCATGAGAGCCAAGTGCGAGTCGGCATCTGTTGCTTCCGAACACTTCTAATGTTCTATTAACAGTTGTGTATATTCATCAATATTAGTTCTGTTATGAATTATTCATAAGAGTTCTAATTAATTCTCACTCTCATCTCTTTTCTAAGTACACTAATAGAGAATGATAGGGAGCTTACTGCAACTTCGCTTTTACGTGTTTGATAATGATTGAGCCGAGATAAGGGATGTTAGGGGATCCGACTAACATGCTAAGGAGCCTTAGTCAACCTCATCTGCATGCGGTGCACCCTGCTGATCAACAGGTGAGGCTCTGACCACCTGCATTAGGCCAGCGTGGTTAAGGCCCAAGCCCTCTTCAAAGACGTTCCTTGAGGATAGACCAATGCCCAGCAGAACGTATATTAGTTTACGGCGAAAAATATGTTATTATGAAAGATTTTTTTTTTTTTATTTATAAAATGATTTAATCTTCGTTCACATTTCATAGGAATAAATATATATAAACATGTATACCCAATGATGTATAGAAGATATCTAGAGATTCATTGATACATCACGATATCTCCGAATCTGTTAGACGTAAACACTCAAAATTGTTAGAGGTATTGCTCCTGTTATAGAGGTCAGCTAATAATGGTTTTAACAAAATTCTTTCCCAAAATGGAGTTGCCGGGGTTGTTACAACCAGCGAAGCGGGAAAGGAACAGCTAGTAATAATGTAAAGTAATCGGTGTACTATGATAATATATTAAAACCTTATTTCATATCGTAAACATATAGTTTATATGTTAAGTGCAATATATTAGATGTTGTGTCTAATGGTTCCATTACTGGATACGTTGGTAACACGTTCCGTTCCCATTCATTTAGTTGAGGAGTTGAAAGCGGGAGCGGAGTTTATTTTTCGATTTAACACTTAGAGACGAAACAAAAATCTGAACGCACGTCGGCGGCACACTCAAGTAACGAGCTTGTAAGCTCCGCGAAGGGTGAAAGGAGCTTTTGAATTCAAGGGTTCCGTGTGTTATTTAATTTTTTTCTTACATAATTACACGACTATAGAACAGCTGATTGTCTCTGTTGCTACGGACCGTCGCTACAACAATTCCCACCGGCGAAACAGTAATGTGTTCCGGTTTGAAAGGTGTTGTAACTATTGAAATTACTGTGGTAATCTTATGTCTAAGGCGACAAATACAATGTGATGCTGTATCTAAGTATCGTGTTATAGGTACGCGAATAATTTACCATGAAGTGAAAAAAGGCTCTATTAAACAGCTTATACATTAGGATAGGTTTCTATTGGAATAAGATTACTTATCTTTTTTTTTCATCGTGGGGGAAATCTTATAAGATACCTTGTTTCTGTGGGGAAGACAAAGTTATGTGGGGCTT
Source organism: Troides oblongomaculatus (assembly GCA_029032895.1). Taxonomy (NCBI): domain Eukaryota; kingdom Metazoa; phylum Arthropoda; class Insecta; order Lepidoptera; family Papilionidae; genus Troides; species Troides oblongomaculatus. The sequence goes on along the minus strand of JARDWC010000431.1, from coordinate 12,696,744 downwards.
CTACCACTTAAACCTCTGCGGTGTTCACCCTCAGTGCATCAGGAGGGGCTCCGGGATCTCCTACGGAACACACCGCTGTCCCCCTGCACTCTGGCTAAACATCCCACGGAAGGGCAAAGCCCCTAGCACCCACGCTGTGCTACGGAAAATACAAGACCACCATGCATTTGCCGTCCTCCTAAGGCTCGCTTGAGCTTTGAGGGCTCCCACCTTCAAAACCCACGAATCTGAGGCTCTTTTAGTCGCCTTGTACGACAGGCAAGGAATACCTTAGTCTTATTCTTACTAGCGCGAGACTACAGGGCTGAAGATTCAAGTGAGATCTGAATATAATGATTGTTGAAGGTTGATGATGAAATCACTTATAGAAGCTCTCATCTTATCATGATCATCATCAGCCAATAGACATCCACTGCTGGACAAAAAACTGATCCCCCATAAAAGATAGTTATTTTTAATATCTATATCCTAGGTATTTCATTAGCAACCTAGTTAAATCCTCATTATCAGCTGATAGAGGTCCACAGCTGGGTGTAGGTCGCCCCAAGAAATCTCCACATCGATCGGTACTGCGCTGAAGTCTTAATGGCCTTCGGCACCGCCTGGCATTAGAGCTCGTCTGTAGGGGTTAATATGGGGGATATTTGGGCCAGTAAATATCTGTTGGTAAAAACTAAGTATGTCGATCTTTACTTGTGTACAACTGCATGCCGCATGATTTACACTTCGATTCATTAGTGAAATTGGAGAAAGAGATCATCATCTTCGTCATCATTAGTCGGTAGTCCCACTGCTGGATATAGGCCTCTCTTCTAAAGATCTTAATTTGAGGGGATTTGGTCTATTTCCCACCACACTGGTCCAATGCGGGTTGGTAGGCGGGAGATGGAGATGTGCTGATATTATTACTCAATATTACTTAAAGTTTTATATATATATATATATATATATGTGTGCTATGTATAGGGTGAAAGAAGTTTCAGAGGAAACATTTAAAACGGAACACGCTGTGAAGTGCTTTCTGCTGTTATTAGACAAGTTTGATTAAATGAAAAGCGATGGTCGAGTTTCAGAACTAATTCAAGTGTACAGCGGCTTCGGATAAAACGCCTTTATCTTGCCCAAGGACCCTAAAACTGCCACACAAGGTGCCATTCTACTTAATAAGTTTTCTTCAGAAGGAAGTCGGGTGAGCTGAGTGGAGTTTCGTTCGCGTTTTTTTTTTTTTTCTCTCTTTCTCACTGAAACAGCAATCTATTAAAGGCGCGATAAACGCGGGCCGAGTTAAAATAAATTGATTTTATTCAAATTTCTATTAAGGATCCCGCTCTCTGTGTTTCTTAAGATTGCTACGGGCCAACTCTTGTTACCAACGAATAAAGAAATACGTTGCTATTTGGATGCGGTAATATTCAGCGATGTATACGAATTGGATCGTTTGTAGCGCTACACCCGATCCGAATTCCGAATATACCGAATGCTCTGAGACGTGTCGAGAACAGAAAGGTGTGGAAGCGGCTGGTTCACCATTCATTAAGAGAATTTCAGGAGAAGCACGACCTTCAGTCATGAAGCACACGAAAGAGAAGAAGACCCGATCTTTTGCCATACTTCTCTATGACTAGCGGCTTCATAGTAGTGTAATATGTGATCCAGTGATGATTACTTCTTCGGAAAATATGATTATCCTCTCAATATACCTTCGTGTTTATACCGCACATTAACTAGTACATCAGCATAATTGATGAAGGCATTCACACAAGTACGACGACCTGCTGAAGCTTCCAGAAAGCTGTTGGTGCAAGTAACAAGACCGATCGGTGCTGAGATCATTAGGATTCCTAACCTATATCCAACATCAGGTCATGACATAAAGATGAATAGTAATTTGCCGAAACACTATCTAGAGTATTTTTTTTTAATTATTAATAAGACAAAGAGGTCTGATGCTGAGCAGTCACCACAGTCACACCATCAATAACTAAAAAATTCTGAATTAAAATAAAATCTAAGTCATACATCTCTTCTCAAATCGTATTCCACATTAGGGTCGTAACTACCCCGGTCACTCTTGTCATCACCATCGCCATCTCCTCCTATCTCCAGCCACTCATACTATTTATACATGAATTAAAATATTTGAAATTAATTAATGTGGAAGTTTTATTTTTTTTTACCACATCCATTCGCTGGATATTCGCAGATCCTCGGGACCCTCTGCTCGGAGCTCGTAATTGAAAAGTTTCCTAGCAGAAATGTAAAGTGATTTATTAGACAGAACAATGTTACGCTGACGACCTTTTTTTATTCCCGAAATCTTGTTACAATGGCCCTGCTTAAGTTCTAAGTTATTGTCTAAGTAAATCTATAATATTTTAGAATAGGTACAGTATAAAATCTATAGGAGTTTTTCCATTGACTTTTGCGTATATATATATATATATATATATATTGTTTTTTTTTTATACTGCTGGTATTATTGGTTTCTGATGCTGAAGACCGTCTAGATAGGTACCAACGCAGTCCCTGTTACAGTCGACATACAGTACTGTGTATCGGATTTAAGGGTGTTGTCACTAGTGAAATTACTGAGCTAACGAGACTTATCATCTTGTGACCATCTAATATCCTAATGAACGCTACGTTCTTATGGTATCACTTACCATCAGGTGAACGTCGCGCTAGTATCGACGCTTCATACTATAAAAACAAAAGTTAGATTTAACTCTAACAGTGTATATATGAATCGATAATTGTTGTACTTTATATTATCAATTTCGCTATCATCATCATCATCATCATCAGCCGATAGACGTCCACTGCTGGACATAGGCTTTCCCCAAAGATCTCCGCATCGATCGATGCCGCGCTGCTCGCATCCAATGGGTTCCCAACACTACGTGTACCAGTACGCGGACGCCACTCGAGGTACTTACTTCAATACTTACTTTTCACCCTTAATTTGCTATAAAAACGAATATATCTTAAGTTTTCATTATGTAAGCCGTAAACAAAGAATATTACGGAGCGCCGATTAAACTTAGCATTAACTTAAAATGTGTTTCTCTAGGTTATGAAACAAAAATTGTGTTGTTTGTTAACAAGTCGGTCATAACTTGAACCATAAATCAGACCTATCAGCTTTATTAAAAGTTCGCTACGCACGTTAACGTTACAGCTATTTATAAACTGTTTAATATATATATATATTAATGTAATATAACTAAAACATCAGTCAATTCTGTTGATTGCCGGGCTTTTACTAGTATACATATAAATAACAGATAACCACAGATTCCGATCAAATCGAGGATGTCCTAAAGAAAGTCCCGGTCAAGAGAGCTCGCAACCGACGAGCGTGCATGAAGACGCTCATGGAAATTGAAGAAGCGAGAGAGGTGAGCGAGGATCGTAGCAAGGAGGGAGGTGGTTTTTGCCTACCCACCTGGGAACGAAGCATGATATATATGTATGTATGTAGAGATTAATGGACTCATCAAAATATCTTCGAAACTGTTAGAGGTCAGCTAAGAATGGATTTTATATCGTTATTTCCGGGGAAGGGCGCTCCCGTTATTTACACCCTCGTACTCCCTCACCGAAAGAACCTGGGGGTGGCGGGATGACGGATAGGAATATTTCTGACAAATTTCAAGTGCTAATTTCATTTTTTTTTTTTCAGGAAATAAATATTTTTTCAATGCAACCCTTTCTAAGGTCGAAAAATGGCAAAGTTATGAAGGTCTATAGCATTATTTAAAGTAATATGATGTATTGTTTATTATAATATAGCTAGGTTTCTTAGTTATCGTGTTGTTAAGACGTAGAGTCAGCACAAAAATAGGAGGTACATAATGAATAGTTATTTAAGTATTTTTTTAACAACTTACCGTTAGTGATTTGGCTTAGGACTTAAAGATCATAATTTTTTTTATTCGATGAAGCGATGAGACGAGCGGTACGTTTACATCATGGTAAGTGCCTGCTTATAACAACAGGCCGCTACTTAAGATGGTATGTACTGCACCACATTGCGCCCGTCGCTTGAGACATATTATGTCTCGTTACCCTAGTAACTTCACTAGCTACAGCACCATCGAACCGTACTACTGTTAATCATCAGCCTATAGACGTCCACTGCTGGACATAGTCCTTCCTCGAAGATCTACACATCGATCGGTCCAGCGCCGCCAGCGTTCCGCGGTTTCTAGCGACCTTCAGTCGTTTGGCAATATTCATATGGGGGGACTTGGGCCATTTCCCATAACGCTGGGTCAATGCGGATTTGTGGGAGTCAGAGCCTCGTTTGTTGATTAGCAGGCTGCACCGCGAGTTGGTGACTTTGGCTTGGATCCTGTGTATTGTTGTGAGGGGATATTTGGTTTAAACGGTCTCCGGCAACAGAGACCTACCAGTTCATCGCGAAAAATTTATTCAGAGAAGGTACACATATAAATTTTTTTGTATTATTTTACTCATGTTAGAACTATGCTATAGTATATTATTTTGTAGCTTTTCTTACTAAGCTACAGTTGTGTGATAGTTATATCGCAAATTAGTATAGAAAAAAAACAAATAAACAAACGGAATTAGTTTCCTGTTTCCACGTCGCGTTTTTGCGCCGCTTCTCCTCGTGATTTATGGTTGGGAGCCGGAGTAATACGTTCCACGTTATTCATCATTGCGGTTATGGTGGCCATAATATGGTATTTACCAGACTACCCGCATCTGGACATTAAGATAAATGTGATGAAATTACCCTCAAGGGAATTTTCTATCAAACTATATATATAGTCTCCTATACCCAGAGGTTCGTTGACCCATCATGAGACCTCCAAAGCTATTTACTATACTCTCAAAATTTGTTAAAGATATCGTTTCTGTCATTTGGAAATCATCATCAATCAATCATTATACAAAACCCATCCCCTAAAAGGGGGTTGTGGGGGTGTAGCAGTTAATATATACATAAACCTTCAAGATTATGATAAGACGAGAGCATATATTTAACGATGTTATGACGTTGGAGGATGTTAAGAGTTTTACATTATTATGCCCAGCGCTGGACATCGTGAGATAATCGCCGTAATTAAAAACTTTTGTTTCCCACTAGGTAAAAAAAATCTATTTTATTCATAAGGAAAGAGTAAAGACCATTCATCTATTTCCGGCCAGCTGCGGATCACATATCTATGTTAGATATTGAATCTTGGAAAATGTATGTTTCTTGCCCCACTCCCACCCCCTATCCTCGTCCCTCTCGCTCCCACTATGTTACTATTACCGGAAGTTGAGTAGGAATATAATACAACCCTCTTCGAGATATATATAACGCGAGCGACCCCCGTGCAACAAGACTGGATTGCATCGTCCTCATTAACATCAATCGTTAGATGCCCACTGCTGGACTTTTGTTCAACACCACATTTTGCTAGCCCAAAAAAAATCACATATTCACTTAAAAGTTGAACTCGTTTCGTCATTTAAAAAACGTATGATAAATGTTTGATATATATATCAAATGTTTGACAAACATGTTTAAATGTTTGTCAAACATTTGTCAAACGACTGTATATGAGCCGTTGTATATATATAGCGGTGGTAGGTCTCCGTGTAGATAGTTACAACCGCAGCGTTTATATTTGCCGACAAACATTAGTGTGCGATTACAGTTTTCCGGTTCGAAGGGCGCTACAGCTAATGAAATTATTAAACGAAACATAACATGTTATGTCTCAAAGCGATGAGAATATTTACGTTGTGTATATCATCCTAACTAGCGTTACATATAAGTGATAGGTTGTTTCGTCGAATAATATCGTGACGTGTTAAGCAAATTTGTATGACATTATATAAACATGCGAGGTATTTGTCACGCGGCGGGCTTACGTGTTGCTTGTTAGCGGCGTGACAAGGGTGTGGGCTTATGACGGCGCAATCGTTTGTAAAATTATTCACGTTTTGTTATTCAACAGTAACTCTTTCGGTACGGTGTGAATGCGTCTTTATGAAACGAGATAGCGTAACGAAGAGACGGCTGTATTTATAGATATGATTCAAGCTGTGAGAGAATGAGATATATTAATATTAATAATAATAATTCAACTTTATTTCGGACTCTGGGGCTACAGTGTTAGTAAAAATATTTGCTTAATGACTATGTTAGTAACAAGTAAAGTTTTTTTTTTTTTCATGACTAATTGCACAGCAGATATACACCTCCGCATATAACGTGTTACTGGGTGCTTCCTCTTAACCTACTCTTTTTGATATGATTCGCAGCACGACGACTTCCTTACCACCGCATACGTACACATTAAACCGGAAGTTGTAAAAATATTGTATGGAACTGTTTCTATATTAACTAAAATATTCCTTTAATAGCTTAATTTTATTCCTCTATCTCTCATGTTTTTCGATCATAAGCTGGTGGTAGGTCCTTTTGCCGGAGACCTTCTGCATATTTTTCCAGCGAAATACCATATGCATACATTACTGTGTTCCGATTTGAAGGGCGCTGTAGCTAGTGAAATTACTACGGTAGCGAGATTCAACATCTTATGTCTACAGTGAGTAGCACAATGTGGTATAGTGTATATGATCCTAACTAGCGCCACTTTTTCGTCGGCGGGAGTATCACTTAAAAGTAAGTGTTAGTCTCGCTCGTCTTGTCGATTAGTTCAATAAAAAAAAACAATCAAATGTTCTCTCTATGTTAATCACTTTCCTACTGCATTCATCTCATTCTCTTACGTTTCATGATGGTAAGTAATACGCCTGCCTGTAAAAATGTGGTGGTAATTTTTTTATATGTATCGTCGTATCAATATGATAATACTGAAATGATTCTTCTTCTTCATCGTGTCACTCTTGACAGAGTAGTCGTGATCAACCCTTCCATGTGTTGATGACGGAAATCATAAAAGGGCGATATCACATAAAAATTAAAGTTCTTTAATATAAACATCACTCGGGTAAGGCTTGAACAATATTTTTTTTTGACAAACCTGTGGCTAGTCTAGCCTAGTAGTAAGTCCATGGTTCGATTCCGGTGTTGTGTATGTGTCAGGGTATTTAAGATCTCGATGAGCAGGCAAAGTCTTATTAGTATTTCAACCGTTTAGCGTCCACTGCTGGACATAAGTCCCATGTATATCTCCTGCCTCATTTAATATCATAGATTAAGATAAAACAAAAGCCTTAGAATCCTGATCATCATCAACCGATAGACGTCCACTGCTGCTTATAAGCTTCCCCCAAAGATCGCCACAACGAACAGTCCTGCGCTGCTCGCATCACTAAGCAAAGGAGGCTGTCGTTTGTAGAGGGATTTGGGCCATTTCCCGCCATGCTGGCCCAACGCGGGTTGGCTGAAGCCAGAGTCTCGTCTATTGATTGTCAGGATGCACCACGAGCTGGTGTCGCTGGCTCAAATCCCGTGAGTTGTTGTGCGAGAACTGTTACACCCCAAGCCTTGTTATAATTGTGTGAAAAGAATGAACGTTTATCTTACTCCTATATTTTGAGTCCCAGCCAATTCCCAGTAGTGGGAACAATTTGTATGCCGCGTACAGATACATTGTGGGTGTTATGTATAATCAGTGTACGTCTGTTTTATGGGCAGTACTTCAGACAATAAACATTTCAGCAGTAAAAGCATCCATAAAACTAAAGCATTGCTTTCCGTGAACATCAGAAATTGTTGTCTTCTAAGTGAAAAGATTGTTGCAAAGTTATAACTAAGCTCTATAATAAAGTAGTTAAATCCAGGATATATAAAAACGATACACATTATTATTATTATTTCCGGTAAACATAATAAGGACGTATACATTATTAACTTGTTAAAACACCACTGCTAAGACTCAGGGTCTTCTCTCACAAAGAGAGAGTGGAAGCCAATCACTACGCTAGTCATGCGAGAGTTGGCGGATGTCCGGAAACCGTCTAGGTAGGTACCACCGCAGCACCTATTTTGTTTCTAAACAGTAGTCTACAAACAATAGCCTGTTCCAGTTTGAAGAGCGTTGTAGCTGATGAAATCACGGCGATAAGGAGACTTAATAACTAATGTCTCTAGGCGACAAGTACAATGAAGTGCTGTGTATATCATCCTAACTAATAGCTCATTACAGGCAGGCGTGTCACCATCAGGTGAGCTATACCATCTAGGTCATCCCTCAGTTGAAAAAAAAAAATTGGGAAATCGAAACCGAATCTATACTGTGAAGTGTGTTTACGACTTCTGAACAAACTAATGTAAGTTTACAAATAATACTATCTGGAAGAAAACTCCATATTTAACTATTTATTCATGAACACGGTGACTTTTCTTTAATAAATCTAAACAATAATTAATTACTGTGTAATAATAATAAATAAAACTAACACTTTCTTTTTTTTTAATTAGGTTTCTTTCGATGTTAAATTACTACACTTACAATCTGAAACAAATGTGATTTGTTCTAGACGAAGAGTAATTATATTCACATACAATTACTACTACCGCTAAGAGTAATTATATATAGGTTTGGGCCAACCCGCATTAGGCCAGAGTGATCAGAAATAACCCAAATACCCTCTTACGAACCCCTCACATACGACAGCTCCTATGGTAGGTCTACGGTACCGAAGACCTTGTTGTTTGTATGTGGAAATCTTTGGAGGCAGACCTATGTCCAGCTGTAGACGTCTATCGGCTGGTGATGAGGATAATGATTTAACTAGGTAGCTAATGAAACTACGAAGATAAAGATATTAAATATAACTATCCTTTTAAATATCAAAGCGTCGGGTTATAATGATTAAGCACTCACAATCCTGCTCATCTTATCGCTGTATAGATGAGATGAAAATGTAGTTGTTACAACGATTTTAATCCATGTTTTAGTTTACTGTAATCAATTTTTTTTAATAACAAAATGTTTACAATTATGCTTATGAAATAAAAAAGTCAGTTAAATTTGTCAAAACGCACTTTGTCCAGGCGACGCGGGTTTTGACGAGGGAGCGTCTCGCTGTTACACACCGGTACTGTAATCCCATTGCTGTGTTTTGATGGAACCGAACAAAATCCCGAAAAATCCACCCTTAAAAATGTGACATTTAAAAAAAAGGACCTAAATAAAAATCATCAAATTATGTTTAATTTAAAATCAGTTAAGTGAGCAGGTTCGCTTCTGCGATACATCACAGCGTCTGGACTACCTGCATTATGGTGATAAGGTAAAGGTGATACTATTATAACGTTTGGTCTAAAACACTATTAAACAAACACAGTATTAATTTTCATTACATTTAGTTATTTTACATTAGATTTAGATCATAAAGAAGAAATACAAAATAGAATTGGATATGCTGAAACTGATTTTAATAGTCGCGTTTTGAAATTTTTATTTGCTCCATCCTATTATATTTTATAATATTAGATTTTAAAGAAAGGATATTGTGGTCTCATCTTAACATATGAGATGTGGGAAATCAGCCGTATGTATAGGACCATGTGGAAGCAGTCGCCAATGATCAAGTCCTTGAAGAAACTAGCAACACGAACAAACGTAGGCATGATGACAGTAGTGAAAAGAAAGGTGACATTTTTGGGTTAACTACAATTAATATCCTTTAATGAGATCGCAAGGTGATCCGCAGGAGAACTAAGGTCACCGATGTAGTCCAAAGGATTTCTAGCCTCAAATGGCAATAGACAGGATACATCAGTCGAAGGACTGACAGCCGATGGGGCACTGAGGTCCTCCAATGGCGACCGCGTACCGGTAGACATAGTGTTCGCAGGCCATTAGGAAGTCTGACGATCTGGTGAAGATTGCGGGAAGCGCACAATCGATCGATGTGGAGATCTTTAGGGGAGGCCTATGTCCAGCAGTGGACGTCTATCGGCTGATATTGATGAAGGTGATCCCGAAGGCAAGTTTGACAATACAAACCAGTGGATCGGACTTAAACATCTTCAGTTGAAAAGAATAACTGAAGACCAGGTTAATTGTTCATCTGACTAATAAAATTTTGATGAAGACACCTTATGAAGAGTTTAGAATATTAGATATATATTTATTTACGAGCGTCGGTTTTGAACAGTAGTTAACTGATTTCATTTGACGAGTGCAAGAGTAAACTGAAACAGTAGTAAAGAAGTTCAGCCATTCCACTCTATCCTAAAGAGCACGACAACATAACCAATCCATAAATTAAGTGGGTTTAGTACTTCAGAAGTCTGTATGCGCCGTAAATTATAGCTTTATTAACGCAATAAACATTTCAGAGCTTATAACACTCGTGAAAACGTGAAAGCGATTGTAACATTGTCTATGAAATATTGTATGGAAATTCATCTCGTGTTACAATCAGCATGGCTTATCAAGATCATAGGTACGCAGTGTAGGAATCCTAATTGTCTAGAGCAATTCAGACCATACAAAAATTGTACACACATATAAAAGATTCCTACCTATATAAAGACCTATCTGGTGGACCGACCTTCTGATGAGAATCGTGGGAACCCGGCGGATGCAAGCAACGCAGAATTGATCGATGTGGAGATCTTTAGGGGAGGCCTATATCCAGCAGTGGACGTCTATCGGTTGATAAAAATAATGAAAGACCTATCACAGTAATAACCATAAAGCCTAGACACTCGAAATTTAGAAGCAATAATCCTTTTGCCAAGTATACGTCAGTTAAGAACAGATTTTACGATATTACCCTCAAAGAGAATTGCGTGTGTGTTAACAGCAAAGCTGGGGAGGAATAGCTGGTTATAATATATGGTCGAAGAACACATCAAGTGAAACAAAAAATAGGGTCAAACCTCTGATTTATAAATTTAGCTTTTTCTGTGTTGTCTGTAACAAGAAGAGAACGTTCTGGATAAATAAATTATTATCTCTAATTTAGATAATAGTTAATTATTAATCCCACCATATGAATTCCTACCCCTTGGTAGGATTTTTGGCGGAGCCCTATGTCCAGCAGTGAACGTTTATCGGCTGGTAATGATGGTGATGATAATTATTAAAAATATTGTCCGCTGGTGATGATTGAAGAAATTTAACCAACATTTAAATACCTCTTTGTCAGGAGAATCATGATTGATCCTTTTAATTATAAGTTTTAGTAGAAGGATGTTAACTTGGTCTTGAGTGTAAGGATTCGTTCTTTAATTCTGGTGTTAACTTAGTTTTTGGTGTTCAGCTTACTGGCGCGTTAGGTTTTTAAACTTTTCACAAACTTGTAAAGTTTTTAATGAAACTGTAATTTAAATTAATTTCACTGAAATTTCTGTTTGAAGCTTTTTCTTGTGTTAAATCACTGCAGCGCCTGAATCTACCCCCTCTTATCGGTGAAAATATCACTAATAAAACCCTGTGGATCGAGATTACTAGGAGCTGTCGATTATAAGGGTTCGTTTATATATAGAGATATGTGTCATCGTCCACCACGCTAACCCAATGCTGGTAGGTGAGGAGCCAGAGACTCGTTCGTTGATTAGCAGAGGGCACCACGAGCAGGTAAGGTTGGCTTGGGTCCCGTGAGTTGTTGTGCGGGACCCCTTACACCCTTCTAAAGTGTATAATATGTAGTTATTCGTCGTTATAATGAATTAGATTTACGAGTACAAGTATAAAGCTTATTAATACCGAAAACTCGCGTGGAGAGTGCTCGTGGTTAGGCGTGGGGTTGGTTTATACCGTATTAAGTAAGAATAATTAGTCTCGTTATTACTATTTCAAGGGTGTTTTCACCACAAGAACTCTTGATATCAAAGCCGATACGGAAGCACTCGTATTCCTTTATTGCTTTAACCGATGCTTTGTGAGCATAAAGTTTATTGATATTAAAATTTAAATAGTTGAAAAAAAGCTTCATATATACGATACGCATAGGAGACATCGCTCGAAGTATACTGGCTGCCGTTGCATCACCAAGGTCCTTGAATGGCGACCGCATCCGACGTTCTGGTGAAGGTTGTGGACTTGGTCGTATACCATCCTAACCAGCGTCATGTTGTTATGGGCCGGAGTCTGGTGTCCTCCTCGTCTCGATTTGTTGCTGTCAGTAAGCATATACATAACTGTAGTAACTAAGAGGACGAATAAAACTTCCAAAGCTGTGACATCCGTTCATGAAAATATCAGCAGCTATCAGCGCTTGACCACGATCTACTTACGTACTCTTGACCCGGTCTTACTTTAGGACATCTTCGATTTGATTTGTCTCTTAGAATATTATATTTCTCATATACTAACGTATATCCTGATTTATAATGTAATATATTCAGTAGATAAATAAGGAGACTTTATCCCATACAGTTTCGTATCAGACACTGTCTTACAAGAGTTTATCTCTGCCACAAAGGTATTCTACTTTTCATGCAGTAAATACTGAATAGTGAATGCTGCTCCTCAAATATTCCACATCCAGTGTGGAGTAGTACGCATTTAAAATGTCTTACGTATGATAAATAATAGCATATCTCAAACAATTTCGACTTTTATGGGCGGCAGTTTGCGTCACGCGAGCGCCATAAACATTTTACAGGCGTCAGTGTAACAGCGAACATTATAATATACTAACAGAAACAATAATGTTATAGTAAAATATAATTTTATCACCTAAAACGTATGTTAAAGTCTAGAAGTCATAGACTTGTTAATGCGACTTCCCGTAGGTCTAATATCCTTTTTTTCTTTTTGTTGTAGAAACGAAATCTTAAGATACCCTGCTACAGGGAGGATGACAAAGTTATATAGGCTCTTATCCACTAAAACCCCCTCGATGGTCATCTACAGAGCGCTATGTGAGACACCGGTGACTTACGGTACTACGCCTAAAGCAAGTCCTAGGAAGGACTGTAGCTTTTCTCTACACCCTCAGTTTGGTACGACAAGTACCAAACAACCTTGTAGTTATTGTCCATCCCAAGCTCGCTTATTAGACAATGAGGGTGACTTTGGGGACTCCTGTCGCCTTCTACGACAGGCAGGGCTTACCTTAGTCCTATTCATAATAGCCTGAGACTACAAGGTTTTATAGCCTAAAGTTATCTATGACGTAATTCCCAAAAAATTAAACAGATTGAGGTTATTTTTTAAGATATCACTTTATTGAACATTTAAATAAAATTCCAAAAGTATACTCAAATGGTAATATATTACTGATGTTAGGTCTTTGTTGCCGAAGACTGTCTAGATAAGTACCACCGTAGCGCTTATTTCTGCCGCCATACAGTAGTGTAAATATTACTGTGTTCTGGTTTAAAGCGTAGAAAGTGAAATTGCTAGGCTAAGGAGACCTAACCAGGGGTATAAAGGTTTTCGCATAACTCTCGGGATCCAAGTCAACCTCACCTGCTCGTGGTGCACCGAGCTAATCAACAAACGAGGCTCTGGCTTCGACCAACCCGCATTGGTAGCATGGTGGGAAATGGCTCAATTCCCTCATAACAAACCCTACCAACGATAGCCCATATTAACTAGGTTAACTGGAGATTTTTGAGGGAAGCGTTTGTCCAGCAGTGTACGTCTATCGGGTAATCAGTCTCAGGGCGACGAGCACAATGTGGTGCTGTGTATATCATCTTTATATACCACGTTGTCGTGGACGGACGTATCACATAGAATCAGGTGAACGCCCCGCTCGTCGCTTAGTACAATAAAAAAAACAAAACTCAGACTAAAACGTCGCAATGTTACTTCGGAAAAAGTATTCACTTCGAATACCATTAAACAGACAATTGTAAGTTAGATATAAGTAAAAATAAGTAAACACAGAAGAAAAGTTTCGTATTATTCGAAGAAAAAAAAACGTTGCATCAAGCAATCCACCATTTTCTTAATAAGATGTCAGTAAACGGAGCTTTGCGTGCCGAAACAAATTGCTACATTCCGTTTCCCTTATTATTTGCTCGAAGAGCTTCTGTATTTATAAGCAACGTTACTTATCGTGTTAAGTTTTTTTCTCTTTACTTAATCGTGCTCTAACCTAGTGAACTTTAATTATAACTGACATTACATTGAATGGTTTAAGCGGCACAAGAACCTTTAACCGTTTATATTAAGCATATCTTATTCTTAGCTACATAGCCCTTCAAAGAAATAAAACAAGATTTTTTTTTTTAATAAGAGATTTCATGGGATATATATCACTACATTACACCATCAACTTATGCAATAATACATTAAGTTAATCATTTCATTACTACAGGCTGATGTATTAATATCTATCCGTTAGCAATAGACATTAAAGTATATTGCTATAGGTCACAAAATGTTCGTATGTTGTGTATACTAGTTATGTATTAGTATTTGTGTATTGGATTATATATGTACTCATATATATATTTATTTATACACACCTGCATCATCATAGTAAAATATAATATTAGCATTAGATGATATCTCTTATTAAGCAAGCATAGAACTAAGTTTACATCAAAAGCGTTCAAATAAAATAAACCATTAAGATTCACTCTCAAAGCGATAACTGAGAATTGGGATTTAAACAAAAAAAAATGAATTTATATACAAAAAAAAATTAAAATAGTACATTTTAGAATTCCGCTGACCTATATTTGAGAGGATTTTTTTAACTTTGAATGAGTATCTGCTATATTTTTGTTTGAGTAATAAGGTTTATTCAATTAGAGCGAAATACTTTGGACGCTCGAATAGGATGTTATGAAAGGGCGGAAACGAGCTTAAAAAAAATGAAATGTAAATAAACAATCTACCCGCAAATTCCATTTACATTTACGCAAATCATCCCTTAATTCTGATGCTTAGCTGATAAGGCTGCATTTCGTGTAACTTAGGCACGCCGACGGTGCAGTTTTAATGTAGCGCACTCACGAGGAGGGAGGGATCCTCACAAAGACACGGCATCCATATTCATGCAGGACCGGATGAAAATGTTGGTACAATACTGGGCGCGTCATTAGTGTAAGTCGAGCATGCCTAAGTGGCGAGTCGCTGCAGGATTTAATGAAAACATCCGTGTCGAAGAACTATTCAGTGAGAACACCGAAGTTTATTGTTTCGCGTTTCGCGCATGTACACAGCGACGAGATGAGGGGGAAGATCATCCAGGTGATACCTTCCATGAGTACCAACGTTTCCTGACGGCAGTCCTCTTTGAATCTTACGTGCTATCACCTAATTAATAAATGATGAACCTACTAAAATTACATAAACAGGCCAAATCATAAACAGCCGAGTGCTCATCATCAGCCGATAGACGTCTACTGCTGAACACAGGTGTTCTCTAAAGATTCCCACATCGATCGGGTCGATTTCATACGGTCAGGAGGTACGGGTAATATAAAGATTTAATTATCTAACTTACGGGATCCTGATTCAACAAACGAGGCTCTGGCTTCCACCAAACGCATTGGGCCAGCGTGGTGGGAAATGACCCAAATCCCCGCATAAAAAGCCTCGAACAAACGACAGCCCCTAGTGCCCGGCAGTATCGGAGGCCATGTCGACTGTGACCGACGATGTGGTAACCATCATCATCGTCAGCCGATAGGCCTCCCCCAAAGACCTCCACATCGATCGATCTGGTAATGGTCGCGGGGACCCGCTGGTCGCAGGCAGCGCAGTACCAATAGACCATGCTGGCTGTCGATCGATGTGGAGATCTTTGGGGGAGGCCTATGTCCAGCAGTGGACGTCTATCGGCTGATGATGAATTTTATTTGATACCTAAGTTATAGGAAGATAATTTATTCGATGTGATATATTTGTATTTTTCTTATTCATCAAGTTAAGTTGTATTCATTACTTAGTGGTAATTTTTATAAGTTTATTAACAATAATATTCATTTGGAAGTCCTCTTAAAAGAAAGCCTTAATAAAATTTAAAACGGTGAAGTCAGGAGTGTTATTGGTCCCTCATCTGTTTCCCAGAGCCATCTTCCTCGCTTCGGTGTAGAGATCTCTTCAGTCACCCCTCCGAGTGCGTTGATCTTGTTGCGTTCAGACCTTCGACCTTTGAGGGATTTGGTCAAACGGCTGTTTGCATTAGCGTGTTTACCAGACCATAGATTTTATAATTAGTGCCAGTATAATACAACCCGCCGTTAGTTACGGTTTGTTGGATAAATTTAACTACAGGTTTAGAAGTACTAATCACAGTTGCCGAGTGGGGTGGATGCCCTCCTTAAATCTTATTACACCTCGCCAAAAACACATGCCTATTGTGATCAAACATTTTGCACTTACTTTAAATTTTACTTTGCAAAATTTTTTCGTATCTAATGTTTTCATTTTGGGTTTGAGAATTTTGACATCTTACGTAGTACTAGAATTCTTGATTTGTTTATTGTTCTCTTCATCAGAGTATCGTCTTTGATTTTTGTTATTAAATTCTTGTATCGCCTTATCATTAGACATATTGTATTTGTTAATATAATTGTTATCTGCTAGTGCTGCGCTTTCTGGTGCGGGGTTGCTGTTCCAGCACTTTACCCCAATATCCACCCGTTCTATGAGTATTTATATGCCCCGCAATTGCTGTTTTAGCCTCGCGACTCGTAGGGATATGTCGGTGAACCTGGTTCTTCTGCGGATCTCCTTATTTCTGATTTGATCACGCAGATATACTCCAAGCATCGCCGTCTCCATCACCCGCTGTATGACTCTGAGCTTTTTTATGAGTCCCATAGTTAGAGACTAAGTTTTAACGTTGGCAAACTACTCATTAGATGGACGGAGAATGTAAAAAGCTGGAATCGCTGGTAGCCACTGGATTCAAACAGCGCAAGATCGTGCTTTGTGGAACACATTACAAGAGACTTAGGTCCAGCAGTGGACTTTCATCGGTTGAAATGATGAAGACTGTTATCTATCTGTTTTGAACACATCTGTGATTCAGTTCGACTATTTAGTACCGTTGCAAATTTTAGATCATCTAAATGAATTTCGTAATATTAAAATTTAGAACCTCTTTCTTATTAATTCCGTTTATATACAATATTAATGATAGAAAAGGAGGGATGACACATTAACAAGACACTTATTTCTGTCAAGATGGAGATAACTAACATCTATTTAATAGGTAGCAACAGCAATTGTGTTATTAGCTACTTTGATGAGAGACCTTGAAGGATTAGAAAACCCCACTCTGTAGGTGACCACGATTGGATATTCCACGTCACCATGATGTTCCATTTCCATATTGGTTATGATATCGTGAACACAATGGTGATAAAAGACCTGATCCTCACTTTGTGAATACACATTTAGAACATAAAAGTTTCCTAGGAGATAGCTTTGTATAAGTATAGTCACGCTAACTGTTGTCACAAATGGAATTGTGTACAAAAAAAAACCGTTGAACCGCTTAATCTATCACAACTCGGTTAAACCTTTAATCCGCTGCGAAATGCGAATTTAAACCAGAAAATCGGTTCGGTCGACGTCATATTATGGCAGTCCTGGAAGCGATTTCATTACGTTTTTTACAAAGCACTTACAGTAAAGTTGGCAAAATGCTCAAACTTACCGCCGAGCTGAAAACCACTTTACGAACTAGGCCATAGGGTTCACATTTAACTGCACCGGATAAGTAACTAGTATAACATTTTATGAAATCATACGCCGTAGGTACGTCGCCTGTGACAGGTAGCGTTTTCAGTTAATTAGTGCAGTACGAATTTTTTTTTCGCGAGCTTCGAATGCAACTTTCAATTGAGTTTTTTTTCATAGTATTTCACATCCGCTGCAGTGTATGTTTACACTTGATTCCGCTTTGCCGGTTACTTGATTAAATGCGGTTCAAAGGGAACTGGGTTGGCACACCGGCTAACTTTCATCGCGTGTTGTTTACGTCGCACTTTAATTATGCAACTTTACAGGGCGGTGGTTTGTTTGTTTATTTTTTTTTACCGCCAATATAATATTAGAAGTCATCAAAACATTTAAATATAGATAGGTCTACGCATTTCTATTTCAGTCTCTTTTATTTTATATTCCTTTTTACCAATCTCTTTCATCCCTCTTTTTCTTCAATTCCAGTTCTCCTTTTCGTATTTTCTCTATCATTTTCTATCTTATTTTCTCCTTTCGCGCTTCCCTCATTAATGACGCTTTTCTTATCTATCTTATAGTTACACATTCTTTCTTATGTACTGAGGAGTATCTAATATTTCCAGTAGTATGCTATGATTTAAAAACTTCCTTCCTTATCTTTATTATATGTATGAGAGCTATCACTGAGGTTACTACAGCCAATAAGTTGCGGGGACAACTGTATCAGCGTGTTGGGATATTTGTTAAAAAAAAAACAACTTTCTGAAGTGTACTATTAAACATATGCGTTCAGCAGTATCATTTAATTAACAGTAATATTTTTTTCTTATAGATAGGTAGGTTTTTCTAAACACTACGCCGTCTAGCTTCTACACAAAAGATAGATTTCTTTCAAGGCGATCTTTTAAAATAACTGCAACAGCACTTACAGGTAATATAACATGGAATATAAATGCTCTTTAAAGTTGAGAAAAAAAAAAGCAGAAGAAGAATAGCTGCAAGCAAAGTTTGAAGTATATTCCGAATCGGACGCTATGAATTATATTAACCAGATAAGACCTAAATTTATCAGAGAGATATAGGTACCAAATTGAAAATACTGAATTTTCATTATCCTTTAAAATCTAGATAAAATAATAGATTATAATGTTGTTAAATAAATATATAGATAAATAAACCAAAAAGGAGAGAGTTTCTGTTGTATTCAATTATCATGTTGTATCAATTTAAATTTTTCTTTTAACTAAATATAATATTGTCTTACTAAACTATATATCTCGTTACGCAGTAATGTACAAATATTACTAGGCTAGTGTATGAAATTACTGGGGTAATAAGTCATAACATCTTGCGTCTCAAAGCAATGCAATGTTGCTCGCGTATAACTTGTCACCAGGTGAATGTCCTGATCGTGACATCGTTTTGTAGAGTAAATAAAATCCAATGTGGATGGTGTGTAAACATCCTGTCTCTTCGTCGTCATCACCTTCCTCTATAGACAAGAGAATTTCCTGTCGCACTTTGATATGTGTAAAAAGAGGTCACGTTATAAAATTTTCTATCCATGTTTCTTTCACCGACTTCAGTGAAGACGTAGTTAAAGTTTTTTTCTTTTGCTTCACAAACTCAAAAGTCTCTAATGGGTAGAGCCGTTAAATATACATCGGCAACTAATCTATCTTACTTGGCGACTGTTATCGATTATTAATCGATTAGTTCTTTGCGGTTTTCTTAACGAACGCCAGTTAAAAGGATTCGTAACAAATATTTACTCTTATTTCCATTTAAAATTTAACAGAAATTGGTAAACACTCACTAATTTGTGAAACACAAATCTTTGATATATTTGCATAGTTTTATAGTATCATCGCACTTGTTACAGAGTGAAGCACTAATGTTAATTGAAGTTTTCTGTAGAACAAAGGTCAATATACGATTCTATCAATTTCTGGTAGATTTCAGTTTCTGGAGAAAATGGACGTTGAATTCATCATCAGCGGATAGACCTCCACTGCCAGACATAGGCCTAACTAAAGAATCTCACATCGGTCGGATAGGGATTCGTTTGGAGGGATTTAGACCATTTCCCACCACGCTGTTGTTTAGCAGGGTACACCATGAGCAGGTGAGGTTGGCTTGGATCCCTTTACTTGTTACAAGAGAATCCTTACTACCGGCAACTACTACTAAAGGAAATATTTATGGACTATTGTTTAGAAACGATGAAGAAGGGAGCGAAATGTAATGGTGGAACCATTACATTTCGCACTTATTAAAAAAAAATATCTAAATTTGTGACCAAATGTTGCAGTATTAGTAATAGCAGTAAGATTAGCAGAAGATAAATAAAACCGCTGGTAGAAGTAGGTGGCCTTTATATAATTTTAGTTTGGCAAATATCTCCCTTCAGTATTTTTGCTCTTTATTCAATGCTTTATAAGAAGTGTTACAGTGATCGGATTTAGTTCAAATATGCGCCGTTTTGTTCGATAATCTGTTTCCATCTAGACGGCAACTTCATAATACCTCCCTCGTAGAAGCCCCCCTCCTTATTTGCGAAGAACTCGGACAGCCACTTTTCACAAGCCTCTTTTGAGTTCAACTTTACACCACCAAGGGCGTTCACCATGGACAGGAACAGGTGGTAATCACTTGGCGCTATGTCCGGGCTATATGGTGGATGCGATAAAACCTCCCATCCGAGCTCCCGTAGCTTCTGACGAGTCATCAACGAAGTGTGTGGTCTGGCGTTGTCCTGGTGGAACACTACACCCTTCCTGTTGGCCAATTCTGGACGCTTCTGGTCGATCGCCTGCTTCAAGCGGTCCAGTTGTTCGCAGTAGATTGTAGAATTAAGCGTCTGGCCATATGGGAGCAGCTCATAGTGGATGATTCCCTTCCAATCCCACCAAACACACAGCAAAACCTTCCTGGCCGTCAATCCCGGCTTGGCCGCTCGACCACGACCGTTTTTGCTTGATATTGTCAAATGTGATCCATTTTTCGTCGCCAGTCACCATCCGCTTCAAGAATGGGTTGAATTCGTTCCGTTTCAGCAGCATATCGCAGGCGTTGATTCGGTCCAGAAGGTTTTTTTGCGTCAAATCATGCGGCACCCAAACATCAAGCTTTTTTTTGTATCCAGCCTTCTGCAGATGGTTTAAAATGGTTTGGTGACTAACTCCCATCTCCTGGGCGATGTCACGAGATGCCACATGCCGATCTAACTCGATGTAGTCCATGATTTGATCGGTATTTGTCGTCACAGGTCTTCCGCCGGCTGGCTTATCCATGGTGTCGTTTTCACCGGCTCTGAATCGTCGAAACCATTCCTCCGCGGTTCGAAGTGATAGAGTACCATCCCCCAAAACACCATTAATCTTACGGAACGTTTCTCTAGCGGATTTGCCTTTAACGAAGGAAAACTTTAAATTAGCGCGTTTTCGGCGTTAGTGAACTCCATGTTTACACGTCTATAACTGTTGAACGCAATATCCAAACTAATTATGCATAGCGTCGTTTTGTAGGTTATGTCAAGACCTTTCAAATTATGTATAGTATTGCCAGATACTAGCTCTGTAACGCTTTGTACATAGCCGCGAAATTCAAAAGACAAAAAGGCGGAAGGGAGATATTTTCCAACCTATATATGATTCAATGTTTTAAGCAACATTCAAATATTTAACTGAATTTCCGTCAGATAGATTTTTTTTATGAAGGTCATACTTTGCGTAGTCTGTTTCCTTTATACTCATTAACATTAATTTTGTATGTCAAAATATTTTTTGTTTCCTTTAAATAGTATCACATGAAACCTCATTGGTTGAAGAGACCAACTCATGTCAAAAGTTCAAATTGTCAGTACAAACTATAAAAATACTTTGGATTTATTTATAAAAAAAGCCGGAACGTTGAAGTTTGTTTAGTTAGTTTTTATTTCTATCAGAGCAATGGCTAACTATGCTTACCCATACCCTGCTCAGTATTCTCAGATGTTGCCACCGGAAGCGGAATACGCGAACCAGGGCGACGGCTACCGGGAATATTATGAAATGGGAACGTTGAAGGAAGATCGTGAACCAAAAAGGTATCGGAACTGTTTGTTAGTACGACTGTGTGCTGCAGCTTGAACAGCATTATTTTCCTCTTATGATACGTGGGACTGGGGTTCTCGAGGAGCATGTTTCATCATCTGTAGGAACATGATCAGTTAAGTTAATATCATATGAATTTAAAGTGTCATTGGATCAGAAACAGATTAATACATATAGTACATTTGTTACAATCTTCTATTCGATCAAGAAATCAATTTTATTAAAAAAAAGAAAATAAGGCTTCAATAGAAGCTAGGTAATTAGCTTCTATTGAAGTCTTATTTTCTGTTCAGTTTCTATTTATGGTCTGTACGATTATTAATATAAAGGTATTTATTTTAATAAAGAAAGATACTTTCAACTAATCTCTAATTTTTTATGAACTGCTCCAAAATTGTAGAATCAATTTAAGTGTTGGTACTGATCTACGCTTCGCAGGCCTGGCCGTGCGAAACGCCGTGGTCGTAAAGTTCGGTCCCGGTCTGGAAGTCGGTCCGGCTCGAGCTCTCGGTCGCGCTCTCAGTCTCGGTCAAGATCACGATCTAAGTCCCGCAGCCGCACCCCCAGCGCAGCCAGTCGTCAGCGTGAATTTAGTCTAAAGGAGCCTGGACTTATCGACGCGTTTCGAGTTTTGTATCTAACTCGTATGTTCTATTGATTTAAGTAAACAAGTTTTTTTTTAATCTGTATTCATATTCAATGTACCCACAGTGATCAATGTAACATTTAACAGGTGAGCAACTCATTTAAGAATTGTAGGATGTCCGCTGAAGACTACAAATCCAAATCCCCTATAATCCAGGGTTCTCCTGGAGACGATTATTAATAGGGGGACCGGAAAGTAATGTCGTTTCTGCGCATGCCAATACTTGATTGTCATTTGTCAGCTCATTGTTTTGTTCAGAGGCGTACCAAAGACATTGTGAGGTTATAGTGATTTCTTTACTTATAGACAATTGAATTACAATTTTTTTTTGTAATTTTGGGTAAAATGGCCAGCCAAATACCAGAAGAGGTACACATCCGGCATTGCATGCTCTTTGAGTTTCGCAAGGGAAATAACGCAACAGTTGCTACCAAAAACATTTGCGATGTTTATCCAAATGCACTGGACATTCGTAAATGCCAAAGGTGGTTTTCCAAGTTCAAATCGGGTAATTTTGATCTTTCCGACTCGTATCGATCAGGAAGACCATCAGCGTTAGACAACGACGTGTTAAGGGCGGAAGTGGAAGCAAATCCGTGTCAGACGATCGAGGAATTGTCAAACAGTCTCAACAAACCTTGGTCGACCATCCAAGAACATTTGAAGCAGATTGAAAAAGTAAGCAGAGCAGGTGTTTGGGTCCCGCATAATCTGTCCGAACAGAATAAGGCTAACCGATCAATCACATGCAACTTATTGCTTCAACGACACAACACAGAAGCGTTTTTTGATCGCTTGATCACAGGAGATGAGAAATGGGTCCTGTATGATAACCCAAAACGCAAAAGGCAGTGGCTCTCTCCAAATGAAATCCCTCGGAGTACTGCTAAGCCAGGTTTACACCCCAAAAAAGCGCTTTTGTGTGTTTGGTGGAGTATTCGCGGCATTGTTCATTTTGAATTACTGAAACCTGGAGAAACTGTTACTGCAGACCTCTACAGCGAACAATTGCAGCGAGTCAATCAATCTTTAATTGAAAAGTGGCCAGCGATTGTCAACCGAAAAGGCGTCATTCTCCAACATGACAATGCAAGACCGCACTGCGCAAGGCGAACTCTAGAAAAAATTAATGAATTGGGGTGGGAGGTGCTGCCTCATCCACCATATTCGCCCGATGTTGCACCATCGGATTTCCACTTATTCCGAGCGCTGCAACACTTTTTAAGTGGCAAAACATTTGCAAATTTGGATGATATCCAAAATGCCATCTCTAGATATTTTGCCGAAAAACCAATTAATTTTTATCGATCAGGGATTGAAAATTTACTCACTAGATGGCAAAAGGTTATTGACAATGATGGGGAATACATCATTGATTAAAAATAAAGACTCGTTAAAAATGTATGTGTTTGTATTTAGCGTAAGGAAATGACATTACTTTCCGGTCCCCCTAATACTTTGTTGAAGAGCATCCATTCTTAAACACGTCTTTATCTTACACTTTTCCTGTCCAGCCCCTCTCTGTCAAACTAATCAAAGCTCATACCGATTTTATAAATTTCAGCCAGCAAACACAAGAAGAGCACGACAAAGTTCTTAGCGACGAAGAAGCGGCAGGACCAAATAAAGGAGATCCTCAAACGCGACAGACTTGGCTCGAAGAGGTGGTTCTTCTACCCCCGTCTGCAAACGCAGAGCGACACCATGACGTTGCCGGCGACGAGGGAGAGCTCTGACCAACGTTTCAAAGTGGACGGGAACTTCTTCAGGAAATACAAGAGGTGTAGGAAAGTGGACAGAGACGCCCCAATTATGAAGCTGAAGAGGTGGGAACTGATCTTTTATAAGAAGCTAGGTTTTATTCAGGCCGTGTGATATTTGCTAAACAATTTTAGGTACTCTTTTTAAGTTTTTTTTTAACTATATCGAATTATTTTATAGGATACATTAAATTTTTCCATCGTCTCATTTTTTTTTCATTATAAAACTCAACTTTACACATCCGCTTTTAAAATGGTACAGCAAACAGGAGACAAATTTATCTGTTCAAATAAGAGGCATAGTCTTCTTAACGGTCCCACAACTGGGACACGTGGACTTCTTTCAACATACATATTTTAGACATTTTAAAACTAAGCTACTCTTCAATATCTGTTGTTTATCAGCTCAGAGGTTCCCAGACTTTTTTTCATAGAACACATTCAAAATTTAATCAGTTCCAGTGGACCCCGTGTAACTACATTTCCACCATATTCCCAAAAGTCAGTAAAAATGTGACGATGAGAGTCAATATAGATTCCCGTGGATCTCTAAGGAACCACCTGGACAACGTTAGGAACTAAAGATCTAGGTTATTAGTACTTCAAAAAGAAATTGCGTTGCATTACTTTATTATTATGAAGACCATGTTTGATTCATCATCATCATCAGCCGACAGACATCCACCGCTGGACATAAAGACCTCAACCAAAGATTTCCACATTATTAGAGTTCATTGAGGCATCCCCCATAGGGCAATGTCCCACCACGCTGGCCCATTACGGGTTAGTGGGAGCCAGGGCCTTGTTTGTTGATTAGCAAGGAACACCACCAGCTGGTGAGGATAGGCCCCGTAAGCTGTTGTGCAGAACCCCTTACACCCCCGCCATATTTGATTGATCTTCAGAAAAGATTGATTCATATTTTCTGAAGATTACAAGCCTGAATTTTTTTTATACAATAAAGCGATAAGACATGCGGGACCTTCACCTGATGGTAAGTGATACGCATGCCCATAACAACATGGCGCTAGTTAGGATAATATACTGCACAACATTACGCTCGTCGACTGAGACATGAAATGTCAAGTATCGTTACCTCAGTGATTACACTAGCTACAGCGCCCTTCAATCCGGATCACTGTAATATTTGTCGGCTGCAATGAACGCTGAGGTGGTACATAGACGGTCGTCGACAACATAGACCTACCACCAGTAAATTTATGAGATTCATTAAAATGTTTAGTTCTCAACAATGATGTACCGCACAACAACTCAAGGGACCCTGCTAATCAACAAACGAGGCTCTGACGTCCACCTACCTGTATTGGGCCAACGTGGTGCGTAATGGCCCAAATCCACATGACGCTTACAAACTTAGAAATCTTTGGGGTGGCCCATGTCGGCTGATGCCGATAGACGTCTATTGCTAGACATGTACAGACATGACATGACAATGAAAACAATGAGAAGCATTTTTTATATCCGGTACTTGTTAATGGAAAGTAAAAGGGATAGTAAAGGTAGCTCTAAGGAATAATAATCATCATCAGCCGAAAGACGTCCACAGCTGGATATAGGCCTTCTCCAAACATTCCCACATCGATCGTGTAGGAATTCATATGGGAGGATTTGGACCAATTCCCACCACACTGGTCACGCGGGTTGGTGGGAGCCAGAGCCTCGTTTGTTGATTAGCAGGCTGTACTACGAGCAGGTGAAGTGGACTGTGATCCCGTGAGTGGTTTGCGGGAATCTTTACACCTCCACCATCAGGAATAATAACATGTTGATCATTTTTTTTTTATCCTTTTCTGTTAAGCTCTCGGAGGAAATTTCTAGCTCCTCTCAATTTATTTGCGCATTATACCAGCTCGATGGGGCATTAGCATCGGAAAGTGATAATTCTCCGCATTATGTGCTCCGAACACCCGCCTTTTCGATCTTTTTCAAATTTTATTTAATCGATTCCTCTTCACGCAAACTGCGACTACATTTTCCTTGAACGACGAAGAGAGGAGACGAGCACAACGTTCACGTGATGATAAATGATAGGCCTGCTGGTGGTAGGGCTCTGTGGTCGGCGATCGTTCAGGTAAGTACCACCTCAGCAATGTAGTCTCGGGCTGTTAAGAATAGGACTAAGTACAAGGCAACTAAAAAGTTTCTCGGGTTCGTGGACTTTAGGAGTGGGGCCTCAGAGGTCAATAAGCGAGCCTTAGGAGTCCATGGACGTCAGTGATCGTTTTCTATCAGGTGAACTGTTCGCTCGTTTGCCCACTTATCCTATAGAAAAACAATAAGTTTAATATTACTGGGAGTGTACGTCTTTTTCTATTTCCGCGATGAGAATTCAGCATACAGAGAGAACTACAATAAATCCTTCCACTTTTGTCGAGATGAAGGCAATCGGAAGGATTGCAAGTCGACGGAACACGGGGGTGGTAGGTCGGCGCCGCGCTCACCTCGCGCAGAACTCCTCGAATGTCAATTTTCCGCTCGATAACTCCGCGATTCGGTGCTAATTTAAAAGTTTCCCCAGAGCTCTTTAGACGGACCATTACTCCGGCGGTGACCGGATTTACGTTAACCACCACGCCAGCGGACAAGTTGGAAGTGAACTCCTGACCCGCTTCTATCCATCTAACTCTAAGAACAAAGGTTATGAAAGGCTATGGCCAATGTAATTACTAAAGCAAAGAGGCTTCATATGTCTCAAGGTGACGAGCGCAAAGTGGAGCTGTGAATACCATTCCAGCTAGCGCCACGTTGTTATAGACGGGCGTAACACTTACCATAAGGTGAGCGTCTCGTCGCTTCATTAAATAGATGAAAAACTAATTATTTAGTTTGAACTGAATGTTACATCACCTCATGAAGTTATGATTAAGGTTATTGAGGAATCCTTTCTCTCGCTCTCATTCGTTTCCACAGAATACATAAAAAAAATCCTCTTCCTCATACAACTTTAAGAGGAAAGGTTTTATCTTAATTGTAAAGGCTTATTATAAGATTTTTCCCTAAATAAGGATTTGTATGGTATTATTAATTTTATATCTTTTTCCTCATCTACATGTTCAATATTTCTTTTAATAAATTCTCATCTTCTAGAACTATTTCCTCATCAATCCTAGTTATGATAGCATTGGTATCAAAATCTGAATTTTCTCTCTATAATAAAATAACCAGATGTACTATCTGCATAGCCGCACAGCATCCCATATAGAAAATTGTTTACGGGAAAGTGTTTCGTGTTAAAAAGAAACCCCGCCTCAAAAGACCAGACTGCCGAATATTTCATTCGTTATAATTTTAATTCTACCCTCACTTTCCTTTGCCCAAGGGAGCGGAGAGCAGGGGTCTGAAATCTTTTTATATTTGCATTCAACTTGAAAGCCCGATTTGGGCTTTTAAGTAATTGCTTGCACTTTTTATTTGAAAGAGAAAAAAAAGGGAAACTTTCGAGTTCATTTTCGCTCCGCCAAACATTTGTGGATTTGCGTAAATTAATCAAGTATTACAATTTAATTATTGACTTTACTATAACCTTTGATCTTAAAGTGGAAAAAGTAATAATATCACAGTAAGATAACAAATCTAATATTCTAAAATGGGGGAGGAGATATGATAAATAAGGGGACAAGCACTTTCTTTACAATACGTACCACGTGGAGTGCTCCGAGGAGTTGTTCGGGTCGGGAGGTTGTCCAAGGAATTATTCCTACGTGACGTTCCAGCAATAGTACACGACACAAAGCCAAGTTCCATCATCACCGCCTGGATGACTGGCGATCCTCCACTTTGCGTTTCAAGGGCCATTTTATACCACTCACTACCACTTTGTGGAATCAGTTGTTGCTATCAGTATTTCCGAACCAATACGAAATGTGGATCTTCAAAGAAAAGGGCGTAGTATTCCCTTAAAGGTCGCAACGCAGCCGCCATCCCTCTGGTGTTACGACTGTCCATGGGCGTCGGCAATCACAATCCGCCAGGTAAACTGTTTGCTCGTTTGCTCACCCTTATAAAAAAAAGCAGGTTCTTCATCCAATGATATTGAAACAGGCCGTAGAGCCTGATCCGCGAGCCTAGTATCAGATGAGCTGTAAGGGTCAAATTGACTACCAAGCGCTAAATATAATCAGAGTACAGAAGCCACTGATATTTCTGTTTATAGCAGTATTTCTGGATAACATGTTTCATCATTCATCATCCACATTATCTGCAAATTTGGAAACTCCAATGACGATATTAAGGGGTCTAAGAGGTTCCGCCCAATATCTTACGGAGCCCAAGTCAACCTCACCTGCACCCTGCTGAATAATAGACGAAGCTCTGATAACCCACCATCCCGCACTGAGCCAGTGTGATGGGCTAAGGTCCATTTCCTCTCATTGAGCTCTGCGGAATCTTTGGGAGAGGCCTATGTCCAGCAGTAGAAGTCTATCGGCTGAGGATGATGATGATGTCGATATTCTACGTTATCTTCCATACAATGTCAGTTAAGTTAAAGTAAATACTTGATTATTCATGTTAATATACATTATAATGATTAATTTACTTGTTATTAACAAAATGAACGCAACAAAATAATAATTTTAAAGGGCAACACATAAACAATTGTTTAAGAGGGGTTAAATTGAAAAATTATTACTTAATTTTAGCGAAACGGAAGTAATAAACAAAATTATTGCTTGAAAATAAATCGACCCCGCCTTACCCCCCGTTACGCGCCCGAACAACGGGGTAAAATAAAAACATTAGATATTTACACTTGATCAGACCCCGCCCTTACTCCGGACTAATACGTTTAGTTAAATGACCCCTGGAATCGTTAAAAGGGTCCCCGACGCGGGATCAGGCCCCAAATTAATGACCCCGGTTCGGTTTTTTTGTAATCAGCAATTAAGCAAACAAAATAATTCGCGGCGAATACGATTTTTTCATTACAGTTGGGTCTTTTTGTGGTTGTTAGATTTAAGAGGTTTCTGGCGCTGTTTGGGACGATATGCGCTGCACGGACGTTGTGTCCATCGTCTTGAGAAATTAGATCCCCCTAGTAGCTACAACGACCTTCAAACCTGTAATATTTGCACAGTACTCTTTGTCGGATGCAATAGACGCTGCTGTAGGACCTACCTAGACGGTATCATCAATAGAGACCAGAAAGTATGAGCTTCATCGACGCATTCAGAATAGAATAGTAGTGAAGATATTTTCAAAACTTAATTTTGATGACGTCACGTTGCATGTCCTCTGGATTTTAACTTACTCCACGCTGATGTAGTCACAAATAAATACATGTAATGTTATACAGGCACTGAAGCTAGATCTCTGTTGCCGAAGTCCGTCTAGGTACCACCACAGCTTCTATTGCAGCCGATAAACTGTACTGTGTAAACATTACTGTGTGCCAAACTGGAGGGGTTGTAACTGGTGAAAATACTGCGATAAGGAGACTTAAGATCTATGTATACCATTCTAACGAGCGCCACGTTGTCAGGAGTAATACTTACTGTAAGGTAAACGTCACGCTCGTCTTATCGCTTTGATGAATAAAAAAAAGAACCAATCTTCCTTAGAAAAGTGTGTTCCTCAGTATTACAAAGTAAATATTCTATTTTAATGGACCTATTAACTGTTTATAATATACTAATGAAGCCGTAATGAAAACACAAACTAACCGCAAACCCATTGTTACGGCCGTGAGCGCCTGCCCGTTACGAATAGCAGTATCTCGAATAAAATTCATATTGCTCCTTTACTTGCGGTAAACGAAGCGTACGGTTTATCCCTTTGTCTCGAATTATGCGGTAAATTTGGCGTAAACACTTCAAAACGGGCCTGGTAATAATGTTCCGGCCGGAACTATCGAGACGCATCAAGAATTTATTTTGTCTGAATCGAAACGAAATTACTCTAAACAAGGTTTGTGTGACGCTTTCGTTGCCTTTGTGTTGTCCTTTTGGCTGTTTTGTTTCGGAGATCTTCCGTCGTCTGGATGTGACTTGGAAAATGAGGGTTGGGTTGTAAAAACTGTTTTATAAAAGTAATAAATGTTCATACAACTATAACTTATACGCTGTTATGGCCTTTTTCAACTGTTATTAGATAATACAGGTAAAGAACAAAAAATCTCTTGATAATCTAAAAATATACACCGGTATTTCTTTGTTAATAGCCTTTTCGATTTCGTTACTTTATTTCTGTTTTGAAAGGGGTAAGACGTTCTAAGTATCAGATATAACTAAGTCCGTGCAAATAAAATAGTTGCTATTTGATATATGCAGGCGCTTTCAGTAAACAAGTTAGTAGACTACTATTACATATTTATTTACTACTACTAGATTTATATAGTATTGAAATTTAATATATATATAAAAAAAACTAATATGAATGTTTCGTGGTATAAACTTTAAATATATAACAAATAATATTAGTCATTCAAACAAAAAGAAATTCAATCAGAACGTTCGCCTGATGGTTTTGATATGAGAGTTCATAACAATATGGTTTACTTTTGATGGTATTCACTGCACTACACTGTGCTCATTTTCTGGTAATATCTAAAGTGGTAGTAGTACTGTAATTACTGGGGTAAAATCCATTTACCCCAGTAATTTCACTACCTACTACTCCGCTCAAACCGGACCACAGTAATGTTTGCTTACAACTTTTTGACGTCTGTTATCACTTCACACACATTATTAACATATATTATCTTGAACACTTAAATAACTGTGATGTGGGAACTACTTTACTGTATTATATATAAAAAAATATAACCTGTCCTGTTTCATAAGTTTTATGCAATTTTAACAAAAACGTTTCTAGTATTTCTCAGGGAGTGCGCTCCCGTCGGATATTCCCTGAGGTAATTTGGATGCACAGTACGTTGAAGAAGTTTTGTGCATACTGTTAAATGGGGAGGGAAGACTGTTTCAAATGCTACGTACTCTGTATACCTTAATAGTCACCTTGAGGGGGAAATGTACGCTTTTGTAATATACAATATCCTAACCTTGTATATTTCAATACACTTGGAGTGAAACGTTTTAACTCCAGCTTTAATAATAGATCATGAGTTATGTCTAAAGTTTAGATAAATTAACTTGCAGTTAATTTTGTAACTGAAATATAATTTAAGGTATACGATTAAACTGTTATAAGAAAATTTAATAACTGTTAAATAAATATCATGAAACTACTTAAAGCGGAAAGTTGTTCTTTAGTCTAACCTAGTGGATGTTATGAGAACAACTATACTTAAATAATATCAAATACAATCATTATATAAATATTTTTATGTATAAAAAAAAATGTTTGAAATATAGAAGATCATGTTCACTGCGTTTTGTAGATCTTTGTTTTTTTTTTTCAAGCGATAAATCAAATTAAAGCAAGCGCTCGG
The DNA here is from genome assembly GCA_029032895.1 of Troides oblongomaculatus. Classification (NCBI taxonomy): domain Eukaryota; kingdom Metazoa; phylum Arthropoda; class Insecta; order Lepidoptera; family Papilionidae; genus Troides; species Troides oblongomaculatus. The sequence goes on along the minus strand of JARDWC010000431.1, from coordinate 12,665,290 downwards.
TAGTTCGGCGGACAGAGTCAGCAATAAGGAGAATTTGAGAAAATTTTGCAACTTAATATTCCCCGATTTAAATTAACAAATCTAATTTCTGGCGGCGTAGATTATGGGAGCACAACTTCTGGCCACCCCATTTATCATCCCTCGCCAGACTCGATAATTTCGGGGGTCACAATCGTTTCCTCCAATTTATCTTGCCCGTACCTTGCCTCAGGCTACCGGCGCAAATGTGTATACTACGCTGTGATACACCTCCGAGATGCTGATAAATAATTCCACCCTCAAGTAAACTTCATTAATTATCTAAGTAAACTCATTATTTATTATCTGATATATATTTTAATTAAGAGATATGATGAGATCATAGTCAAGTCCTAAGTTAGAAAGTTAAATTAAAGCATACGTCCGGTCGCTCAGCATTAGTGTGAAAGGTTCTTTCGTCGATTTCGATGACAAAAATCAATCGAGATTTTTTTCTTCCCTTACGATTTATAACAAAAACGTAAGTGTCCGATGTAAGTTATAGGGGTAATTCATGACAGATATCTCGGCTATCAAAGGGGCGGAAGTTGGGGTCGACTCACACGGTTCCTAAATAAAGAAATTTCCATAATTAGTCAATGTGTAAACGATGAAAGAAGTATTAACTGCAGTAACTTTGTGATAAATAAATAAACAAATTTTCTATAAAGACTTTTTGGTTGAGCACACAACTGTCATTTTAAATATTATTGCCTCAACTTTTTCAAATCTCCTTTGTCTTTGATTGTTTCTTTGCATAAAGCTCTCGTTGTAGTAACATGAGAAGATATAGTTTAAAGTATCTACGGGAATGGATATTAGTCGAAATTTAAACAAAACTAGGTCGAAATTTGTACAGTTTGCAGTTTGTTACAGGTGGATACAAGCTTGTAACATTTGCTAATTTTTAGTCGGTCACAAACACACCGAACAACTCATCTAACAAGCTTAACGCATGCAACTTTGCTGGGGGACGCAAAGTTCAGTCAGAACTCATTATTGAACAGCAACACTGCGAAAAGGGTATTTATTTTAAGTGCTTAATTAAAATTTACGAGTCTCATGCAGATTCGTTAGCGCTCACCGGCACCCCCCATGCCGGATTAAAAGTAGAAAACGTAACTTAAGTTAAGTTGTGCTGCTGCTGCTGCTGCTGTGAAATATAAGCACCGGGTTACTACAAACTGCAACTAAACTTAAATAGCTTTTAATAATATACTTAGCTAAAATTAATTGAATTTTAAGTAACAACGAAGTAATTGGTGAAGCGTGTAATGGCGGTAGATCTCTGTTGGGAGACGGAAGAGTTTTTTTTTAATAATACCTCCAGCGTGATTTGGATCAGGGCTATTTCTAACATTCTCATCATTCATTCTTCCATACTTCATTTCTACTATCATTCTCCATTCCATTTCCTTCTCTCATACCTCTCGCAAGTAAAGATCGTAGCCTTATAATTTCTCTATAACCTGAAAATGTCCTGAAAACAATAGATACATCCGTTTGACATCTTTGCTTCTTTATGTGTCCTCTGCTCTTTTTAGTTCCTTCTTCAAAAGAGTTTTTGACTTCGAAGGACTTGAAGGCGTGGACTCTCATTGGTCTCTAAGCGAATCCCAGGTGAACGGCAAAAAGAGTTGGTTTAGTCTATATTGTAGTACAGCGACAACACCGAGGAGAACTGTTATAGGGCTGACCTCCAAGAAAATTTTGGTGAGTACCTATCTCTTTTAATAAAAAGGGTAGATACCACCTAGCTTCTATTACTACTGCTATGCAGTAGTGTATTGAAGGGTGTTGCAGTTAGTAAAATTACAGGGGCACCAAGGCTTTGTGTGTGAGCATATCACTTACTATCAGATGGACGTCCCACCGGTCTCTTGGCTTCGTTGAATAAAAAAAGCGTTCTCGCCCAAAGTAAATACGCTGTGCGTGTGAGTTACGGCGGATCCAATAAAACAGTTATCATCAGTTAGTTTTGAGCGAAGCGATTGAGCGATCCCCTACTATAATCCCGAGTGTAGTGAATTGATAGAAAGTGGACGGAATAACGCCGTCGCAGGCGACCCATCCATCAGCGGGATCTGGTAATGACCAGTTTGTTTGTCCATCTGTCACTCTATTGTGTATGTCAGCGTAGGTCAGTAACTTTACTGTCTGCTATATAATTGCCATGTGAACTTGACTACGAGCTTTAAAAGTTACTTTTTATTTACCCCTTTTAATCTTATTTCATAAAAGAATAAAAAATAATATTTATTAGAAACTTATAGGGATCAAAAATGTAATTTAATTACTTTAAGAATCTAAGAAGCTGGTTCCATCTTCTATAATTTTGAGCTTCCGGTACAGGAAGCCGTTATGTTCTTAGAGTATTTAAAGTTATAAGATATCCGAATTGAAGTTCATTGTCGAGAAGTCTTAAATAGGAATCAGCTTATAAAAGATAGAGAAAGAAGAAGAACTCAAGGTTAAACAGTAGAAGCATAAAGTGTGTCATCATCATGATCATCAGCCGATAGACATCAACTGCTGGACATAGGCCTCCTCCAAAGATCGCCACATCGATTAGTCCTGCGCTGCCAACATCCAGTAGCTTCCCGCGACCTTCAGTTGTGTGAGGGTTCGTGTGGGAGGATTTAAGCCATTTTCCACCTTGTTGGCCCAATGTAGGTTGGAGGCCAGAATCTCGTTTGTTGATTATCAGGATGCGCCACGAGCAGGTGAGGTTGGCTTGAGTCCAGTGAATTGTTGTGTGGCAGCTCTTACATCCCTAATACTATAAAGCAGGTTGGTTTTTTTTTATGTCATCGAAATCCTTTTGCCTTATTTATATTTAGATAGATCTACGAGTAATGTGTGGATTTTTTTTATATAGGATATTTTCCAATGCCAAATGACTCATGCATTACACGGGGCGAGGGAGCAACTTAACTGCCAATCAAAAAACACCGTCGTAAAACAGTAGCGTGCTTGCGTGTCTGCGTGACGTCATAACCCAGGAGACGAGGGCGAAAATACCCAGGGGGACAATAAATAGGACAAGTTTATTTCAGTTCGGTTCTTAAGTGTGCTGGATAAGTTATATTAGAAACTCTCCAAAGGGTTCATATCTTTGACCCATACTTCAATGTCGTTCAATCGATGTTAATAAATGAACGAAAAGGGTGTGATCTAGGACTTTGTTTTTAAAAAAATACTTAACTAACAAAGATTAATTTTTCAGTATTATAAAGTATTGATAAGTAATTTACTAGAAAACTTGGAGCTTAAGCTGATTGTAAACTCTTGCCTTGTATAGATACAAACCATTTTCTTCAATCTATATAATCATAATCTTTTCCCTGCTCTTAATTAATATGAATGCTCTCCTCAATCTTTTATAAGAAAACATCGGGCACACGAACAATGCACTTCGCGAAGGGTACCCACAATTGGACCATGTTTTCTAAACGAATTTTTAATTTCACCCCTTCCCTCCAACTTTCTCCCCTCCATCAATTTTAGTAAATCGAACATGTCATCAATTAAATTACCCGCGCCATTGTGACGATTTAGCCACCCTGCGCGATTGGATGATCTGAATGCGTCTTTAAGGGTTTGTGTTATGGTTGATTTTGGATCAGCTTTGGGTTTGTAAGCAAAAGGGGAGGTTGGTCGATTTTGAACAGAAGTTCCCCTAAATTCCTTGCGAGGGTTACTCGTCAGTCCCTCGGGAGGAGTACGGGATGCAACTGTCTGTTGTCTTGCATTCGATTTCTGTTTGTTTACACGCTAAGGGGATAACGTCTCCGGTTCCGTTGTACAACCCCGTATTAATAATAGTTTCACAGAACTAAATGATGTCTTTTATGCTGGTGGTAGGTCTGGGTATATACCACCACAGCTCCTACTTATGCCGCCAAACAGTAGTGTGCAAACACTACTGTATTACGATTTGATGGACCTTTTAGGTAGTGAAATCATTGAGGTATCGAGACATAAATACTCTGGTCTCAATTCATCACTATGTTATGGACAGGTGTATCACTCAACATCAGGTGAATGTCCTACTCGTTTCGCTGCTTCGTAGAATAAAAAAAGCATTTAACTTTTAAGTAATATTTAAGCTACTCTAAAATTTATTCAACTGTGTCACCATTCAAGTGGAGGTAACTTATCTACGATCCTGGCCAAAGGTAGTCTTCTGGATATCACTTGTCCAAGATATTGTTTTTTGAACCTGTCGGCTTCTTCAAGGTCACGACCGGAAGTTAAGGTTTATTTGGAATCATACATACTCTTTGCCTTTTCCCGAAGTATAATGAGTACGCCTGTCTTACAAACTGATCTAACATATGTACAGGGTGTCTGGTGGCAGATTTATGTTTTCAAATTTAAATAAAAAATAATATGTTTGACATATAATTTTACTAAAAATATTAAAAGATAGAGTACAAATGAGGATTTCATTTTTTAAAGATAATGTCATCCAAATGTCTTCCATCCTGTTGCACACTCTGTTCGAAACGGAGCCTCGTATTCCGTGCCACACGCTGCAGTAAACTTGGTTCAATTGCGCTGATTTCTCGCCGAATATTTTCTTTTAAGTCCACAACAGTTCGCGGATTGTTGGCGTAAACTCTCTCTTTGAAGTAGCCCCACAAAAAAAAATCCATTGGAGTTAGGTCGGGTGACCTCGGTGGCCACGGGATGTCCCCAAAGCGACTAATCAGTTTTTGAGGGAGATTTTCTCGCAACAAATCCATCGAAGCTCTGGCCGTGTGTGCGGTCGCACCTGTACCGCATCCTGTTGAAACCACGTGTGTGATGAGAATGGTGAATGAGCTTGTAGGTTCGGCAAAAAGAAATTCGAAACCAATTACTAATTGTTATTACTGTAAGAGGAAAAGCAGATAATTATAACCAAAATAAGTGTGATTTATTAAAAAAAAGCTTTTTATTATAAACAGGTCTTAAATAAATTTTCAGTAAATATATCAAAAATAAACTATTACTGTGTGTTCGTATTCTTCGTTCAAGAAGATTTTCTTCCGTTGATCTTCTTCTTGAAGTGCCTCTCCAACTAGTGAAGGTTAGCAATCAACGTGGTACAGACCACTCTGTTTCTGGTTCAGCGGAACAATTCGGACGCCCCAGTTACGCCAGTCCATTTCCTGACATTCCTCAACCAAGACTTTTTCCTTCTCCCCACCTTTCGTATTCCAGAAACTTTACTATTGGTGTAATTTTAATTTTATATGCATATAATTTGTTCTATGGGATAACCATTGACCTCATTATCACATGGTGTTGTCACAACTAGGTCTTGGATGATGAAGCGCGTTACCCTAGAATATCCAGGCTCTCATTTATTGACAGACACTGACAGAAATGTTATTCGAGACACTTAAAAATACAAGGGTGTTAGCTTATGAGTTAGACTTGAATCTATTACCTAACAAATAGTCCCGGAGTCGAACTGGGGACTTCCGTATTACTTAGTAAGATTTTTTTTTTTGAAAGATACTTTAATATATCTTTGATTTTCCATAGCATGAGTAATAAAAGCAAAACTGGTACGAGTAGTACCAATTACTGTCAGTAATATATATATATATATATATATATATATATGTATATATGTATTATGCTTTCCTTACAGGCACGTCGCCGCCTGGTTTATGTAAATAGGCAGTACATAAATCAACTGTTTGAGGACACTTCGTTTGTTCTAAGCCATGGAGTACCATCGGAGATAGCGAGGTTATTAATGTCTACTCATTTTTAAGGCTACAACGTTTCCGACTGCGGGTTCTGTATAAATCTTCGCCATTTCGCGGAGCAGTCTCATCGTCAGCGCTGATGACGAGTTTAGCTTTCATTTGCACTTGAATTCACGGAGTCGTTCATCTCAACGTTCACCGTTGCCTTTGGAGATTACCTTGTGAATTTGGATAATGAGCTGTTAACTTTCTCAAGCGTTATATCTTCAGGTTATACTATCTTCCTTGATATATTTTTAAGTACTTCTCAGAATAGGTAGCTAAGCACTTACATTTTTAGTATTATCGAACACATCTTGGATTTATTAAAGCAATGGTCAGAATTGAGAAGAACCGTAATAGAACTAAGATTACCGACATAGTTCAAAAGATTGTTAGCCTCAAGTGGCAATGGGCGTGACACATCGCTCGAAAGGCTGACAGCCGATGGGGCACTAAGGTCCTCGAATGGCAACCGCGTGTCGTAAAACGTAATGTTGGCAGGCTCCCCACCAGGCGATCCGACGATCTGGTGAAAGTTGCGGGAAGCAGCTGAATGCGAGTAGCGCATAATCGATCGATGTGCAGATATTTGGAGGAAGCCTATCTCCAGCAGTGGGCGTCTATCGGCTGATAATGATGATGATGATGGTCAATGATGAAAAGCAGTACTATTATAATGCGGATCTAAGGTTCGAGATATGCCAAAACGTCCCAATCGAAAACATCGAATGAGGCTCCGTAGAGTTAGAGTCAGTAAGAGCCTGGCTTAGCTCTTTCGTTACTTTCATTGCGAGGGAATATCCAAAGAAGGGTTTGTCAGATAACTACTAAAGGTTCGAAAGATTTTAAAGTCTTAAGAAATGATTAAGGTATCATGATAGTCTGATACCTCATATCCTTAGCTTAGAACTAATAATTCAATCAATGGAAATGGAGTCATTAGCTTCTTAGTTAACGAGATTGTGATCCTTCCGCCCGATTTCTGATGATGAACTGATAGGTATTGGTTGGTTTTAGATACACAACTCCTCTCCGTTAAAGCGTTCCATACACTACCCTCCGTCAAAATATCAAACGATCAATCACGTGTAGCGTATAAATGCGGCGGAGATAAGGGCAAACAAAAAGCTCGCGATAACATCGGACATGTAACATACAAATTCAACCCGTCGCGCGATTTATAACGGAGCCGCTGCTGGCCCGGCGAGCGTTACAGGGTTAAAAATCATTTCGTATAAATTTAGCGTTATCTGCCTAAACGACCCGCAGCGCTGTGAGGGTTAAGCGGCGTCATACGTTGTTTATACGATTCGTTATCGGTAACGTATGAGTGACGGCGGCGATATATTCTAGATACTAATGGTACCAGGAGCGAGTTCACCTGATGGTAAATGACGCTAGTTAATAAGTTTCAGCCCTGTAGTCTCGGGCTAGTAAGAATAGGACAGGTAAGCCCTGTCTGTCGTAGAAGGCGATTAAACGGGTCTAGGAATTTCGCGGGTCTTGAGAGTGGGAGTTGAGCCGCTCATCAGAGACGTGTTCACACAAAGTGTAGTAAGGCACCGGTGCGTTCTATAAAAGATCTCGATGCCTCTCCAAATGCACTGATGCAGATCACCGAATGGATTTTAGTGAGTAGGAATCACACATAACCCTGACTTCTCCGCAAATGCAGGATATCATTCGATGATTACTCCCCCGAACCAAAAATAAAGGTGGGTAGCAGCGCCAATTTTTTCCGCCAAACAGTAGTATGCAAACATTACTGTGTTCTGGTTTGAAGGGCGCGGTAGCTAGTGTAATTACTGGGGTAACGAGACTCAACATCTTATGCATCAAGGAGATGAGCGCAATGTGGTGCTATGCATACCATGTTATCTAGCGCCACGTTGTTATGGGCGTATCACTTACTATAAGGTGAATGTACCGCTCGTCTCATCGATTATTTGCGAGACATAAGATGATAAGTAACATAATAATTTCACTATACAACGCCCTTCAAACCAACGCAGTAATGTTTTACATTAAATTTTTTATCGGTGGAAATATGAATTGTTGTGGTATCTAACAGGTCTCGTCACAGATACCTACCACCATTAGACCTGATCACACAGCACTTCATTACACTCGTCGCCTTGAGACATAAGATGTTAAGTACAATAATAATTACACAAATTACAACGTCCTTCAAACCGGAACACATTACTATTTGCACATCTGTTTGTTTGGCTAATATTTATTAATCTTGTTTTGAACTGTTTAAACCTCTCCTATCTACTCTCCCCATTACTTTTCTTTAAGTAAGAGAACGGATAACTTAAGATTATTTATCTTTACTTATGGCTTGGTTAGATGAAGGATTAAGTAAACATTGTTGTACATAGAGAAGATGAAAATGAAGCTTAGTCTTTCCTTGATCTTAATAAAGCTAAAGCATCTGCCAGCGGAATAATAAAATGCGGCAACTGAAAGGAAATCGAATCCGAACACTCCGCGGCGCTGATTGCAGTCGAGAGAAGATTCATTTGCTCTTAGATTGTTCGCCTGTTAACAGCGCAGCCGGAGTATCTTTACGTAGTACATTGTTTTTAAATTATTTTAAAATTTACCGACTGTAAATCTAATCATCGTTATCATCATCATGCTCAATCGATATACGTCCACTGCCGCACATAGGATCGGTCCCACGCTCGCGTCCAGCAGCTTCTCTCAACCTACTACTAAAACTTACAATCAACTAGATGATAACGGTATTGCCAATAAAGATAGATGCGATAAGGTACTCCTTAAATTAAAACATTCATTAAGAAATTTTCAAACAATTTAACAGATGGCACCACCATGAACAATAGATCACACTATCGTTTGTCATAGCGCAAATCATTATAATGATCGTACATCTCTATATACATTGTCTTCGGCTAACAAACCATTACGGGGTATACAATTGTATCAATTTACTGGATCTCCCTGGATCTTCGTGGTGCCAGGCATTTGGCCAAGTTATTACGGAGTATACAATTGTATCCATTAACTTGATCTCTCTGGATCTTCGTAATACCAGCACTCGAGACAGTAGCCTATCACGAAGTGTACAACTGTATCCATCATCTGGATTAATTTCTCTGGATCTTCGAAATACTGTTATACTTAGTGACTTGCTTTGTCATTATCAATATGGGACTGATATTGCTGCGTGCATGGTCTTTCACCAAGGACCCTGCACCCCACTTGCAGACTCCTAAAGTGGCGCCCGACGTGGGGCGACGACTACGCACCTGATCGTCAACTACAAGCTTTTATTCTTCTTCTTCTTGTGCTCCTCAAATTACCGAAGCTTTTATAAAATTCTGCTAAATATAACTGTTGTTCATGAAGATTTGAACTTTTAATCAAACAGCTTTACCCGAACACCGTTGCATAAATAACTGCTCAGGAGTGATGAGATATGAAACAAGTTTTCGCATAAATCCAACTCCAGCATCAGACATTGCTGACGTGTAGCCGTTGCTCGTCGCACTCTGCCTTTATGAAAAGCTTTCACTTGAAAAATTTAACTATTAATAACATATTTATAGAAAAAAGTGTATACAGGGATGTAATTTTTGTTTAACTAAGCGACGAGACGTTCAGCTGATGGTAAGTGATACGCCTGCCTATAACGGGCCGCCAGTTAAAATGGTATATACTGCGCCATATTGCGCCTGTCGCCCTGAGACATAAGATGTTGAGTCTCATTACACCAGTAATTACTACGGCGCTCTTCAAACTGGAACACAGTAATGTTTGCACATAACTGTTTGGGGACAGAAATAGGCGCTGCGGTGGTACTAGTATTAATACGTTTATCAATGTATTCAGTATCACATAGTATTAAGTAACAATGTAAAAGTGACGTATGCATTCCAGAATAATCACAATTGCAGCAGAATCTAAAACTCACCACCGCCAACTTAACCGGTACCTCCAGATTCGAACCTGCCGCGGAACCTCAGTGTTACAAGTTTGGAGCTGAGCCATTGCACGACGGTGAAATTTTAAAGTGGTGATAAGTTACTGTTGCTGCAAACCTTCTGGTGGTAGGTCTCGGTTGCAACAGACTGTCAAGATGCGTGGCAGCACCTATTGCAGCCGTTAAAGAGTAGTGTGTAAACGTTACCGTGTTACGGTTTTAGTGACGCTGTAGCTAATGAAATTACTGCGGTAACGAGACAACAACTTACGTCTTAAAATGACGAGCACAATATATTGTTGTGTATATCGTCCTAATGGCAAACGTCTTGCTCATATCATCGCTTCGTAAGGGGTGTAAGGAGTCCCGCACAATAACTCACGGAACCCAAGCCAACCTAACATGTTCGTGGTCCACCCTGTTAATCAACAAACGAGGCTCCGGCTCCCACCAATCCGCATTCGGACAGAGTGGTAGGGAATGGTCTATACCTTCAAATGAACCCCTACAAACAATGTCCGGTAATGTCCGTTGATACCAGAGATCATGCTGACTGTAAGGTCGCGAGAAATCGCTGGATGAGGGCAGCGGAAACCGATCGGTGTGGAGACCTTTAGAGGAGGCCTACATCCAACACTGGACGTCTATCGGCTGCTGATAATGATGATATGTTATAAATCCTTTCAAATACCGAAAATACAATTCTTCATCTTTAAGCGCCTCTCCAACTAGTGAAGGTTGGTGATCAGCGTGATCCTTTCTGTCTCCAGTTCGGCGGAACAATTCACACGCCCTAGACATGCCAGCCATTCCCTGATATACCTCAGCTGTGACTTTTTCCTTGTCCCCACCTTTCGTGTTCCAGAAACTACCATTATAATCAGCTGCTGAAGATCATATCGCTGATGACGGAGTACATGAGAAGGTAGGAGATTGTATGTTTCTTAACCGTAATCATGAGGTTACACTTTTGGACAATTCGTTGAATAGCGCTGACACTGGTCACTCTTTAAGTCCAGGTTATGGACAACATGCGGAGATATATCTACATAGGATATCATTATTACCCTCTTTGATATATAAGAATTGATATATTTTCTTAAGACATAAAAAAGAAAAACATAAGCAAGAGGGGGTTGTAGTTAGAAAGAAATTAAAACTTTTTCGGTGGAGAAAATTGTTGAAACAATAAAGTCGCCTTCTTCTCAAAACTTAAGACTGAATGTCAGCGTCAGGCGTTTCTTGTTAAAGTTATATTTATGCGAAAACTTATTTCATTTTTCATTCTTAATAACAGACATTACACTAGACATCGAGTGTTCACTCCGGCGGCGAACTTTTCACTTAGTGTGCGTATGGAAGTAACGAGTAACTTAACATGTATTTCGAAGAAAAGGGGCGGTTAAGTAATTGATTGTCACAAAAAAGTACCACCGCCATAGATGTCCATTGCTGGACATAGGCCTCCCCCCAAGATCCCCACATCGATCGATTCTGTGCCGCCGCATCACAGGGCTCCAGTGGCCGTCGTTTATAAGGTTTCATATGAAGGGATTTGGGCCAGATCCCACCACGGCGGCCCAATGTGGCTTAGCGGGAGCCTATGTAGCCTTTTGTTATGATTCCATTTTTTTTATTTCACGAAACGGAGACGAGCAGGGCGTTCACCTGATGGTAAGTGATACGCCTGTCCATAACAACGTGGTGCTAGTTAGGATGGTAAACACTAGATAAATTGTCACCTAGAGACATAGTATATTGTCTCGTTACCTCAGTAATTTCACTAGCTACAACCCTCCAAACCAAAACACAGTAATGTCTGCACACGCTGCGGTGGAACCTCCCTAGACGGTCTCCGGCAACGGAGACCTACCATCGTTAAAGAGACCTACCACGAGTAAGTTCATTAAGAGGATGCATAAGTTGGTGTAAGGGGTTCCGCCTAACATCTTATGGAGCCCAAGTTAACCTCACCTGCGCGTTGCACCCTGCTGAATAAAAGACGAGATTCTGATGACCTACTAACCCATACTGGGCTAGCGTGGGGGTTAGGGCCCAATTCCTTCAACGAAGATGACCTATGTCCAACTGTGGACGTAATCGGCTGATGATGATAATGTAATTTTTTTTAATATTTCCAAACTACATAACGAGAGAAACGTTCACTTGATAGAAAGTGATTCGCCTGCTCATTATTACAATCGTGGCGCTTATTGGGATGTTTTACACAGGACTAGACTGTGCTCATCGCCTTAAGACATAATATGTTGGGTCGCATTACATTAGTAATTACAATAGCTACAGCGCCCTTAAAGCCAGATCAGAGTAATGATTACATACTTGTGTTTTTCATACAATATAGACATACCACCAGTAGAGTATTTATTTGAATTGATCATATTGTCGCGTTAATATTGCTGTATAAAGAAAAACTTTGACAATACAGCATTAAGCTCGGAGCTCGGAGCTTACGGTGGCGGTAATCTGAAGGAGCTTCTGAGCTGAACTTTTGTTTCAGGCGAAAGTTGCATCATTTTTCACCGCCCGCAGCACTCGGGCGTTAGTTACCGCACGCAGCCTCACTTCAGGAGCATTAAACATGTATGAAGGCGAGTGGAGTTAAACGTTGTTGTTTTAAAGGCATTATATCCCTATTACTCTCCTTCCCTCCCCACTATGACGTATCTACAATATATCTATATAAATAGTGAAAAAGGAGTCTTTTTTGTTCGCGTGAATCACTTGTAAGCTAGTGAACATATCTACAGGGGAGTATAAGTATTCGCTATTCATATTTTGACTGTCATAGATCCTTCATCGTTTTATTTCTAATTTATTATCATCAGCCGATAGACATCTGCTGGACTCTGTCCGTACCCAAAGATTCCCATATCTATAGGGCAGGGATGCATATGGGGGGTTTGGGAAATTTTCTACCGCGCTGGCCCAATGAGAGTAGGTGGCCGCCAGAACCCCGTCGGTTGATTACCAGGGCACGACGAGCAGGTGACGTTGCCTTGGGTCCCGTGACCTCCCACGCACACCATATTCGAGCAACGCATGACTGATCGATTTGAAGATCTTTGGGGGAGGCCTATGTCCGGCAGTGCACGTCTATCAGCTGATGATGATTATTCTATAAAACGACAATACGAGCAGAACGTTCACCTGATATATGTGATACTCCGGTCATTAACAACGTGGTGTTAGGTTGGTATACACAGCATCCCATTGTACTCCTCGCAAACATAAGATGTTAAGTCTCATAGAAATAGCCGCTGCGGTGGTCCCGGCGACAGAAAGCTACCACCAGCTCCTACTGTCAACGTATCGATCTTTAATCTTAATGCCTGTTAATTAATTAAGATCATTACTTTATCGCACATAAGTAAATCGTTGTTTTAGTTACTATTACACTTGTTCGTGTAATTTCGTGTGTATTGTTAAAGAAAAAAGAAACCTTCAGGAGTTGGTGTAACGGTGCGCGTGATTGGCAATTTCCTCGGAGCTGGCAACACCTGGCGTCCGCCTGGCCTTGTCTCACGTGCCAATTTAAATGGTCATACGTTATGCGGAATCCCGTCAATATTTCACACTTCACTTGTGTATACACTATTAAACATCATAGTATGAAAAATATGATTTTTTTTCTTTGTATAAAGAATAAGGTCTCTATATATATGAGATTTCGACCTATGTAGAGACTCATCAGGATATCTCTAGAACGATAAGACCTGGACACTTGAAATTTGGTAGGGATATTCGTTTTGTAAAGTTAGATATTACCCCCAGAGACAGTTGCAAAGGTGTAACATCCAGCACCGCAGGCGCATAACAGTTAATATACTATATTAATATATAAATGTAGTTAAAACCTTGAAATAAAGGATAGAGGGTCAGTGTTAATTGTTTTCGTGACTTTCAGCTCTTTGTTGGTTAGGATGATATATACAACATTACTGATAAATGTCCACTGCTGGACATAAACCTCACCCAAAGATCTTCACATCGATAACCGCGTTGCTCGCATTCAGTGGGTTCCTGCGATTCTCATCAGATCGTCGGCCTATCTTGTGAGATGATGACACAGTACTGTGCTCGTTAAGATGTTAAATCTCATTACCCTGGTAATTTCAATTGCTACATAACATTTGATACTGAAGACAAATAGATATATATATATATAATAATGGAGATAATGTAGTGATGTATAGTAAACTATCTCGATGGAGTCTTTGATATATAGTCTGGCGTCTCATTCTTCGATAGACGAATAGATGAATGTGCTGCTCCTGGGTATGAAGAAAATAACGAAGACGACTCCGGGCATAAAAGGACAAGTTGTAGTTAATTGTATATATTTTTGCGAAACTGGGATAGCAGCGTGTAGTTCGTTTTAGTTACTTTTCTTGTAGGCACTAAGTAACTAACGACTGCGAGTGGATCCGGGGAAAGCGCCCGGAGCGATTCCTGCCGCCTTCGATATAATTAAATATTTTAAATGAAAGCTGGTGGTCTTTTCCAAGCAACCCCTCAACCTTGTTAATAAATTAATACGAAATAACAAAGCTCTTTTAACACTAACAATAGAAATAAATGAAGCTTCCTATTCGTTGTTTTTTCTAAAACAATTCTATATATATATAAACTAATCTCTAATAACCAACTGTAATGAACATAAACCTGGTGGTAGGTCCCAATTCAGCCCTGTAGTCTCGGACTAGTAAGAATAGGACTAAGGTAAGCCCGCCTATAGTAGGAGACTAAACGGGTCTAGGAGTTTCGCGAGCCATGAGGGTGGGAGACCCTTATCGCTCAACAAGCGAAGATGCTTACGATGGTGATTTGAAGGGTTAGACTCCTCATCAGAGACGTGTTCACACAAAGTGAAGAGAGGTCCGGTGCGTTCTATAAAAGATCCCAGACCCTCTCCGGATGCACTGATGCAGACCACCGACAGGGTTTTAATGAGTAAGAAACAGAACCCTGACTTCCCTCCAGAAGCAGATCTTTCGAAGACCTTTTGAAGATTTTCCCCCTGAAACAAAAAAAAGAAAGTAGTCTAGGTAGGTACCACCGCAGCTCCTATTGCAGCCGACAAACAGTACTTTGCACACTTACTGTGCTACACTTTAAAGAGTAATGTATCTAGTGAAGTTACTGAGATAACAAGTTTTAACATCTAATGTCTCAAGAAGATCGTTTGTGCTGGTCTCATCTAGAAGACAATGCAGTGGATTCTTATTGAGACACAATGGACTTGGTAGATGTTTCTGGAGATAGTTACGTCTAGGCGACTTACCTAAACAGGATCAAAGACGCACTCATGAAGTGCTAATGTATCAATCCTAGTGTTCGCATGTAACCAGATGTAGTGATGATTATTGGAGATGAGATCAAGAATCTCATGTATACTATCTCTGTAGTTGAAGACGAGGAAGAGTGTGTGCAGTGATCGTCGCCATCTGTGAAAACGCTAAGGTTTTTAAGCACATAATCTTCATGACGGTGTGAACATACAAACTTTAGATAACAGGACTTTAGTGGCTTCTGTTATCAGACTCCAGGGAGAAAGAGAGAGAGGTGTATTTTAAGAGGTGTATTGCCTGAAGGACTGATGGCTGAAGGGGCAGTAAGGTCCTCAAATGGCGCTCGCGTACCTTCGCGATTATGATAAAAACTACAAGGAGATACCGAAGAGTAACTGCATACTCAACATATTATTTTGCAATAATATTTTAATAAAATTTTACAGTAAAGAGTATCACTGATGCTTCCCAGCCCTGTGGCATGATATGGTACGTCTCTTTACCTCAGTAAATTCACTAGCTGCAGCTCTCATCAAACCGGAACACAAGGATGTTTGCACAGCGCTGCTTATGTCCCGACGTGTTAAACTTCCTCCTACACCAAGTTAGTGTACGTTCGGCTTGAATTTGGCAAACTTCGCTTTCGCAGTGTCTACTTAATTAAGACGACGAAAACTGCTTAAGGAATCCTCACAGACTTAGTTGGATTGATTGTGGAGTGTGGTGCATCAAGGTTATAGGTATGTTGGCGTAGGAATCCTTTAGCATCTCAGAGAGATGGTAATTACAAATTTTTTTCATTAACCGAGGACCTTAGATGTGAGGAAGGTCTAACCTTTAAGAACAATGTCCTTTTCAAGGAATGTCTTCCTTCGCAATAGACTTAAAGATCTTATTTTAATTTAATACATTACTGTAGCCTTTTGGTGACTTCTATGATCTTCATTATAGGATTATAATGTACTTTTATAGCGCTCAGCAATTATAATGACTAAACTAGAAACCTAAAAAAAGTATACTCTATCGGAAATTTACCGGTAATCTATGTATTTTGTTTATATAAATCAAAATAATCAACTATTTTGATTTTGTTTGTGATGATGTATGTATGTCTTTACAAAAAATCATAGGTATAAGGAATAGGTTTTTCACCTGATGCAGATGATACATCAGTTCACAACAATAAAGCGCTAGAATGTATACGTATAGTGTGCTAGTCGCCTAGATATGACATAGATTTTACTACAGTAATTCCACTTGCTACAACGTCCATCAAACTGAAACAGTATATTGCAGTCTAGAACATAACGGTGGCAACCACCTAAATGATAACCACAGGATATCTATTAAAATCATTATTTTATAGACCCAAATGATACTAAATTTAGTACCTCTTACACTGCAAGAAATGTTTAGTGTAAAAAGGTAAACTGGCGGTCTAGATTTGAATCCAGAACCTAGGCGGATTAAAGTAGCTAGATCATTTATGTATTCATAAGAACTATTCAAGTCACACCGTCCGCAGGATTTCTTGGTGAACACTTTGCATACTTCGGGCGAGGTCCTCGAGCTTGGAATTCCTAGTCTCGCTAGACATTTGGAATACAGGTGGTTATAAACTACCGTTTATTTACACAGATAACCTAAACGTCTTATTACTTGTAATTTTTTTTTAAATAATGTGATCCTATGTCAAAACCTATACAGACAATGTTAAAATAAGTTTCTTCTATCTATTAATTTTTTGCTTTGCCGGTCGTAACACCTCGAAGCTCCCTCTGGGGTAGGAATTTTGTAAAATCCATTCTCAGCTGACCTCTAAACGGCAGAAGCAATATCTCTACCAAATTTTGAGTGTTTACATTTAATAGTGTCGGGGATCTCGTGATGAGTGAATGAACCTGGATACTTCTATACCAGGCCACTCAGAAAGTATTGCGAAAATTTTTTTTATGTATAAGACACTGGCCACTTGTGATTGTTTTGAAAACTTTGATTATTTAATAGTAAAAATACCACTGTTCGATTTTCAAATTTCCCTCCCCAATTTTTTGAAAGCCGTTTCAGATTTTCTTGACTCATTAAAAAATGGATCTGCGTCGAGAACATGTTCGTGCTATGATTTTTTACGATTTCAAATGTAGCTTAAATGATAAACCATTTGATCGACTTCGAATTGCTTTTATGGATGAAGAACCTTTAAAAGCAACTACTACATCTACCGCTGGTATACTGAGTTCCAACGCAGTCATCTTACTTTGGGGGATGAACAAAGGAGTGGTCGTCCTACCGGAGGACGGCTTTAACCGAAAAAAGTGCGCTGGCAGTAAAAAAGTTATTTAAGAAAACAGACGAATTACTTATGAAAAGATTCAGCATACTCTGCAGATAAGTTCAGGAATTGTTCACAAGATTTTGCGTGTTCACGAGCACCTTGTAAGGAGGATAGTTTCCCGCTGGGTAGGTAGGCCGCACTAAAGCCCAGAAGCAGGCCCGTGTGGATTGGGGCCGTGATATGATACAAACATTTGATGCAAACTCGTCACGGCGCGTTTACGATATTGTGACAGGTGACAGGTAACTCCTGGTGAATCCTGGATTTATCAATACGATTCAGAAACAAAGCGTCTGTCAACAACTTGGCTGTTTCAAAATGAACCAACGCCTACGAAAGTGAAGCGATCGAAGAGCGCAGGGAAAATTTTGATTGCTAGTTTCTTCACTTTGACGGGGTACCTAACTTCAATTCCACTTCGAGACCAAAGCAGCATCAACGCCAAATAGTATAGCACAAAATGCCTGCCAGAAGTTTTTTCTGCAATGAGTAACAAGCGACTGAACACGAACACCGGGCTCCGCGGGGTTCTTCTTCACCACGACAACGCCCCCGCGCACTCTACGATTAAAACGAGGGACTTCTTGGACTCTGCACCGGACAGAGTTTTTGGACACCATCTTTACAGTCCTGATTTGGCACTGTGTGGCTGCTTTTTATTCCCTGAAATTAAAAATCAGCTCAAAGGGAGACAGTTTTCATTGCCGGAAGGCACGCTAGCAGCGTTTGAGAAGGCCGTGGAAGAAGTGTCTGCTGCGGATGACTGGAAATTTTTTTTTGAAAATTGGTTCAGACGTATAAACTTTGTATATATAGAGAAGCTGTTGGAGAGTTCTTTGAAAACGATTTAGTAAAACATATTTTTTTCATAGAAGTTAGTTTCTTAGTGTCTCAAAACTTTTTTAGTGTCCCACGTATATCATTCAACACTATCAGGTGATCGAGCTCCTTGGCACCTTGTCCTTCGTCCTTTCGTCAGAGGTTCGGCTTTGCAATACCACGAACAGTCAGGTGTTTATCTGTTCACACCATTCTTTTTGAGCGTGTGGTTAAAAACTGCGATCGCAGCTAAATTTAAATCCGGTCTCGTTCCCATTCATGAGATTTGTTCGTTTAATCAAATTTGCCACAGTACGGAGACGGCGCGTCCGAACACAAATGAAACACGAGTAGAGGCTGCAGGGGGCTCCAGGAGCTCCGGGGGCCCGGAGAGACTGGGAATCTTTGGCATTGTTTGTGCAAGTTTTATTGGGTTAGCTGAGAGGGCCCCGATGGCGGCGGAAACTTGTCTTTCACTTTAAAAAGCAATTGTGTTTCGAGACGAAATAAATATATAAGGCAATTGCATCGTCAGGTACAAGTTCCGTTTGGATCTCACGAGATTTCGTTATACGTTCATTTGATGATGAAAGGCATTCCTGGCCTTAACAATGAGTCACTAGAATTTTATACATTGAGACATGAGATGTTCCGAACCGTTGCTCAAGCAATTTCATTAGCTAAAGCATCTTTTAAAGCTACACGTATCAATTGTATGTTCACTATTTTTAGACAAGATTTGACGCTGACACAGAAAGCTTCTATTCTTTCACCACCCATCTCGTCACGGCTCTCTTCTGTCCAGGAGGAAACATAGATAATTAATTGGTACATAACCATACACGTTATTGTCAATGAAAAAAAGTAGTTCGATCCTGATTTGGTATATAGAATTATAAGGTTTCTGAGTGTACACAGTAGTATACACTCAGAAACCTTATCTATCTCAACTTATAGATGCTGTATCGAGAACTCCTGTCGCATTGGTATGAATGTTAGTATCTTCTAGATAGCTAGACATAAGACTTTCGTCATGATCTATGACTATACTGCTATTTCTATCGATAGGTTCTAAGAAGTTTTCGTATTTGTTTGTTGTTGTAGGTAATGGTTGTCCAAAATGTGTCTACTGTTGACAGTCGTTGTTAAAGCGAAACACTTCATTATCAGTCCATTGACGTCCATTGCTGCACATAGGTTTTCCCCAAAGATCTCCACATCGATCGATTGTGCGCTGCCCGCATCCAGCTGCTTCCCGCAGCCTTCACCGGATCGTTAGACCATCAGGTGGCGGGCCTGCCAATTCGAGGACCTTAGTACCCCATCGGCTGTCAGTCCTTCGAACGATGTGTCCTAAACATTGCCATTTAGGGTAGCAATCTTTTGGACTATATCGGTGACCTTAGTTCTACTACGGATCTCCTCATTTCTGATACGATCACGCATGGAAACCCCTAGCATAGCCTTTTCCATTGCTCCCTGTATTAAGCGAAACAATGCACTATAAAAGGCTACTTTGTATTGGTTTATTGGAAATAATTTTTTAAGTTATATGTTTCTCTGTTTTCTAAAGTAATGTTTGAAGACAAACATTTATTCGTACGGAGCGAAATTAAGGAGCACTTTTCTAGTTTTATATTGAAGGCAAGCATGGCGAAAGACAAACGGAAGCTCGCGAGTTCGCGACGAGAGAATGTTCGAGAATTCTTTGTCCGAGTTCCCAGCGACAGCCGCTACGTAACGTGATAGTATAAAAGGCCGTTTTCCTCTTATTTCTTAAGATGAAATAGGAAAATGAAAACATTTTCAGTAACGCAGCATTAATGTGGAACGATGCGAATTGTTTCATCTGTTATGAAGTATCTATTGTTTAGATTAATAATAGAAATGTTACTTGATTAATACGACACGGACTCTTTTTAATGGCGACGGCCTCTAAAGGGGCCACGTCATCTTATAATGGAGTACAAATGAAGAGAAAATATAAAGTTATTTCTTTCAAAGCTCTACTAACATAGATACAATGTTTATTCTCTAAATAGCATCGCATTGTAAAGGACGTTATTATCGCTAATCAACAAATTTAACTTACTGTTATACGGCAAACAGTAAAATGTGAGACAGCCCTAATATTAGTTCTATTTTAAACGCGACAAATGTTTGATTTCTATTCTAAATCATACTATTTAGGATTTATGCTGAAGAATGAACCAGGCTAGGAAGGTCTGACTCTTGACTGTTTTGATATGAAGACAGTAATGTTTATATATACACGCGTATCGGTTGACGTGGGTTAGGAGGTAGAACGCCACAAGGTGGACCGATGATCTGGTGAGAGTCGCGGGAAACTACTGGATGTGGGCAACGCGGACTGATCGATGTGAAGATCCTTGGGGGAAAGCAGCTCTATCGGCTGATGATGCTGATATACATATCACTTGGCACGAACACTTCAGGTTCATTGGTGATCAGCTATTTTCCACTACAAGAAATAAAACTACTATTTATATAATCAAGTGTTCTATTTTTAAAAATGTGAGGCCAGGACAGAATACCAGACGTTGGCACTAGGTACTGATGTACTGAGTCCTGGACCTTTTTATCTAACACTATGCTTTATTTTATTGCGTTTAACCTAATGTATATAGACTTAACATTTTTTAAACTATTAAATGCCTTTACTACTAGGTAAGTAAGTTTTAGCCAAGAAGGATGCCAACCAGGCTCTGACAGCTGCCAACCCGCAATGGACCAGCGTGGTGGGAAATAGCCCAAGTCCACCATATGAACCCCTTCATATGACGGTCCTAGTGCCCGGAGTTGTCGGAGACCATACTGACTGCAGCGCAGGACCGACTGATGTGGAGACTTTTAGGGGAGGATTATGACCAGCTGTGGACGTCTATCAGCTGTTGATGATAATGATGATGACTAATCTTATTAACACTCCAATCTTTTCACAACTCTTTTCTCAAGACATTGATGTCACGACATATAGAATTTCTTTACGTCAAAACTCTGAAACTCAATCGTGCTCTTAGTAACTTTTTCGTACTCCATGCACTTCATTGAAACCAGATAAAAGCTCTCAAAAATGTGTTAGTTAATCTGCAGTAGATCATATCGGTAATAGTAGTATTAGACTTAAGAATGTACTGTGTAAGTCACCAGCCGCTAGTTTCGGTCGCGTTTGAAACAACTTCCGGTATAAATGAATTAGAGGCTTTGACCGAACTTGTATCTCACTAATGAAACTACATGCAGAAAGCCTGGTCCCCGATTAAGTGTTACTTTGTTAAGTAATAGGAATTATTCAGTGGTACTAAAAAAAGCAAAATAAGGGTAATGTATACATTTAGCTATAGATTTTAATATTTATACTTCATTTAAACTAAATAACCCATCACTTAATTAAGTTTTTGTACTTTGCCATAGATATACAAGAATAAAATTCCTTACCCCATGATATTAGAAGAGCTTCACACATAAAAGTTTTTAGGGAAACGGTAGGCAGACGTCATCCGGATACTCAAGATTAATACCTCGTTACGTATGTATATATTTATGATATAGTATATACGTGTTACTTATTTATATTAGTAACAATATATGCATACAGAACTACTCTCTAACTACCTCCTATCACTTCCATATCTTCAAGTCCTGGGTTGACTAGTAAGGAATGACTATAGGGCATTGAGTCCGCCTATTGTAAACCTAATGTTTGTTGAGAAATATATAGGATAAAGTTTCTGGAATAAGTACTATGTTCTAATGTAAAACCTGGATTTTTCCATCTAACTTGATTGTTTAACTTAATTTTTTTAAGCTGGTTATTACAACCTTAAGATTTTAGATAAATGCCTTCATTACTATTGTTTTGAACACGTAATGGTGGTGGGTGTGGATGTGAGGAGCTTATTCGGAAAGCTGCAGCAGTTTGCATTCCTCAATTAAACTCGGCGCGAAGTTGTCGCAGTACGAACTTCGACGCGCGGAGGCTTTTAATCGGGTTCCGCCGTTGTCTATCCGGTATACACTGTTCACCAAAAGTGTTCACTGTATAGAAACCTATATACAACGTAGCTGCAGTTCTTCAGCTGTCTCTCCGCGATGATGATGACGTAAAATCACTTGAATCGTTGTCGATTGAACAAATTCTTGCCCTTAACATAACAACAGATATTGTTATTATGAAATAATATTAGTTTGTTATTGTCGAACATTACTTATACCAGTGTAGTGACAATCAGAATTTGTCATAATACCGCTATTTTATCTTCCGGAAAGTTAGAACTAAACGTCATATATTAGCTGAGAAATCTTATAAGAAAAGGCGGAACCTGATGATATAAGTTGCGAAGAACGTAGCTCATGTTAATCGAAAAGCTTTAGATTGTACTCCTGTGTCATAGTGAGGAGAGCTCTTTAGCTGGTATTAGTAATAGTGTAAAGAGTTGGTCTCATGTCTCCCAGTGTGTAGACTTGATAAGTTAAAGATGAAACCTAAGTTCCCTTTGCCACTGCGCTGCACGTCGCCGTT
This sequence comes from Troides oblongomaculatus, assembly GCA_029032895.1. NCBI lineage: Eukaryota > Metazoa > Arthropoda > Insecta > Lepidoptera > Papilionidae > Troides > Troides oblongomaculatus. Next base: position 12,642,567 of record JARDWC010000431.1, on the reverse strand, counting down.
GCGTTACGTTGACACAAGAATATTGAATGGTCTCTCGACCACCACTCAACAGCACGTGTAAACAAACGCCGATACCCTCGATAAACGGGTCCGCCGTCGAGGCTGGTGAAAGAAAAAAAAAACGGAGGCCCAACAAACACAGCGACGTCTCGAGCTTTTGAATCCGTGGAACGGGAGATGAGTGTGTGCGGCCAAATATTTGTGTTGGGATTGGGAGTCAATTGAAAACAAATACACCAGGCCGTCGGCGACTCTTGGAGACGGATCATTGGAAAAATAGAATGTTCAAATATCCTTTCATTACGGACAATTTATTTAATCAATGACCCCGTGTCCTCTTGTCGCTTTTGTTGTTCGTCGTCCTTATACTTGCAAACTCTCAACGACGGCACATTTTAAACCTGAACTCTGATCATTAGACTTCATTATATTTAATACAATGTCTAAGACCCTCATTAGAGTTATTACATGGTTATGCTACAAAATTCTACTTCGAAGGTTTCACTCCATCTTGTCCTATCCATTTCATGTATACAACACCTATTTTTTTTTTATTTTGCCTGCTCATAACAACATGGCGCTAGTCAGGACGACATACACTGCAAAACATTGAAATGGCCGCTTTGAGACATACATTAAGCCTCGTTACCCTAGTAATTTCACTAGCTCCATACTAGTGTTTGTTGATTACAATAGGAGCTGACCTATCTAGACAGTCTCTGCCAATGGAGAAGTACTACTATAGTTTCGATATTATATTAGAATCTATCGTACTATTGATTTCAAAGCGAAGATCTTATTCAGAGCTTTATAAAGAACATTTCAGTGCTTTAAATGGGCAAAATGGACGTTGTGATGATCCCTTCAAATTTTATTTAATTATAAAACGTTAGTTTATTCTCCACATTAATTAAGTTCGTTGTAATAAAGCCTCAAAATAATAAACCAATTGCTATAATCTCAGCTTAATTACAACTTAAACCCCCGCTGCAGGGGATGCAACCCGCAACGGATTAAACACGAAATTAATTGAGCTCCATAATAATCACACTTTTTTTTCATATACGACGAATCGACGGAGCGTACACTCGATATTGAGTGATATATAAAACAGTCGCGATAATTAGGATCATAAATATAATATATTACCACATTCTGCGCGTCGCCTTGGAACATGAGATACTCCAAGGCGACGCTTATTACTTACTTTAGTCCTATTCTTACTAGTCCGAGACTACAGAGCTGACGGGGTGGTACGTCCATTACCATCGCCTAGTCGTCTTCTTCTCCGAGCGGAATCAACCCTCTCTCGAATCCGTTCGGCGGCCTTTTTCTATACCATTACGGCTCTACAACAAAGCCTACTACTCTACTTGCTACTGCTACTGGCGGCGAAAGATCGTATCCGATCTTGTTGACCAGGCCTTGTTGCTCGGATTCCCACGCTGGACATTCTGCGAGCGCGGACCTACCTAGATGTATATCCCAGCGCAACTTCATTTTTCTCCTTGGAAATTACTCTTAAAAAAAAACACACTTTATGGCGAACGAAATGAGATAAATTTTTATTTTACATAGACTTTTTTTTTCATCTCCGTTTGTTGTTTATGAGTGAAATGAATTGATACCGTTAGTGCCGCATTTGACCGCGGCGCGAACATTATCCCGTTAATAAACTTTTTGGACCCGCTCCGACCCCCGCGGCGTTTACGCGTTTCCATAGACACGACGCTTAGTGGCCCCGTGCCCTTAAAATTTGGTATTCAAATATTTTTTTTTTAATTAAAATCGGTTAAGTCGGCTTGTTCCTCCAAGGTTATCATTCGAACCGTTACAAATGGTACGGTATTTTCATTTTCTGTCATAACTTAACACCATAACTTGATCTGACAAATGTTAGCAAATGAAACATGAAATAATTAATATTCAAAGGAACTTTCATTGTAATTTACTTCCTAAATAAGCAGTTTAAAAAACCTTTTACATAGTTTCTAACATGTATTTTATTAACTTATTTTACTTAACTCAAGTTTGATGTAGACGTCATGTCGGAAATTTAAGGAAAAAAAGAACTTCTTGACTTTCTTTGGTTTGATACTAATTTTAGCGCTATCGTTTTTAAATTACAGAAAAATAATGAAAGAGGCTTTATATATACATACTATACTTAATAATAGCGAAACTTATTTCTAGTAAAACCTTTTTTAATTTGTTTTTCATACAAATGTAAAACTCTGTCAAAATATTTGTTGTAAACTAAATGTCGTGAAGAAGACTTGACGTATCAGTTACCAAAGTATTTAAGATTATATATACAGACTATATATATGTTTTTTTTTATGGATAAAATAAGGATCAGATGCTTCTGATCAATGTGGGTCTAAATGAGAATTATTTAGATCCATATGACCGTTTAATGTTGAAAAATTTGAATCCAAATTGAAATCGAAGAGCTCTTAACAAATGTTTTGGAGGGTTCGTTCCCTCGAAATATTTATACCGACCTTCTGTGCAATACAGGCGCTTCATTCTTTCTATTCATGATTTCCAATCATCCCGAATTATAATTTCAAAACATGATATTTTTATTCGGGTGTATATTCCATTCAAATCACCCCCGCTAACTTTCGTGACAAGGTTTATTAAGTTCTGTGAACTTTACTAAAGATAATTTTATCTCGAACTCTACGGGCGTCGGATTACTTTGTATTCTTAGACTCCGAAAATTCGCTCTCGTCTAAATTGCCTCATCCCATGTGTTGATAAGCGAAAGCTTCGAAAGGAACCGTATCATTAAATAAGTATAGTTATAAGTTGCTTATATACAGATTAACAAACGAATGAAAAAAGTTACAACTTAATTATAGCACACTTTAGAATTATATGAAGTAGAATGTGAGATTTGATTTCACAAGCAGCTTCAGCGCTCTTCAGTAGAACAGTAGCATCTTATATACAATTAGCAACTGAAATAGACGATGTGGTAAGTATTCTTCATGCTCTTCTTCTTCTTTCTCCTGCCCTTTTTCTAGCATTGTGGAGTCGGCACAGTATGTACTTCTCTTCCATATACCTCTATCAGCCGTCATATCTGAATTCACACTCTCCTTGCACATGTCGTCTTTCACACAATCCATCGGCACTTTCTTAGGTCTTTCTCTAGCCTTACAACCATCCACTTTCATTCTCATTACTTTCTTTGTTATATGTTCATCATACCTCCGTATAAAATATCCATACCACGCTAACCTTTTGCTCCTCAATTTCTCTGTCACTGGAGCAACTTTCAGACTTCCTCTAATATACTCATTCTTTGTTTTATCCATTCTTGTCACTCCGCACATCAAGCTTAAAAAAGCTATAGTCAAGCTATATTAATCAAGCTTAGCTTTAGTAATATTCGAGGACCATGAAGGTACTTGAGTAATATTTGAAGATAAAGAATGCGGTAACGAAAATTTTACGGCTCATTACTAGAACATACAGAATGAATACGATAAATGAGGATGTGTGTATTTCAACAACGTAAGCGAACTCTTTGAGGTGCCGACGGTGTTTACCACCAGACTTTTGGGGTCTACATCAATATTGATTTAACACCTTACATCATTCCCTCTTCTTCCCCCTTTAAAGTTTATTACTAATTAATTTTATTGTGAACCGTTTCATGATAAACACTCGATATAATTTATAGCAACATCTTCACATTTAGCTGTCCACTGCTGAACATAGACCTAATGTATCTTGAAGATAGTTGCTGTAATGGTGATTTCAGTATGTTAGTAAAGCTCATAGATAATGTTATTATACCATTCTAGTGGCTATAGCTTGTAACTTGTCTTTTGAGATATAATAGTGGCAGTGGGAATGTTCAAAATTTGTCTTCTTGATCATAGGGAATGATATGTTAGGAAAGTTCTATAATTTCTATGTATATATAACTTCAAATATAGATCTCTGTATCGGAATAATAGAATGTTTAGACATTACTGTTTGATAGTAAGCAATACGATGGATTGAAGTATGGACAAGAGACGCCGCTTGCCGAAGATTAGTTAAATTTATAGTATATATCTTATGAGTTATATCTTGATATATATATATTATAATGTATATTGCTAGATTGTAGATTGCTTCCAGTTTAAAATGTAGTAATATGTTTGCTGTTTAAGATGGAGAGGACAGGTGGGATGCCGGGTGGCAGACTAGTCCGAGTAAAAGAAAATAATAATTACAACGCTAATATAATCAGGCGTCCCGTCTCCGATGCTCGCGCCTGGCTCCGGCACCAGGAGTGTCCAATTTGAAGCTCCAAGTTTGTTCATTAAGTTTAACAAGATTTTGTTACGTTACCCTTTGAGACAACTCCCGGGCTACGGCTGTGAAATATTAAAAGCAATTTTAATGTCCGCGCAAATAATTCGGTACGTTCAAATGTTTGACATAACTTAAGATGGTTTTTTTAATATTCCTGTGATCATCATCAACCAATAGACGTCCACAGCTGGACATAGGGCTCGCTCAAAGATCTCCAGTCAGCATAGCTTCCGGTACTGCCAGGCACTAGGGTCCGTCGTTTGCAGGGTTTCATTTCCCTCCATGCTGGCCCCGTGCGAGATGGTGGGAGCCAGAGCTTCGTTTGTTGATTAGCAGGGTGCACCACGAGCAAGTGAGTTAGCTCCGTTCTCGTGAGTTGTGGTGCAGGACTCCTTACAATATACGTACGCCGCCTAAACGTGGCAATTCGAAACTCTTTGAATGCCTTGGAGATGTGGCATTGGAGCAAGATGCTCGGGCTCTTCACTACCGAATACCGAACAAATGGCATCCTTCTTAATGACCTGGTTATCAGAGAAATTTTCAATTTAAGTTCGGAATTGGATCTTAAAAGATAATTTCTTCATAAGATTGACGGGTGCAGTGAAGTCTGTGCTAGGTTCTTCTTTAGGTTGTGTTCAATTAACAACCAGTCCGATAGATGGTGAAATATCCTCAAATACTCTGTTACCCAAAGGAACAAAACGTGATGACGATGACCACTCCAAAAAAAGTAAAGCGATTAAAGAGATATATAATAGTTGAATCCGGCTATTAAAGTTCAGCTAGAGGATTATAGGCAAGTCTCGCCATTACCAGCCTCATTATCATTATTTCATCATCAGCCAACAGTCATCCTCTGCTGAACATGGGCCTCCATTAAAGATCTCCACATCGATCGCTCTAGCGCTACTCGCATCCAGCTGCTTCCCGCAACCTTCACCAGATCGTCGAACTATCTAGTGGGGAGCCTGCCAACGCTAAATCTTCCGGTACGGGCTCCCCATGGGAGGACCTTGGCGAACAATCGGCTATGAGTCCTTCGAGTGTCTCATTATCACTTATTAGTACAATTTATTATGGTCATGTGTTATTCAGTTTATTATGTTTTCGAGTATCGTTGTAGAGTTTGAACGTGAATATACAATTTTCAATTCATCTTTATAGTCACTGTAATTTTTTATACGGCTTTTTTTTTCAACTAGTCTCTGATGCTATAAACTACAATAACACAGTTTGAATTTAAAGGGTTGAAAAAATGTCTTTCATAATAAAATTTCATTTTACGCGAGGGGTAAAATTGAAAGGCTTCGGTAACTGTCGAGTGAGCTTAAGAACATCAGGACAAAGTTGCGGCCCTGAGCGAATATCGAGAGCGGAACTATTTAATTGCATTATTTTATAAGCGACGCTCAAAGAAAGTCCCGGACGGAGCGCACTCCTCAGCGTCCGCCTTCGTTCGAGGGGAAATAATAAAAAAAAAATTTTATGAAACTCTCTAAAATGTTCAACTATTGTTGATTTGGAGCTGGGTTAAAGTTTTTATTCGAATTGTTTCTGTGTTCACTAGTTTTCTATTTAAATGATAACTATCATCATCTATTAGGCTGCGGAATATTTGAGCAGGACGAACTGCCCCAATCGGGCAATTTTTTTTTTATTTAACGAAGGGACTAAACTAACGAGATGGTCACCTGATGGTAAGTAATACGCTTGTCCATAACGTGACGTTAGTTAGGATGGTTTATACTGCACCATACTGTGCTCGTCGCCTTGAGACTGGATGTTAAGTCGCGTTACCCCAGTAATTTTACTAGCTACCACCACTCGCTTCTCCCGAAACACAGTAATGTTTCCACACCACTGTTTGTCAGCAGAAAAGGAAGCTGCGAAGGAGCCGTAGACGACTATCAGAGAATATAATGAAATTGTGGCAGTTGAACTGTTGGCTTAGTCCCTAACTGCTTGCCTTATGCTAAGGTTAATTGGAATCCATAGCATCATATAGAATTTGTGTGGCAGTAGGGTTCTTTCAAAGTCTAAGTCTACATCCATACAAAAACGACTGTCACAATTTTTAAAAAAAAAACCTATTGCTTAATAAACTGGTTTCGTTATTTAAATCCAAATTAATACCATATAAATTGTCGATAGTTTCAATGCAATAATACTTCGCAACGCGTACACAACAGTAGTGTGCGAATTTTTCGATTAATCGTTACATTCATACGAATTTAATCCGTATTACATAGAGCTTAAATACTAGATTCCTGTGATGGCAGAAGTTGGCCAAAAATCGCAGCCATTGAACGTGCAATAGGCGGGATTGTTCGACAATTGTCGGAATATTAAAAATCATTGGAGCATTATTGAATCGCCCTTTCCAATTATAAGGTTACGTACAGTGTTGAAGCGATTTTTAAATATTATCTTATTGTCATTTATATTCATAAATAAACAATTAACAACATTAACAATTAATATCAACAACATTTTAATGGTCTTACTGTTGAAACTCGATATCTCTTACAAGTATTCAAAGTCATATTTATATTGAACATTAGCTAAAGGAAGAAACTTATTAGACTCGAAGTGGCGATTGACAAGGCACGTAGCTCAAAGGACTGTAAGTCCGTGGAGCAATAAGGTTTGTAAGTGGTGGCCACGTACCAGTAGACTAGGCGATAGAAGACCTAAACGGCAACCGATCGTTTGGTAAAGGTCGCGGGAAACCGCTAGATAAGAGCAGATAAGGACCGACCAGTGTGGAGATCTTTGAGAGAGGCCTATGACCATCAGTGGACGTTTATCTGTTGATAATGATTAGCCAAGTTTCGGTTGGCCAATATTGCATATTTTTAGAAACTTTATGAGGTTCAAGCACAAAAAAAGGTGGTAATCTCGTTAGAAGAAAAGAGGTCGCGAACCCTGTATGTGATGAACTCTTTCAGTCCATTCTCGTTCCATACCACATAGAAGCCCCACTATCTCTGCCTCATTTATTAATATAGTGATTAAATATATAACACAGTTCTCGCTTACGCTCATGAGATGCATATGATGAGTACTGTAAGAGGTACATTCACAGCTCAAATCTAAACAAAAACTCTTTTGAACTAAATGATGAAGGAAACATGATCGCTCTCACATGCTCCCCAATCATTCTTCGAACTGAAGTTTATAAGGAGGGATTGATCGATTTCAATTGTAATCATTATATTAGTAAAAGCGATGAATTAAAAGTTATTTCAACATGTTAACCATATAAAGTAAGTAGACATAACTATAATATATAAGGATTTGTATAAGAAATAACTTAAAAAATTTATTATATTCTTAACTCTTGATAATTGAAATTGTCCGTGATATTATTTCCACCGTATCGCTGACTAAGTATCACAAGGTCGCGTATAATATTTAAGATAAGCGATCGTAAAAAAAAATTAGGAATTTTCCTCCCGGCCGCTCCTCCGTGGACTTATAGGGCTACAAATAAGCAATATTTACGCCGAAAAAATACTTTCGCGCATAAAGCCTTATATCAGACGTTTAAACAAAACTAAACGAGCTTTAGGTAAGCCCTTTGTAGGCCATAATGTACACATCCTTGGGCGGAGGTACGGAGGGAAGTGTATTGCGTATCGCGCGAAGTTTCTCATGAATAAACCATTTGGGGTTTTTTCTTCTACACAGTTCATTTTCACTGATCAGAACAACTTTTGTTTATCAATGAAAACATTCGTCGCTAATGTATTAATTTTTATTATTACATAGATACTACTTTAAATTATATACACAATAAACTTATTTATTTACGTTATGTCTTACATATTTGGATACTCGGCCATCCTTCTATACAATCGCCCTCAATTTTAAAATTGCTTTAAGAAATCGCTTGTAGCATTATATATAACCCTATGAAATACGAATTTCTGTTTTTAATTTTTTCTGATGGTGTTCAATAGTTATATATTTATAATTAATATTTTTATAAAGAAAAAGTAATTAATTTATAATAACGCCATCTACCGACACCTGATTATTATAACTTTACGTTGATTAATTTAGTAATTATAATAATATTAACGTAAACTACAATAGTGATAATTGTTACAATCGTTATTATGATATCTCAAATAGTTAGATTTCATCAAGTTGTTAAATTTTAAACTTTCAATCACCGAACAAAATTAATTGCCATACTTTTAAAAATAAAACGAGCGGCCGCCATGTTTACGTTGCGGTTGGCTTCACACGCGGCCGTTGGATTCACGTTTACAAATATGGCGCATGTAAATTGAATAATAATGATCCCTCACGTGTACACGGACGTGCATAAAGATTTCGGGTAGGGTATACAAACCACACTAGAAATCTCTGTGCTTACCTGTACTTAAAAATAAACACAAATTTAGCAATAGTCTAAGCACAGTTGCGTCCACATTGAGTAACTGGAAAGATTATTTAGATAGGTTTAGAGAGCCAGGGTAAGCAGTGCATGTTTGCCTATATCGAGCACAATCCCCTGCATGAGTAATAGTAGATTTCATGTAAGAGATAATTTAGGTAGGTAGATTATTAAAACGGTATACAGTTTGGTGTGCTTTGAAGGTAAGGGTCCTCATCGCCCACTAAGCGTGCCCGGGTGAACGACAATTATAAGGTCGTGCTTGTCATAGTTGAGGTATATGATACCGCAGTGTACACACTTTAGATGCTTAAGATATGGAATGTTTTAAAGGGTTAGTTGTTATTTGATAGCTGTGTACCGTACGGGTGGTAGTAAATAATAATCAGATTAGAAAAAAAAACCGGCGCCACCACGGTACCGCGAGGTAGCGCGTCGCATGTGTCGGGCATAAATTCTTTAAAAACGCGCATTAATAACGCGCGTCTATAAAAAGAGACAGCCGCCCGCTGTTACGCGTCCTTTCTTTAATACATGCTAATAACATACGACATTTTTAAAGCTGTGTCTATTGGATCCGGTTGTGTCTATGCTTGCACAGACTACATGTATCTCAGTACAATATCTCGCATTTCCAACAAATATTTCATTAGCATCAGCTATCTAGGCTAGGTCTCTCTTGGCGAAGAACTTCTAGGTAGTTACCACTGCAGCTGCTGTTTCCGCCTAAATAGTAGTGTGAAAATACTACTACATTCCGGCTTGAACGGTTCTGTCGCTAGACAAATTACTGATGTACCAAGGCGACGAACATAATTTTGTACAATATCTAATCATCTAATCTAATGCTACATCAGGTGAACGTCATTCTCGTTTCATCTCTTCATCATATTAAAAAAGTATGATCATAATCCAATCGCTTCTATGTTAACATTCAAGTAATACTTATTAAATATTATCATTCTAGTTACTGAATATATCATTACTATTTACTAGTTGAGACTGTCTAATGCCCATTCAAAATCTATATTATTTTCTAAAATTTTATAAACGCTTTTGTTACTTTCGTGTTATAAAGTTTTTGCATTATAAGTTTGCATTATCCTATTATGAGTAACACAGCTATAATAGTAAGTTATCTAAGCTTTATACACATCTGTGTACAGTGGAACTAATAGAATTTCATCGGAGAGAATAAGGAGGGCATAAATCTAAAGCAAGCGACCAGCCAGACGGCCTGCACTGGCGTCCTCGTAGTTTATCTGTTAAGATTTATACACATGCGTCGAGATAATTGCAATGGACTGGTTATTGGATTAAGGGAAAATCTTAATTAATATTAAGATTTTACTCATATAAATATATCAAAGAATTTACATCCTTTAATACTTTGTAAAACTTTTTAATTAGAACTTTATCAATGAAACTAGAGACTAGGTATAAAGTATTTTTTTTAAGTGATGCCTCTGCTCGTTAGCGAATGTAATAAAAATTTCGAAGCAAAATTGTGAAGGAATAAGGACTACTATAAGTAAAAAGGAGCAATAACTGTACTTTGGTTCTTTCTCAGCAATAAATTTTAAAGGAATTCGAATGTTCGAGCAAAAAATCTAAAAAGTTTATATGTAAAAAGTAGAAGGAAGGAACAGAACGTAGGAGACCTGAATAGAGATAATCCAAAAAGTAAAGAAGATGCTTTTTAATTAGATGAGAAAGAGAATGCAACTAATTAAAACAAAAACCAAGGAACATTGAAACATGAGAGGAAAGGTCAAATAGATAAAGGAGTAGTGGGTAATAAAATGTTTCATTTCCTCTCGACACGGATCGGTAGGAGCCTAACGGTATCGGACGAGACAGGTGCTAACAAAAAACCTCTTTGTTACCAAGTTATGGCGGGGAAAAACCTGAACAAGAGCACCATCTGCCGACGACACTTGGAAGATTTATTGCCCACTTTCCCGACGAGAGATGCTCCACCATCGCTGCGTAGCGAGATTTTAAGAAGAAGAAATTACAAACGTTGTACATAGCTTTTAAAAAACAGCTTTTCTTGTTATAATCGCGAAGTGTTGTTGATATTAGTAATTTTAGCTCTTAATTTGATAAAAAGTAAGTACGATAAAACTACCTCATCATCATCACGAGGTCAAATTGAATATTGGTGGTCAGCGTGACGATACTAAAACTAGGTTAAAATTAACTAGATAAATCAAGGTTTAATTAGATGAGTGATATTTTAATATCTTGAACTTTCACAAATCTTATTTCAAATCTAGTAAACCTAGATTTGATTAATAATTGACTTGACAATGTATGGTAATATGTTATATAAATCTTTGTAAAATCATTAATGAACCTTTCAGAAAAGAGGTTGAGATGAATGTACCCAATTCCTATTTTTTTTTTAATCGTACCTTCCAGTTGTGTTAGGCTGGACCCCTGTCTTTCTTTTCTTTGTTACTCTATTGTTGTTTAATCATCACATTCCTTACCCTATCCTTCACTCCCTTCTTCCTTTGCTCCTTCTTTCACACTTTATTTCTCTTCTCTCACTCCACTTAATTCCTATTGTCATGCTTTACTAATCAAGCATTAGTGATAGAGATAGCGAGAGCAGGTGCGAATATGAATAAAATGTAAATGATGAAAGGGACTCTTTTTCATTTCTATCTACAGTGAAGGTGTGATAGACATGACATTCACCTTTACTATTAATAATGTACGACAACAGAGAACAATGTGACGTTAATTAGAATCCCTAAGCACCAACTTTCTACCTTGAATTAGGCACGACACTTTACCCAAGTAATTTCACTATTGAAAACCGTAACAAAGTTACACACCACTACTTAACGGAAGAAATAGACGAAAATTAACAAAGATACACTGCGACGGTTTTTAAATAATTGTAAAATAATTAAAAACAAATTGATTTTGTAGCAGTCTTTCATCGATAAGCCTATGCTAATATATTATATATGTACAGAGATTCATTGACATGACGAGATACACAAAACTTTTAGGTGTAAACACTCAAAATTTGCTAGACATTGCTTCTGCCGTTTAGAGGTGAGCTAAGAATGGATTTTACAAAATTCGTTCCTCAAAAAGAGTTTCGGCGGTGTCAAAAGTAACAATGGGGCAAAAGCTAATATATATATAAGCGAGATTATTGTTAGTTTGTCAGGCCGTAGACCCGGGGCCACGAGACCAGTATCAGATGATTGTATGAGCCAAACTAAGTACCTAGTGCTAACTAAACATCTTCAGAGAATAGAGTTAGTTTATGAAGTTTACAAGGCTGTATCAATTAGGATGAATTTTAGTTTTGAAATGATTATCTACTTTTTCTCTTTAAAACTTTTGGGGTAGACATTTACTGCTTCGTTATAAATGAATTATTTTTGTAAGCGCTCTTGAGGTATAAAATCTGAACAAAATAGAATAAAATATTTACAGCCATTACTTTTTTTTAATTTATTCCACTTTACCATTTATATAAAGTATCATAAACATAAATTGTACATAAACAACAAATTGTGATGACTTAATCTCTATGAATAACTATTTTGGTTACATTTTTATAACTATAATATCCATTAACAGAATTCCTTCCCCAAACTAAATTACAATTTGTTGACAAAGGATCCCACCGACGGGGGTCCAATTAGTAATGACACCTACTCTTTCTGTCTTCTATAATTAGACAAGGACAACTGTGTTTACATTCCTTTAAGCGGCCAACACCAGTGCGCCGTATTAATTACTCGATGGCCATTTCGGACGCCTTATTTGTTTTGATCCTAATACCATTTTGACTTCTTCATCATACAGATTAAATCGTTAAGTTTAATTTATGTGATTCCGTATTAAAATATTTTAATCAGATGATGTTTACGTTTTGTTAACAAGAGTTAGGATATATTTACAAATTAAATCATTTCTAGGCGTGTCTATATATGGGAGATATCTAGATATTCAGAGATTCGTCATAAGGTCTCCGAAACTAAGAGGCGTAAACACACAAAATTTGGTAGACATGTTGATTCTGCTATTTAGAGGTCAGATAAAAACTTATTTAACAAAATTCCTTCATCGAATTCAGCTGTGGGGGTTACGACCAGAGGAGTCTGGGAAGAAATAGTTCCTATGTAATGGTTTAAGAGAAAATAATGAACCGATTTTAATAATTATTATATGTTTCTCATTAAAAATAGAAAATACAAAGTAGTAATCCATCAGGCTGATCGAGTGCAGGTTAGTGTACCTCACACTTCCAGGGTATCTGTTGTTCTTGTACCATATCAGTTTCTCCATTATATTTACCTTGATCGGAAATGACACCAGTGAGGATCGAACTCTTGCTTACGAGACGTACGTACTTTGTTGTCATAATTGTACCTAATCTTCTTTCACTTTGCTATTAATCAAAACAATTTTATATATCTTTATATTTTAACAGTGATACATAAATGATATTTTGCCATGTATATTTCACTCGGCATCAACTAAAAACATATATCATTTTAAAACTCGTCCGGCGTATAAATAATATTTAAAAACATAGGCCCCAAAACCTCTCCCGAATAACCCTATGACGGATGCCCGTGATAAATGGCCTTTACTTAAAAGCATTGTACAAGTTTGTTACTTTTTTTTTACTACATAATAACTATAACAGTCTGTGGGGTCGAAAATTATAGCGTGCGAGGATAAATAACAAAATTATTTGATTTATTTCCATACTCGAACTCTCCATGATTACATCTGATGCAATTTGAAATTTAACGTTAAAAAATTCTTCATTAATTGAATAAGTACTACTTTTATGAGTTGTTAAGTTAAAAAAATAATTTAACTGAAAAGAGAGTTATGAATGGTGCTGAGCAATTCAAAATATGCAGCTTATTATAAATACACAGCACTCTCAACGTTTTCCTGCTTTTCTCTCACAAGGAGAGAGTCTACGCTATTTATCCATCAAAGTAGCTACGAGTGGGTTGGTAAATGTACCATATATACCAAAGATGATGTTCTTGGAACATATCTGTTTCCTCACCGTGTTTTCTTTTATCGGAAACTTAAACTCATTGCATGTTAATCGCTTTATTCGCAACACATCACTATCATAAGACGGAAATGTAAGTCTCTATATTTTGAAGCACTTAATTTAAGTATTTATTTTAAGCGCCTGAACTTTTTAGTACCTAAATATTGTTTATGTGGCTTTCTAAAATATTGTTTGTTTTCGTTTTAATCTTTAGTTATAATGTAATGGTTAATATTACTAATTTTATAAGCAGGTCTCTGTTGTCAGTAACTGTCTAGATAAGTAAGGCTATTCTTCTATTTCCGCTCAAACAAGTGTTCAAACGTTACTGTGTTCCGGTTTGAAGAGCACTGTAGCTAGTGAAATCACTGTAGTAATGAGACACCATATTATGTCTTAAGACCACGCACCTCACCTGCGTCATCATCATCATTATCATATCGTTCCACAAAGCACGGTCTTGTTTTGTTTGAATGCAGTGGCTCCCAGCGATTCTTTTGATGTCCTCTGTCCACCTAGTCTAGGTCTGCTAACGCTGTGGTTTCCGGTGTGTGTGTAGTGATTAAGAAGAATAAGAAGATATTATATTCATGATGAAAATTCAAGCAAATAAAATACAACCATATTTAATCAACTAACTTTATTCCTATAAACTATTTGTTTAAAGATGAACATCATTCTTCATGCTCGTGAGCTGAATGTCAGGCGTTAATTTCTATTCCGAATATTTTCTTGTTTCTATCTATACTTTCATATTTAATTACTTATTATCTAAATTATTGAATTAATATCTTGTTATTATGAGAACAATAAGAATCAGGACTAATCACCAATTAGAGTTATCTGCTAGTCAATTTGTGATATTAATAACGTCTGTTTAACGGCTAATATAAATTAAAATTGATCTATATCCATATCTTAGTATTGATAATTCGATATAATGCAAATAATACTAATAGGTTTTAACTATGTAACGTTAAGATTATCGATGAGTTTCCATGACCTAAGTGAATAGACAGCGAATTAAAGTTGGATTCGAACTATTTTATTGGTGGTCAAACCGCAGAGACCATAATTCAAACTAGTTGGTCACATTCCAACCGGCGAGAGTTTTGATTGCTCTAACCGTTTCTCGACTATGATGTAGTTACAGTAGCAGTATACTTTCTATAAGCTATATATTTGTAAAAGTTTAAGTTAAAAAAAAAAATACTTTAGCTATTATATCAGAACTGACGAACATTTGGCAACGACTATTTACCCTACTCTTTGTATTAGTAAAATTGATGATAACATATATTAAAATATATGAGTTACCGCAAAGTATCTTTATCTGAAGTTAGATGTGTCAAGCAAATTTATGTTGTATTTCAAAGCAATAAAATATGTAATGACTCAAAACTTATCTTATCAGTTGTGTAAACTGTTTCAAAGTCCATTGATTGAAGTCGTGATGTTTTATTTTCTATACTCCTCCATGTATTTCCTTGTCCTTATTTCCAGTCTAATTCTATATAAACATTAAACTGTTGTTAATTTAAAGCTAATACATTTCATTTATAAATTCTACCAACTAACCTAGATTTGCTTATTCTTAAGTCAAGTTTCTGTCTAACAATAGCTCTCTATTATATTTTCACTTTTATTAAATTTACTACTATACTTAGTGTCTTCTATACTTATCTGTAACTTGGGTGAATATGTAATCTGACGTTAAAACTTTAGTTCTCCTGTTGGCATGTTTCCGATCTATAATTTATGTAACTTTGTTTACTATTAAAAACCTGTTTAAATTTAATCTTTTAAGTTTAAGTAATTTTAATTAATCTATACCAACGTTAAAAATTTAGTAATAATTGATTGTTAAAATTATAGGCTATAAAGAATGTATTAAACAATTTCAATTGTTTCATCATCGCCTCCGTGGCGCAATCGGCTAGCGCGTTCGGCTGTTAACCGAAAGGTTGGTGGTTCGAGCCCACCCGGGGGCGTCTTTTTGTTAATATTTTTATAAAAAAAATTATTACTTTTTTTTTTAAAAAAAATCTGTTTTATATAAATTTTAATTACCATTATTTATATTAAACCATTTATGTCGTGAGTTGTTAAAGTAAAATTACATATATCACAAAAAAGGAACAAAAAGTTTTATATTAAATATTACTAGTAATTCTTTTTTGAATCGATATGCGGCAACCCTATCAATCTTCCCAATACTGAGCCTTCTCCTACAATGTAAGGGTCAAGGTCATTAATCACAGCGGCAGCCACGGGTTGGCGAATTATTTATTCATAAAACAGCGATTGCCTATATTAGGTAACAAGTTTATTTTTTCAATTTATAGATAAAACATACTTGATTAAGTTAGTATTGGACATTAGAGTTAATCTTAAAACACCCCTTTTTCGGTCGGTTAATATAAGCAAATGTAAATTAAAAAAACCATTCCAACTCCACAAATAGTAGTACTCCAAAAATAATAGTAGCTCGCTGGCCTAATGGTTGGAGCGTGCGGCTTTCATTCCGAAGGTCGCGGGTTCGAACCTCTGCATGTACCGATGACTTAATATTTAAGTTATGTACATTTGTGGACTTTAGTTGCAACAGCGAGATACAAACGGTGAAGGAAAACATCGTGAGGAAACCTGCACATGTCTTAGAATTTATTCTAAGGTATGTGTGAAGTCACCAATCCGCATTGGGCCAGCGTGGTGACTATGGCCCAATCGCCCTCATATTGAGGGTAGGCCTGTGCCCCAGCAGTGGGGACGTAAATGGGCTGTTTATTTTTATTTTATATTTTATAACTCCACAAATAATCGCAAGTAGGTTACAGTTAACCTAATTAAAATATTAATGACTCTTTCAGTGCGATGTTTATTAAAACTATTTTTTTATTAACACCATGTTGACACACGGAGTGCCCACACAAGCACAACTAGCGCACACATTTAACATCCATTTATGAGTACGCTAGGGGTAAGTGGGGGTTAGACGAGGTCGCAAACGTTTTCTATAGTTCATTAATAACGACGGAAGTGTCTTATGAAAGCCCTTCCAAATTTATTCGTTTACTCTAAGTTTTTTTTTTATTTCTCATAGCGATGAGAGGAACGAGACGTTGGTAGATGTTGGAGCGGATGTTGGGGTCTTAAAGTGCTGAAATGGCGACCACACACCGGAAACCACAGCGTAACAATCGTGTAGAAAACCCTCAAAATGTCTTAACGAACTCTAAATACTAGTAATAGTGGTATTTCCTTTTAGTTAAAAATCACTGCTTCCTTCTCTCTTAACTAATTGGTAATGAAAATTACTACAATAATTGAAAATTACTAAAACAATCTAATACAATTGAAACGTTTATGTAATCATCATATTTGTTTTTTGCTTGATCGTTCGAGTTTTGCCTGGACCGGAAGTGGTATTAAATATGCAACTGTATTTCCGTATAGCACGTTACCAAGTTAAATAAACTTATAAATCATTCAAACATTACAGAGTTAGTAAATTTTAGTCGGACTCGATAAAATCCTATAACTAGCGAATCCTCACTACACGTTGATCCGGATTGGAATATAGATCTCCGTGTTACCAGGGAAGCGGTTAGTCACTGCCGTCAGTGAGACAGTTAAAAGTTGAATATAACGGAAGCCGCATAATCAAAAGAAAAGCAAGAAATGTTTGAAGTTATAACGCAATTACAAATCTTAAAATCCCTTTTAAAAGTTTGTAAAGCACTAAACTTGAAGTTTAGGGAGTAAAAATTCACGAAGCGAAACAGGTAAAAATCGATCTATGTAGTCTGTGAGCAATTTTGATTTCTATTACTTGCGTGATGAAGTACAATGTTGCAGAGGGGTCCCTCCGTACGCTCACTCGTACAGAATAGGTTAATTTACTTAACAGTATTTTCTATTAGCGATACAAAGTAAGCGATAACAATGTTGGGGCGCTGAAAGGAGTTATCAGACTGAAGGGTACGGCCCGGATTTACTTTAATAACGCCCTGGAAAATGAAAACTTTGATCAACAGAAGAGGAAAGGTAATGCAAACTGTATCCTTTAACTATAGAATATTCCTTTTAGATAAGCAATTATTAGCCATTAGGTGATCTTCTTGCTAGTCGCGTTGTATTTGTCGAATACCAAAAAAATGGTCTCTTGTGTACTTATTACCCTTACACTGCTCATACTTTTCTTGTTAATAGAATTTAACCATAGAATCTAAAAACATTTGTGCTAATATCTGACCACTTAAAATATTTTATTTCTAGTAAAATAGTAACCAAACTTTTTGTCTACCCTGTAGAAGTATCTGTTCTAACAAAAACATATTTATACAGCGGGCGGCTCAGTAAGAAATTACAACAAAGAGTACCTAATTCCACACACGGTCAATTAAATCCATTCTTCGAACGGTCCAGCCGCCGAAATGAATAAACTAACGGGGCAGGGAAAAAAAAACATATTTATTATCGTCTCGTTGATGATGAGCCCCGAGTATGACAGGTATGGGGGATCAAAGCCGGCGGAAACGGCCAGTCATCCACAAATGATTACCGCCTCCTTGAAGATACCAACGACGTGCGGTGTTAAAAAAGGGAATTTGTTTGTCATTGTGTATTTCTGGTCGCGATGCTGTTTGTGTGTGCCTCTAAACATTAGAAAGAGATGAACATAAGTTACTTCGGAAGTATAGGAATTGATAAAGAAAGCTACAATATAATCCATAATATCAAATAAACTGTTATCAATGAGGAATGCTTAGTCTTTCTTCTAAAGCAGAGGGAGGGTCTGTGTCATCAGTGACCGTCGTTGTAGCTATACCCGCTACCCTTATTTCTGCTGATAATTTGTAGTGTGCGATCATTACAGAGATCCTTCTGAAATCTGTTGTAGCTAGTAAAATTATTTAAGCAATGAGACATATTACGGACACTAGGATTGCTTGCAACGGATCTGCAGATAGAATTAATGATATGTTTGTGAATCCTAGCGAACGATTTTAATCCACAGGTTCGTGCTACATCTGCACCACTGCCACTTGCAGTAGTGGAGAAAATCGTATGAGCTTCTCCTCCTAGAAAAACTGATTTAGAGGGTACAAACCCTCTATAATTTGGACTTTTCTTTAATATTGATATCGTCGAAAGATTCACGACTCGTATGAAAATTCTGAACATAGGTTTAATTTCAGTTCTGGATATGAATTTGATTAAAGATGGTAATAACAAAAACTATCTTGTACGTCTTGTCGTTTCTATGTTATATTTCAATGCTGTGCTAGGATAATGATTATTTTTATTATATTTAGTGACTATATCGTGTGCTTTGAACATAAAGGAAGTGTCGATTAATATCAATTCCTTTGCAAAAAATAAACTCTCGTCATCATTAAAATATTTTTTTCCTCATTTCAGTTAGTCATCTCGCTGTGATACATCAGGCGCCTAAATATGGCGCAGCAGACGTCGCCTGTCGACTCTGTCACATTAATTTGATTACATTCTATTTTGTTTATGAAAGTCACTCTTACCCGCGTCGCCCCTTGTCGCGCGGGTGGCTTATTTTGTACGATTGCCTTGGGTTCCGTTGTCGATGGATTCCTTACAAACAGCCTGCCTAATAGTTTAAGCTTGTATTTATTAATCAACCGATCATTAGATTCTTTATCTTTATTAAGAAGTATAATTAAAGAAAATTAATAAATAACGAAGTCACAAGATTTAAAAGGGGAAAAATGGGAAGAATTTGATAATTGTAGTTCTGGGTTTCAGTTCAAAAGGAGACAGAAGATGGTTAAGCGTCAATTCCGAAAATACTCTCCTATTGTTTAATACATACTAGATTTTGGAGAGAGTTTTGCCTTCTGGCAAGACTTAGCCGATGCGACCTAATACATATTAGTTTTATCATTTAATGAATATCAACATTCTGGAAAGGATCTCTAATATATGGAAACATTGAAAAAAACTTTTTTTAGAGAGGGTTCCCGATCAAAACGTTTTTCGCCTCATCATTACATTTTCATCTATACAAAGATAACCCGGTGCAGTAGCATGCGGGGAATTTGCGTTGTCATGGAGTACCAATCCTTGAACGCATCATATTAATATGTTTATTGAAAAAATACAATCGAGAACATTTTTATATCTACTCACGCATACATCTGTGCTATTTATTATGAAGAATTTTTCTTTCCAAT
The DNA here is from genome assembly GCA_029032895.1 of Troides oblongomaculatus. Lineage (NCBI taxonomy): Eukaryota > Metazoa > Arthropoda > Insecta > Lepidoptera > Papilionidae > Troides > Troides oblongomaculatus. The sequence continues at coordinate 12,622,580 of JARDWC010000431.1, read as the reverse complement.
TAAAGTAATGCTGTTTGTCTTCTTGACGAATTTTATAGTTTCAACGAATTCGGGGAACACGAATCAGAACCGCAAGCGAAAATAAGAGACAAATATATACATAGAGGATGAGGTAATAGAGAATAGGAATGAAGGGTTGAAAAAGAATAAAGCCTCACAAAGAGAGGTTTTATACATCTTTTTTTAATACTATAATGTTATAATCAAAACATTTTTGATAGGAAACGCATTGATTAAATTCATGGTGATTATACATTACTGTTGAGACTTTTCGAAGTAATCTTCACCACTTTCATTAAGGTGTTCAATTAGTAATATATTTGATATTGAAATAGTGTATAAAGTCAGGAAACTGTATTCGCCGGTCATATCTGAAACCATTAGGCAATTGGATTCTTGGGTCGCCAAACCCTTCACGTGACACACAAAATTGATAACTCATTAATTTACATCGCCGTTCTGTAAAACAGTTATTCATCACAGTTTAACACATACATCATCATCACCACTGTTTAGTTTGCTAAATATTTAAATGAATTAGTATTATAAAACTGTAAATCTCTATACATATAACATTACCCATTGAAATGTTGATAATTATTCAAGATCAAATGCCGTCCGTGTTAAAGGAAACATTAATCATTTTGATAAATTTAACAAGTTTTATCTCGAAACTGAAATGAAATGTTGCAAGCGTCCCCAATTCCCCTCCTTGTCTAAGTTGGGGGAATTCGACAGAGACTGTGATATCATTAATAAAGATTGCATATCTTATTAAATGTTTCGTTGCTTTGAATATGTTAAAAATTTCATGAAGAGAATTTCTAATAAATAACTCCTTAACTTTTTAAATATGCAAAATCGATCTGATTTGATTATAATGAGCCTGAATTATCAGCATTATAAATTCAAGCCATTAATAATCATTAGAGAGTATTAGAATGCCCAAGCGATTTTATCGATCAGTCCATTCTACGTTTCCTTCATATATTCTTTGCATCCTATTTCTGTTAAAGACTCTTATTTCATATAAGATTGTCAAATATCTCCCTTCCGTTTTTTTGCTCTTTATTCAATGCTTTATAAAAATTAAGTTACAGTGATCGGATTTAGTTCAAATATGCGCCGTTTTGTTCGATAATCTGTTTCCATCTAGACGTCAACTTCATAATACCTCCCTCGTAGAAGCCCCCCTCCTTATTTGCGAAGAACTCGGACAGCCACTTTTCACAAGCCTCTTTTGAGTTCAACTTTACACCACCAAGGGCGTTCACCATGGACAGGAACAGGTGGTAATCACTTGGCGCTATGTCCGGGCTATATGGTGGATGCAATAAAACCTCCCATCCGAGCTCCCGTAGCTTCTGACGAGTCATCAACGAAGTGAGTGGTCTGGCGTTGTCCTAGTGGAACACTACACCCTTCCTGTTGGCCAATTCTGGACGCTTCTGGTCGATCGCCTGCTTCAAGCGGTCCAGTTGTTCGCAGTAGATGGTAGAATTAAGCGTCTGGCCATATGGGAGCAGCTCATAGTGGATGATTCCCTTCCAATCCCACCAAACACAGCAAAACCTTCTTGGCCGTCAATCCCGGCTTGGCCACTGTTTGGGACGATTCACCGGCCTTCGACCACGACCGTTTTCGCTTGATATTGTCGTATGTGATCCATTTTTCATCGCCAGTCACCATCCGCTTCAAGAATGGGTCGAGTTCGTTCCGTTTCAGCAGCATATCGCAGGCGTTGATACGGTCCAGAAGGTTTTTTTGCGTCAAATCATGCGGCACCCAAACATCAAGCTTTTTTTTGTATCCAGCCTTCTGCAGATGGTTTAAAATGGTTTGGTGACTAACTCCCATCTCCTGGGCGATGTCACGAGATGCCACATGCCGGTCTAACTCGATGTAGTCCATGATTTGATCGGTATTTGTCGTCACAGGTCCTCCGCCGGCTGGCTTATCCATGGTGTCGTTTTCACCGGCTCTGAATCGTCGAAACCATTCCTCCGCGGTTCGAAGTGATAGAGTACCATCCCCCAAAACACCATTAATCTCACGGAACGTTTCTCTAGCGGATTTGCCTTTAACGAAGGAAAACTTTAAAATAGCGCGAATTTCGGCGTTAGTGAACTCCAAGTTTACACGTCTATAATTGTTGAACGCAATATCCAAACTAATTATGCATAGCGTCGTTTTGTAGGTTATGTTAAGACCTTTCAAATTATGTATAGTATTGCCAGATATGAGCTCTGTAGCGCTTTGTACATAGCCGCGAAATTCAAAAGACAAAAAGGCGGAAGGGAGATATTTGACAACATAATATTTGAAGGGAAGCACTAAAACTAAATCAATAATTTGATTTTCTTAAATAACTTCCTTTCAATTTCGTGGCTGAGATAGAGAGATATAATCAATATAAGTATTAATTTATTAAAAGTTTCAAGGAATAAGTCTTTGAACGGAATTTGTTCAGACTCTATCACCGTTTCCAAATATTCTACTGTCTGAGAAGAATACGACGGAATTTTGCAAATCTACTGCATCTTTTAAATTAATTAACTGTTATCTGTTATTAATTAGGCCTTTGTCAAACAGTGGACATCTATCGGCTGGTGATGATAATGATGAATTGTTATCAATTTGTATCTGTTACTGTTGGTCCTTAAAGGACATTACACTGTTCGGTAATTTTTGTAATTTTCTCATAATTTGTTACACAACGTTTCTTTAACAAATAATGAAACTAGTATCTTTTTGTAATATTGTACTGAAGTTGCAATAGACGAGTTATTTATTTTACATATACTGTACTGAGACTGTATAGGTTTATTGTTATATCTACTGTTATAGAAGAGAGGAGAATAAATTTATGTACCTGTTTCCGCTATGCAAATAAATTCCTCGTGTAACCAACACAGCGAAACTGAACACCAATCAGGACAAATCCCATAGATACGATTTTCACGTCGAGTAAAATAAAGAGCGGCGAGAGCAGAGCCGCTCGCTTTCGGCGGGTATTATAAGGCATCAAGCGCTTAAGTCACACTGGGGGGGACTTTACGTGGACGGGACCAGAGGCGTCCTGTTACTTCCCTCATAGAACAACCGGTGATGCAGAGCTGTTCACTTTCGTAACGAACGTCTAAACTGATGTTACGAGTATATTGAATATCATTAGATAAATCAAACATCAATCGCCGTCGGACGATCATGCGGCCCTTCCAAATATTTAGGACGTCCACCGAGTTGATTCCACTGGTAAAGAATCTCCATTTTCCCCGAGAGAATCTAAAGATGTATCTTCTTGAATATTCCTTCTCTCCCCTACCGATAAAAGAAAGAAAATTATGTGGGTATATCTGAAAGGAATGAGTTGTCCCGAATCTCCATTTATGAATTTGATATGGGGATCTTCGGGGGAGGCCTATGTCCAGCTGTAGACGTCTGTAGGCTGATGATGATGATGTTTTACAAAATATGAAAGAAATGTCTGTGTAAATATTCTTTGTCATGCCGACAGTGGAGTAAATATTATGAGTCTTCCTTAGGCGACATCCTTAATAACGAGGATCTGTGTGGAAGCCTCTGGTAAAATTAACGATCTATTATAACTAATATTGTGGTAGGGGCGACGGGGACAAATATACTTTTGTTTTTTTTTATTTAAACTTCGAAGTAAAAACACTAATTAGAACTTTCACTCACGTAATATTGGAAAACCTCTGGTGTAGTTATAATATAATATTCACCCCCCCTATATCCTAATTTCTTACCCGAATGTTAGGGAGATGCGCTTAAAGCAAAGTCTGAAGCTTGTCTGGTGGCAATAAAGAATCAACACGAGCAAGACGTTCACTTGATAGTAATTGCCTGTCAATAACGAAGTAGCAGTAGTTAGGATCATAACAACACAAGACATTAGACATTAAGTCTTAGTTAAGACTAGCTACAGCGCCTTTCAAATCGGAACAGAATGTACGGACTCTTTCGTACCAGGCAGAGCAACTGCTGTAAGTATCTAAACAGTTACCGATAACAGAGACTTACCACCAGTGTTGTTGCCGTTGATAGATAATCAGTAGCATTTTGCTTTAAACTCACCATGTACATCATCATCATCATCATCAGCCGATAGACGTCCACTGCTGGGCATACGCCTCTCCCAAAGATCTCCGCATCGATCGATCCCGCAAGACCATGTACATATATAAGGTTGGCAGATATCTCCCTTCCGCCTTTTTGTCTTTTGAATTTCGCGGCTATGTACAAAGCGCTACAGAGCTCGTATCTGGCAATACTATACATAATTTGAACGGTTTTGACATAACCTACAAAACGACGCTATGCATAATTAGTTTGGATATTGCGTTCAACAGTTATAGACGTGTAAACATTGAGTTCAATAACGCCGAAATTCGCGCTATTTTAAAGTTTTCCTTCGTTAAAGGCAAATCCGCTAGGGAAACGTTCCGTGAGATTAATGGTGTTTTGGGGGATGGTACTCTATCACTTCGAACCGCGGAGGAATGGTTTCGACGATTCAGAGCCGGTGAAAACGACACCATGGATAAGCCAGCCGGCGGAAAACCTGTGACGACAAATACCGATCAAATCATGGACTACATCGAGTTAGACCGGCATGTGGCATCTTGTGACATCGCCCAGGAGATGGGAGTTAGTCACCAAACCATTTTAAACCATCTGCAGAAGGCTGGATACAAAAAAAGCTTGATGTTTGGGTGCCGCATGATTTGACACAAAAAAACCTTCTGGACCGAATCAACGCCTGCGATATGCTGCTGAAACGGAACGAACTCGACCCATTCTTGAAGCGGATGGTGACTGGAGACCACACACTTCGTTGATGACTCGTCAGAAGCTACGGGAGCTCGGATGGGAGGTTTTATCGCATCCACCATATAGCCCGGACATAGCGCCAAGTGATTACCACCTGTTCCTGTCTATGGTGAACGCCCTTGGTGGTGTAAAGTTGAACTCAAAAGAGGCTTGTGAAAAGTGGCTGTCCGAGTTCTTCGCAAATAAGGAGGGGGGCTTCTACGAGGGAGGTATTATGAAGTTGACGTCTAGATGGAAACAGATTATCGAACAAAACGGCGCATATTTGAACTAAGTCCGATCACTGTAACACTTTCTATAAAGCATTGAATAAAGAGCAAAAAAACGGAAGGGAGATATTTGCCAAACTAATATTATATGATAAGAACTTATATGATTGTATAGCTATGAAAAAAAACTTTTGTTATTTAAACGTGTTTTTTTTAGTAAATATTGTTTTTTAAAAAAAACTTGTGTTATTTTTTTTTTTTGTACTATATGAATTTTATTCGTGAATAGAGATAAAAAGGTTTTTGTTTCGTTTAACGGCGGAGAGATTTTAGCGAGTGAGCGGTACAAAGCGGCGCGGGGTTTCGCGTTCCTGGTACGGGCACGGATTTAATAAATTTACAGCAGCCCACAATGGTCCACCCGGATAAACGAACGGCAGAAGGAATTCCTCGCGGAAAAGTATGGAGCGGCAACAATTCGGTGCGCGGATAGCCAAACTGTATTGTTACCCAAACGTCCGGGCCACGCGTCGTTATTGATTACCGCAATCCACTATAATGCTATCGAAGCTGCCGGACTATTCTGGAGCATTCCACCAACGACAGAACACACCAGCACCATAGAGCTCATCTTTTTTTTTTAATTCTTGAAGCGACTGTACGAGCGGCACGTTCACCTGATGGCAAGTAACACGCCCGACCGTAACAACGTGGCGCTATAACAAATCTTAGAATGGTATACATTGCACTATAATGCGCCCATCGCCTTGAGAGTAGTCTTGTTACCTGAGTAATCACACCAGCTACAGCTCACTTCAAACCAGAGCACAGTAATGTTTGGTGGCAGAAATAGGCGCTGCGGTATCCATCTAGACTGTCTCCGGCATCAGCGACCTACCACCAGTAAATATGCGAGAATAATTATCTCCTTAAGACATAAGAAGTTAGCTTCATTATTCTAATAACTTCATGAACTTCAGCATCCTTCAACAGGTATCAGACATTACACATGGAGAAGCACTTATGATGAAATTGGGATGGTAGATGGAGAACAAACTTTCCAAATAATCTTTACTGGTGGTAGGCCTCAGTTGCTGGAGACCATCAGTGGTGGGTACCACTGCTACATCTTTTTGTGTTACTAAACTTTTCTGTTCCGGTTTTAAGGGCGCTATAGTCAGTGTAATGTTTTGTATAACGACTCACAACATCTTGTCTTAGTCGAGGAGCGCAATATGATGTAGCGTATCTCGTCTCGACTATCACCACATTTTTACGGACAGGTGTATGACTTACCATCAGGATAATGTTCCACTTGTCTCCTCGCTTAATGGAATTAAAAAAAATATATAACCTTATCTATGTTCTGCCTATCAACACAGAAGTTAGAGTATTCGGCGACCATTCCTCATTATTACCAGTCTTCTTATCACAACACCAATAGGAATTGAGGTAGTAAGATATAATACTAAAAGAGCATTTAACTGCAATATTAATAGTAGTATCTGTTACATTGTACTTGTTACTTTAAATATTAAGTACCGCGGATAGAAACGGAAATCAATCCAAAGAAACAGTTTATATATGATATAGTTATATTGGTAATCAAGGGACGAGACGAACGGGTCGTTCATCTGATGGTAAACGGCGCTAGTTAAGATGAACTGCACCACACAACGCTCGTTGCGTGAGACCTAAAATGTTGAGCCTCGTAAACCCAGTAATTACACTAGCTACCTTCACACCGGAACACAACAGGTAGAAGCAGAAAAACAGCTGCGGTGGTATCGATCTAGATGAGACCTACCACCAGTATAACTCAAAAGCTTCGATAGTATTTCGAGGTGGTCTCTGCCTACCCCGCTGGGAACGAGGCGTGATATATATGTATGTATGTATGTATGTAGTATTCCGATCGAAACTGTATCGTCTGTCCGCACAAGAATAATACCGCAGCTCGCATTTGGGATCTAGTTCATGTCGGGACATGTTTGCCCGGGGCCTAGCTTTTACTGACAACATGATCCTATCTATACCTAACTACCCCTATAACTGAAACACCGGGTACGATGGAGACAACGTTTATGAATTCCTAGGTGTTTGCTAGGTCTCCTCATGTATGGAATAGGTGAACAGTGTAATGAGAATATTAAAATACAGGATGTTCACGTAAAAGTGGTACAATAAAGTGGTAACTTTTAATCAGCAGCGTTATAACGAGCAATTAGCTGGTGTTAAGTGGACTTTTTAAAAACACCGTTAGCAAAGTTAATTCTTCAGTAAATAACTTTGTAACTGCAGCGGCAGCTGGGCTTTTTTATTTGTCCGTATACAACGGAAAACAGATTAAAATGGCCCCGAGCTGAATAGCGGGGAAGTTGTGAAGGCATGTAGATTAAAAACTTTTTTTTTTTCCAAAGCAGAACAAAGTACGCAATCTCGGCGCAACGCCTTTTGCAGTCCCGGGTTCAGGAGGCCCGGGTTGGGTGCTTTTAAGCACTTTCAAGCACTCGCTATCATTATGAACTTTGTTCAGTTTGTTTAATGAAGGAACGAAGTTACTTAGTACTATAGGTACCACGTGCACCCTGCACCCTGCTAGATCACAAAATAACCTATTTTACTTTTTCTTTATTCCATTATTATGGTATTCTCTACCAGTCGATCCAGGATGTATAATTTAAAGATGTAATACCAGCTTCTTTTAATTTTTTTCTCAAGCAAACTTAGAAAAATTTAAACAATACTAAAGATTCAGAAAAAAGAAAGGTAGGGAGAAGGAAAAACACATGGTTGAGTAATATCAGGGAATGGACTGGTATATCTGGGGCGTGAGAATTGTTCCGCCGAACCAGAGAGAGAAAGGACTGTACCACGCTGATCGCCGACCTTCACTAGTTGGCGAGGCGCTTTAAGAAGAAGAAGAAAGATTCAGAATAATATATTATCTAGTGATTTAATAGAGATGAAAGAAAAATGGAGAATAACTGTAATATATCCACGGTAGGAACTTAAGCTGCTTTTCGGGTGTATTACGAATGGAAATCTCAGCAATCCACCTGATGATAAGAATATCGGTCTAGGGATTTTTAAATGTATAATTTTTTTTACATAATACCCATTCTTTTCATTCTTACCCACCAGAAGGTAGATTATTTAATTTTGCTATAATTCTATGAAATGCTGTACGTTGTCTGATTTCTACTGGCTTGAAGCTAGTAATACATCACTGCGATATAGCGTTTACGTCAAATTGTCAAATCAACGTTAACCCAACGTATGCATCAGCACATAGTACATTGCTGTTTCCATCTTGCAGGATAGCCTCGGGGGCTAATTATTTACCCCTGTTAATTACAGGCGCGGTAGATACCACAGTTGATATGTCTGGCCAAGTGGATTAGCTGAGACGGTCGTGACGTTATAATGCAATATTCCATTGATCGTTTCACATCGCTGTGTAGTGATGATGATGATTGTTACTGGGTCAGTTCATTTTAAAAAGTTTAATATACTTATAAAATAAATATATGATGTACTGGATAAAAAACTACTTTATAGACATTAACACAATAATTAACATTTAAATAATTTATCCTGTAATATTTCTAATATAAGTTAAGGGTTGTAAGGAGATCAGCCCAATATATTACGGAGCCAAAGTCAATCTCACCTGCACGTGATAGACCTTGCTGAGTAATAGACGAGGCTCTGACAACCCACCGACCCGCACTGGACCAGTGTGGGGGCCCAATTCCTCTCAATCAACCTTGTGGATTCTTTCGGGGAGGCTTATGTCCAGCAGTGGATGTCTATCGGCTGATGATGCTAAGTTAATGTACTAATTATTAATTCAATTTCTAGAAAGGCGAATATAAAAATAGTGACATCACTTTAGATACGTTACTAAAAATGAAATAGACTAGTTCTCTTAACGCACTAAACGAGTATAACACAGAAGTAAAATTACAGTAAGTGTTGTATAATAGATGAAATCTGTAATGCCCTGAAACAAATCAAGAATAATTCTTATTCACCCGAGTGACGCGCGACAGAAGAGAGATATAAATTTGCGAAAGAAATTAAGCAGAAAAACGCTCACGCCCAAAACTCGAACAAAATGGAATAAGAAACAAGAGCGTACTTGGATCACAATAATTCACGTACAAAACGCGAAACGTCAATAAACTGAAAATGTCGGTGGACGGACGAAACGGAGCTTTACACCGCCAGGCTGTAAAGATGAGAATCCTTGGAGACGGTTCCGTATAAAGCGTATTTCAAAGTTTCCAACGGCGGCTTCATATTCAGTATTTGTCTCACACATCGCGCCAGTCACTACGTAAGTACCGGCAATTTAACCTAGTATTTTATTTCCATTCTCTTCGCAGTTGGCGTTTTTTATGGTCACGCAAAAAGCGACCTTATCAATTGTCTACAAATTCATCATCTGTTGTGATAGTAGCCGGGGGCACTAGGGGCCACTTTGGCGCGCCCGTCGCGTATAGTTGGGCTGATTTAGAAAAGTCGCTCCCGAGCCTTGTTCAAATAATATCGTAAGAAGTTTGAGGAAGGGCTTTCTCGGGCCCGAGGGCGCAAACTTATCGAGTGTCGTGAAGTAACTAGAAGTGTGAATAAAAGATGCGGCAGTATCTATAATGTAATGTAAACGTCGATTAAATGGTACATTATCATAATCATTACATAGCTATGACTACACTTTTACTATGATTAAAACATGAATAAGCCAAAAGACATTTTGTAGAAATCTACACATTTTATCCTTACTTCTAACTACTCCATGCAATGTAGACTTTAATAATTTGAGAAATTAACTTGGAAAGCTTAATTATTTTAACTATTAAGCACAGTTGATAGAGGAATTAAAATAACTAAAAGTTACACTGAAGTTTAGATGTGAGTAAATTTAAACCGATGTCTAAGCTCAAATAAGGGAAGTAAATTCTGTCTACCCTTAATGAAATCAAAAGATGATTTATGAGGATCGTCTTATAGAAAACACTATTGTGTAGCTTGTAAAGAGAATGAAAAAAAAAATGTAAGACATTTGAAATATGTTCTGAAATCAAATCTGATGCTGCGGCATTAAAATTTTGTAAGAGGCGTCCGTTCTGCGCGCGTGAAGGTTAATAAATCTCTTCTTTGGCATCCTCTGGTTATCCAGGCGATGTGACGCGGCTGCCCGAGGCTTGAATACGAAATTTTTGGTCAGCTGTTCACACTTTTCTCCACCTCGGGTATTTCCGCTCCGTGAACATCGGAGTTTTGATCTGTTCGGTTTGTGAACATTGAGATAACCTATCTTTACTTCGTTACGTAATACAAAGAAGGATATTTCATTATTGAGTATGAAAGGAAAGACCTATGAAAGAGTACATTAATTGTCCGGTGAATGATATGGAGAAAAAGGTTTCGACTACTGAGATGACGGATAAGAGAGTTGAGAGGAGAAAGAATATGTTTCAACGATCCGATAAAAAGTAATCTAAGAACCATAAAACTTATCAGGAACTATGACTTTGTTGTTGGTAAACTATAATACTTATTCAATAATACAAAATGTAACATTGTAATGTTAAATTTTACTACTGGGCCATAGAATCAGCTCGCAGCAGCGGACTTGTCTTTGTAAGGATGTGAAACACCTGTACTCATCTTTTCTTTTTTCCATTAATCAATTTAGGAGTCTCATGACGACAGAGGGTAATTTAATATGTACTGTTTGTTCATCTGTTAACATGTTAACATTCACTTGACTGTTTGCGCGCTCTGGATCCGCACCACGTACATATTACATTTTACTTCTGGCAACAGTGACGTGAACAGTTGTATTATCTTCGTTCCACACGGAATTGTCTCTTATGTTCCACGATACACCTTCAGGGTACCAAATTTCGATTTTTATCTTCCGCACACGTACGTCCGCCTCCGTAACAAAATCCAGCCGTTTCTGGATCAAAACCGGGAGATAAACCGGGACTATAACTCGCGGCGCAGGTTAGCATTTAGACACTTGGACGTGTTGTTGTTGTGTAATGATTCTGTGCGACGTGCGCGGCCGTTCGGGTGTCGTTAGTCATCTCGAATGGGTCGCCGGGAAATTTTACATCGCAACCTTTATGATAGCCGTCGCGTAAGTTTATTTAGGTGTGTAATAAATGGTTTGTGTTCGGATTTTATTACTGCAGCTTAATACGTCGACGACGTGTTTGAACTACTGCCGTTGATTATGATTCACTACGTAGTATTTGTTAATTTCTAATGCTTTCGTAACATTTATGACAATCCAACAAAAGTTTACTAGCAGATCTAATGAAAATATAATATGAAACGATTTAGTATTTGTGATACGGGAATGGAGAAGTTTTTGGTTAAAATGTTCAGGATAGGAGTGTATAACGAAAATATTTAATGGAGAAAGTAATATTTCGCTTGAATTATTATCTAGTGTAGAAAATTTTGAAGTAAAATTTGGTCATATGGTAAAAGTGGGCATTCCAGAAAATTGCATTACTAACGTTTAATCTTAACCCGATACTTGTTCATCTTATCAAACCAAATCAAACTGTGTTTTATTAAATACATTTCGAAGCGAACATTAAAATAAATCATAAACTAATGAGATATTAGGAACAACCATTGCATTTACATATAACATCAAAATATTAAGATAAGCAACCACAATCACAAATTCATTACATGCCCAACACGAAACCAATTTAATTCACAGCTGGGCTGTAACGACGCTATTTATGTCTGGACCGAGTACAAAAAAACCCCGACCTGGTGTCCCGCAGGGAGGACTGAAGGGTCCCCTGTTTTTTACTGTTAAATTATAGACTAATAACACTTAATAAAATCCCTCTTAGACACGGTCCTTCGTAATACTCACGTTAAACTAAGTGTATTTGATATTTTATAGCCTTGTAAACGTTTCCAAGTTTTGGAATTGTAAATGTAGAACTTGAATAGTGTCAGTAATGTTGATAATATAGAGTATTTTAGTTCATCCATTTCCGTTTAGTATAAACATTGTAATAAAGTATGAAGGTATTGAAATCTTGGATACGTTGGATGATGTAACGAGGTACATAGATGGGTAAACAGGGGAATAGATAATAAATATGATAGGTTATCTCATCTATAAGTGTGGAATGGGAATAAATGTTCCCGTTCTTTTATCTATCTTTATTATTAATTTTCTTAATTTCGAGAAAAAGTTCATTTCTCAGAATGAGTTGGTTTGGGAAGCAAGAGTGAATAATGTTATTTACCAATAACAACTAAAAAAAAATTACACAAACATATTAAAAAAAATTGATATGTGCCTAAACTATATTGATCAACTCTGAAGACAGTATCGAAAGCTTCATAAAAGTTAAAAATTTCCACTACCACAAGGTGTAAAAATAGTAAATACATCTTTGATTGTGACAAGGTTATAAATTACTGAGGTTTACTACGGAACCCATTCCTTCCTTCATGGTTTACCCGTCAGCACGTGCGGTTAATTAGATGACGGTTAGAAAAACTACTGTCTCAGTGACTACAGTAACTAGTGACTTCTCTGGTGACAGTTTTTAATCATCCATATCATACCGTAACCTTTTTGAGTTTTTTCATAGACATCACATTGTACAAAAGGCATTTAAAATGAAATAGAAATAGTCGTTAACTGTTAGTTAACTAGTTACAGCTCTTGTTAAACTGTAATACAGTAATGTTACCATTTGGGTATTAGTACTGGATATAAGACTTTTTAGCTGGAGGCTTCTCACTTTGTATCTATCACATAGCGATATATATACAATAAAATGCTGAGATATCTGTCTAAGAGAAATTTATAATAGTATAAGAATTAAGTAATAGAAGAATAAGTTAGCTAAGTTAATAACTTTAGTAGAGGCAACGCTCGTACTCGGCAGTCAGTGACTCGAATTAGATACCGACAAATAGCAGTGTTTCTTATTAATTAAACACTCGTTCACACAAGTGAGCTAAAGTGTAATGGTTCTTATCCTTTACGCAGAAAAAAGTGTAGCTTATTTTCTTAACTTTTAGTTAAGATACCATTTTATTTTTAATTTTTAATGACAGAAAGTTTTATTTTCATTGTTGTATCAACTTTTTTTGGTACATAACTGATGAGAGGAGTGACTCAAGTTAATCATATTTATATATATAAAGAGAGTCAGAAAGAGAGACGAATAAATAGTTGTAATATTTTGCGATTGTTAATATCCCAAAAATATTACTCTGAAGACTATATAAATAGCAATATTTTCTATATTAGATATTTGTTACAATTCGATAACCGATAGCGTTGTAGTGTATAAACTTCTGTCTAACGATGGGTTTTTAGATTCACAAAAGTTTAAGTCTGGAGAACCTAGAACGTGGAAAATCAGCAAACCTAATAAGAGAATGCCTCATATATACAAGAGAAAAATATTAGATCTAAAAGTATAAGAAAACAATAATAATATATATATAAATTCATAGAAAGTGAGTAGAGATAGGAAAAGTTTATAGTAAAATTGATAGTATATAAATAGCGTAAGGACTATTCGATGTGGAAACCTTTTAGGGAAGCCCATGTTCAGCAGTAGACGTCCATCGGCTGATGATGACGATGATGATGAAATTAAAATGATGAAATTTAAAGAAAGTCGATTTAAGATAACCATAAGAACAGATAATCATCGGTTCTGCCGTGTAGGTCTGTAGGATCCTTACTACACCAATTTTATCATGTAGTAAACATCCATTTACATGTATGCTGGGATAAATATGTACAGGCAGGATATCTTCAGGGTATGCGCTAGTAAATTACATGTAATATAGTTCGGTATGCACTCAGCTTATGTTTGTGCCGTATAAATCATCAGCGCTGTCTTCGGCAGGAACAAGGCGTATGCGGAGCCGTTAAAGTTAACATTTGACGGATTTATAACTGAACAGTACGTCGGCGGTGCTATGATGAATACTCTGCTTTCTTTTCAGTATTCTGCCGTTTAATTGGACGGTCTAATATTGCTTTGATTATGTTATAATAGTGAAGAAATCCTTAACGCATTTATACGTACTCGTATCGATTGGAAATTACAGTATTTTAGTTACTAGAGAAAGTGCTGCTTTTGCTCTGAAATTTATCTTTCTTTAGAAACCTTTTACTACACGTAGAAGAGTCTTGATAGATATATTCGTTTCAAGATTTTATCCGGTCATACGTCTTCCCGTCGCCTGAGACTGTCTAGATAGGCAGATCAGCAATTACTACTGTATTCAAGTTTGAAAAGGACTATAGCTACAGTGAAATTACTAGTAACATCATATATTTCAAAGCAACGAGCACAATACAGTATTGTCTATATGATAACTAACACCACGTTGTTTTGGGCAGGCGCATCAATCGCCATTAGTTGAATGTCTAGATCGTCTAGATAAAAAAAAAACCAACATAATCCATCATCATGATGTATTACAAAAAAAATACTAATTACAATATAAATAAACACTGGAAGTAATGAAATTACTAGATGAGTGTAATGTAGTACAATCGTAGTTTATTAAATGAAACCAAAGCTTGTCTTTGTTTCAAAAATCCAAAAAAAAAAAACAATTTTAATGTCCTTCTCATTCATCATAACACCATCGTCTGTCTACTTTTAAGGACGAAAAAAAAAAACGCAAAAGTATTCCATCAAGCTTGTTTACGGCGCCCGAGATCGGTATCTGTGAATAAATTAGGAAGCTTTATACAACCGGCGGGATGATATTTAAATGCGTGATCAAGCCTTACCGTGTACAACAGGGGGATGAGTTTTCTGCCCTTATTTAACTTATCAGATCAAGTACCAAGCCTGACTGTATTACTGGTGGTAGGTCTAATGGCAGAGGTCGTCTAGGTAGGTACAACCGCAGCGTCTATTGCAGCCGACAAACGTTACTGTAGCTAGCGAAATTACTTGGGTAATGAGACTTACATCTTATGCGTAGGACGTTCACCCGATAGTAAGTGATACGTCTGCCTATAACAATGTAGCGCTAGTTAGGATCACATACACAGCACTACACACGTCGCCTTAAGACGAGATATAAAGTATTGTTAACCCAGTAATTTTAATAACTACTGCGCCCTTCAAACTGGAACGCGGTAATATTTGCAGATTACTGTTTGACTGAAAGCTTTGACATTTAATGTTTCAAGGAGACGAGCGCAATGTGGTGCTGTGTATGTCATCCTTATGAGCGC
Organism: Troides oblongomaculatus; assembly: GCA_029032895.1. Classification (NCBI taxonomy): domain Eukaryota; kingdom Metazoa; phylum Arthropoda; class Insecta; order Lepidoptera; family Papilionidae; genus Troides; species Troides oblongomaculatus. Next base: position 12,607,241 of record JARDWC010000431.1, on the reverse strand, counting down.
CAAGTTATTATAGCCAAGCGTAATATTTACCAACAGATGGTTGGTTAACTGATGAGTTTTGTATACGATACAATAAAAAATACGATATTGTTATACAATTATTACGTCATAAAGGAATTGCGACAGTAAAGAGGTTGTAGTAAAGTGAGGGGGCCAAACTTTATATACACTAATTGTCCTCCACCGACGCCATAAAATGGTAAAATTTGTATACATTATGGCCCGTTCAACATGGTCGTTAAGTGGTGCTAAGGAAACCGTGTACAGAGCAATCGTTTAACAGAGAGATTAAAAATGATCTATTAATAACACATTAAGTTTTTATAATCGTCAAAGGAGAAGAAGAACACTATGTTCATTTGGTTATAAATGATAGATCCATGATAATGTAACGACGCTTTCATATAAGGGTTGCAAGGAGTCCGGCACTACAACTCACGGTACCCAAACTATCTTCACCTGCTCGCTGTGCACCCTGCTAATCAAGAACCGAAGCTATTGCTCCCACCGTTGGGCCAGTGTGGTGATAAATAGCCCAAATCACCCATATGAACCCCTAGATACTAGCGGGAAGCCGCTGGATGCGAGCAGCACCAGACGGACCGATGTGGAGATTTTTGGGGGAGTACATAAGTACAGCAGTAGACGTTTTCGGCTGATGATGATGACTTTTAGATATAATTTATTTAGTTTTCATACTCCAATGAGTTTACTACCTATAGCGCCTTTTAAACCGGAATTCAAATATGTTAGATTATGACTATTTGATGGCAGAAATAAGCGCTAAGTTGAAACGTATCTGCTGACTGCACCATATTGTGTTCGTCGCATTAAGAAGCGAGATATTGATTCTCGTCAGCGTGAACACATCTATTGCTGAATATAGTCCTCTCTCAAGGATTTTTACACCGTTCGGTCCAGTCTTCCCTGCATTCAGCGTCTTCAATTTGGACAAGTTTATCGAGGCCTTGCCAACATTGCGTCTATCAGCGTACGGCTAACACTCATACCTTAGAGTCTGTCTTTGAGCGGTGGTCAGAAATCATTTGGATTATTACATTAAATAAATAGGTTTTTCTTTTTGGATACTGTCTACATATTCTCTACTCTGCGATCCGTCTATATGTTGTGTCGCAACCCGATTACTTTGTAGTGAAAAGCATCAAAGGCCCGCGAAGACGACGTAACGGCTTCTGGAAGCAATAAAACTGTAATGAGAATACGTACACATGCATTTCACTTATATTGGCGTATTACGGATTGTTGTTAAAGTTATTCCCCCCTCCCCCCAAAGTGGGGAGATGAATTTAACTGCTAACCCTCAAGTAAGGAAGGAATTATATTAGAGCAATAACTAAAAATACTGCACTCGAAAATATACTGCACCAAGCCTGGTGATTATCTGTTCTGTTGTTCTCATGTTCAAGAGAGAGCAGAAGATTTAAACTGATATAAACGCATTGAGCCAGCGTGGTGGAAATAGCCCAAATAAACCACTACAAACGACTGAAGTTCGTGGGAAGCTGCTATGGGGATATTTAGGGAAGGTCTTTGTCCAGCAGTGGACTAGTCTTGGCTATGAGTTGACTACGAAGTTCAGTAAGGATTTTTTTTTAATCAAGGTTTGCTATCATTATTTGAATTTTAAGTAGTGTTTGTTATAGATATAGATAAAAATATCTAGACTTCAATTGTCAGAGACGATAACAAATCTAATATCTATCTAATACTCAACTAGGTCTTGACGGAAGTATTCATTTTGAAGTCGAATAAAGCTCTCGAAGAATAGATATTTATTTATAGAAGGATTTGCATCTTAACATAGGTTTTTAAATCTAGTTACAGCAGTAAATTTACTACATAAAACTATTATCTAACCTGAACATAGTAATAAAACAAGTAAAGTATAAAGTAATATTATATTCGCAGTTAATACTAGAGGAATATTTTGTAATTGTTACTTAGTGTGTATCCAGCAGCGTTTCGGAACGGATGAACGGCACCCAAGGGCACCAGTTCTATTTTAGGATCCCTCCCTCGGAGATACAGATATAGATGACATTGCAAATGTTCTTCTTAAATTAAATCTAGTGCTTACTGTTACTTACTAAATACTGTTTGTAGTAAGTTTCCATCTATACTTGAATACATGAATGTATAGACCTTAAGGTCGCAGGAGTGCAGGACGCCCTCCGGATGCACTGACGACATCATCAAGTTGGAAATGAGTGGATGCTAGAAGCTGAATCATCGCATTTGGTGGAAGATATTGGAGAAGGCCTCCAGTAGTGGATTAACATATTCTGATAGTGATAATGAATGATGCTAGCTAGACCTTAAATCAATGTACCTACAATTATTACGATGATTCCTCTCCTATTATGTTTAGGGTAGTCATCGTCATCATCGTAAGCCTCCCCCAAAGATCATTTGGTGTAATTTGCCCATTTCCCACCACGCTGGACCAATGTGGATTGATGGGAGCTAAAGCTTCGTTTGTTGATCAGCAGGTTGCATCACGAGCTGGTTAGGTTGGCTTGGTTCCCGTGAGTTGTTCCTTCACAGTACTTGTAGTTATTAAGTACAGTCCGATCGCCATTTAAACCTGTCCCTCCCATCGCTCAACTAATTATTGCAATTTGTATTAATTTCCGTAAATCGGAACGAGATCGATAGATGGCGCATCCGTCATCAGATTTCTCATTAAAAATATAATTGAAGTAGACTGGTAATCATGAGCTCAAAATGAATGGGACCATTTAATTTTATAATGACGTCCGAACTTAATTAATTGTATTAATGTTATTATCCTTATAGCAAACGTTTGTTGAATGTCCTTTGAGCTGATACAATTTTTTTTATATTATCAATGCTAAGTGATATAAAAAAGATAACGCTGCTTCAAGTGTAAGAAATTTATGCTTTCAAGAGTTGTGATACTAGTATTTTTTTTCTATATAATTAAGCGAAGGAATGATGACAAGTCTCGTTACCCTAGTAATTATACTAGCTACAGCGCCCTTCCAACTGGAACACAGTAATGTTGGGTGGCAGAAATAAACGCTGCAGTGGTACCTACTCAGACGATCTCAGGCAATAGAAACCACCAAATTACTGGGGCAACGAGACTAAAAATGTCATGTCCCAAAGCGACGACCACAATGCCGAGCTGTGTATATAATTTCAATAATCGTCACGTTGTTTTGGGTAAGCGTATCACTCATCATCAGGTGAACATCCGCTCGTGTCATCGCTTTGCAAAATAAAAAAAATACTTTTGCAAATAAAATAGGAAGGAAGCAATTCTTATCGGTTATCCCCACATGGGGTGTAAGGGTTCTCGCGTAACAGCTCACGGGATCCAATTCAACCTCACCAGCTCGTGGTGCATCCTAATAATCTACAAACGAGGCTCTGGCTCCCGCCAATCCGCATTGGGCCAGCGTGGAGAGAAGTCCAATTTCTTTCATATGAATTCTTACCCGATCGTATGAGAATATTTGGGAGAGGCCTACGTCCAGTAGTGGACGCCTATGGGCTGACCATGATGATGATTCCCACATGTCTCGTTGCTTATGTATATCGTAAAAGATTAAAAAATAAATAAATAAAAAAAAGTAATGAATTCAGAGAAATGGCACCAGTAACTTGTAACCAACCTATCTTCGCTAGCTGGAGAGGCACCTTAAGAAGAACCTATAAGGTTGACAGCATACTGTGCTGGATTAGCAAACTTATAAAGTAAGACAATTTATGATGATGTTCAATATTCAGCGGTGAGCGTTAATAGGCTAAAATGATGATGATGAACTGTTCAAAATTACATTTCTTATATAGAAGACAGACCTGTTAACTTTGAAACAGTTGTTGCAGAGGAGCAGAGTACTCGAAGCCTGGACTTGTAACATATACACGATACAGCTTGAAAAACAGAGTAAGCTATCAATTTTAAATAATAATAAAAAAAAATACATAATTATAAATTAGATTACATGAAAAAAAATGAAAATTACAATGGGCAAAGGCAACAGTTTGCAGCAGAGGCGCGTTCAATTGCAGGTTCCGATGTTACGGGTACAAAGGTATTATAAATTCAATGAGATCACGTAGAGGAGTCAGGAGTTGAAGAATTATAATTTTATTGCTCCCCTAGTAATTTATGGCGGGGCAGGAGGCTGCGTCGCGGTGATACCGCCCCTCCGCCATTAATATTTAATTCCTTATTCAATCATTTTGTTTTCTTTTGCAACGATTAAAAATTCTTTTTTTTTCTCTTTTACATCCCCACCTAACTGGATAGGCTTTTCGGTTTTTTATTACTTTATCTGAATTATTTATCCCGCTCCAGTAAATGTTCATTCAAAGAAAAAAGTAATGAAACCGGAAATTTCGAACAAAATGTTATTAATAATTATTAGATAAGTTCTTATATTCATTATTTTCTTTTTCATTATCAGCCACGTCCACTGCTGGACTTAGGCCTCCCCCAATGATGGCATCGATCGATCTTCCATTATGATCGGCACGGTCACTGGACCCGCCGGGCACTCAGGGCTCTCTTTAGGAATTTATAGAGGGGAATGGGGTTGTAACCTACCACGCTGACCTGGTGCCGGTTGGTGAGTGGACAGAGCCTCATCTGTTATTCAGCAGACAACACCGCGCGTAGGTGATGTTGACTTGGACGCCGTAAGATGTTGAGCGGAACACCTTACACCCCTATATTAATTATATCTAAAAGAAATATATCGATCAGTATAGGTAAGAATATAACATATATCTACCGAGCTCTACCTCGTCATCATCATAGCCCACAGTTGTCCATAGAACATTTCTCCAATGGATTTCCAATACCGTGCCGTTGCCTCCTGCTTCTAGTGATTATGCAATCTTCATTAGGTCATCGGTCTACTTGCAAACGGTCAACCTGTATTGGAGTTACTGTGGTCTTCACTTCAAGATCTTTTCGCCGTATTGGGCGTCCGTTTATCGTGATTAGTCTGTTCATTGCCATTTCAGCTTCCTAATGCTGGGTTATACTTCTTCTATAATACTCCTCATTCCCACTGAGGACTGGAAAAACAGAAGGCCTTATATAAGTGTTTAGAGGGTAATCTGAACGTGATAGAATAAAACATCTTTAATTTGAAAAATTTCTAAATCTTCTCATTAACTCATCCAGATACAGTATCGTGGATGAGTAAGATAAAGGAAAAAAAAAACCTGTTTCCGGTGGAACAAACTCCCGGTTGGAACGAATGTGATCTTACAGGGAGTTATCTCGGCAGTCCGCCGGCGGAATATTAAATCGACGTCTATGGTGCAATGTACACTCAGATTGGTAGCTGAAAATGTCGGAGAACTTTTATACCTCCCTTCGGGCACATACACAATTATTTTGCACGTTCTATTTATTCGAATCTCACTCAACTTTAAGTGCGTCACGTACAAATTCAATTACAATATTGTCCTAGGCGTCTTGTCCACAGTTTTCTGGATAGATATATCAAATTTAGTAATAAGCAGCTGCTAAAATCGTTTAACGTATGTAGTTGGTAGGAGGTATCAGAAAAACATCAGGATAATCTTAAAAAAAACGGTAAAACGCTTTAAGAAACACATCTTCCTTCATTTTCTCTGCATCGTCATCACCAGCCGATAGACGTGCCTTACTGGATATAGGCCTCCCCCAAAGATTTTCACGGTTGTAGGGGTTTATATGGAGGGATTTGAGCCATTACCCACTACGCTGACCCAAAGCCTCGTTTGTTAATTAGCAGGGTGCACTCTGCATTGGGAAACGGCCCAAATCCTCTCCGATGTGAACCCCTCCAAACAAAAGCCCCTAGTACCTAGTACCCTAGTACTGCAGGCCATAGTGACTATGTGGAGATCTTTAAGAAAGGCCTATGGCCAGCAGTGGACGTATATCGGCTGATGATGATGATGAGGTGTATTAACCTTTTATCTTCTTCAAATTATATCAAACATCTGATATAACATCAAAACAATATCTGCTGCGTTAATCATTACATTAGACAGCAAAGTTTATATTTGAGCTTATGCTTACATAATGTTAGAGCAATTCCTCGTGTTCTACTTTGTCTACTGTGATGCAGTTAACAACTGCACAATAACGAGTAACTGGACTTTGTACTAAGCTGTGTAATTGTACGTCTCTTCACTAGCGGTACAATTAAACTTTTTTTGCGTTGCCACCAAGTCCCTACAATTGTTTTTATCTACCAAGAGCTCGATTAAGACGGTGCTCTTCAATGATCCTTTGTTTGTTTTAACTCGTGTCTGGTAACAAGAAACCGCATAAAAAGATCTCTTTAGAATTAATTGTTGTGTACTTTGAATTTAAAATGTTTCAATTGATTGCCGACGCGACAAAGTGAATACTGTGCAAGTTGGACGAAGGGATTCAATGAAATATATTTAAGAGACTACTCTTGACTATTTAAATCATTTATGAAACACGCTTTATTATTAAGGTTATACATATTTTCTAGCAATCGTTGAAACTGCATTAAATTTGAAGAGTTTGAAATAAACTACAATGTTTAACTATAAAATTTAATTTGTCTATTCTTTGCAATGGTCCTTATCATGTAAATATTTTACCTATTTGGAAATATATTACAGACGGACCTAAATCAGTCAACCCTCCAAAGTTCAAACTAATGCTTTTAATAACTACTAAACCTTGTTATAACATGATCCTAGGTATTTAAGTATATATTAAAATGAAGTTGAAAATCAATATTACTTCAGACTAAATGACTTTATTTTCTTTTATTTATTTTTAGTCTTTATTGTGCACTAATTACTAGATATGGAATACATTATACATAAATGCACAATGGGCGGTCTTATTGCTAAGAAAGAAATTTCTTCCATACCACCTATTGGAAAAGAAAACATAGTACTAGCAGAGAAAGGATAGTGGTGAACTAAATAATTAAAAAGTAAAGCAAGTGTCTTTTGAAACAAAATATGGATTTGAAGATACGAAGACGGTTCGGTAAAGATGCATTAGCGAACCGCAGTAACGGAAAAGGAGTTTTGAAAAAATTAAGAGGGATACACGGGGTAGCGAAGGAAAAGTTTATTGAAGAGCGAAGAACACACATGTAAATGAGGTCAAATGTTGATCCATTAAATTTCCGTTTAATAATCATACATTTACTTTGACTCTGGCGTACAAATTATATTTTTATCATTAATCATCCCTAGTTCATTTATCACTATTTCTTAAGAAATGCCGAAGAAGTTTTAGTTCCTATGTAATTTATCGTATCGGAAAGTCAACATGAATAGATACGGCGATACTTTCAAAGTTCAACACTGTAAATGGCGGGATCAGACGAGTGAAAAGTAAAAGAAAAAAAACAGTCCAAGAGCAATATACGGGTGGTAATTAAATAAATTAAACTCAACGCGGTCCGACATTCGCATCCTGTGTCCTTTTCTTGTTTGTAAGACGTCTATTTCATTTAATTGTCGGGGACTTTCTGACCCCTCACCGCAGACCGGCGGCTCTCCTGTTATTCTTATTGTACACTTTAATCTCGTTTTACATCTATTATTACAAATGAAATCATTTTCTTTTGTATTATTACCACATAAAACCAAAGATATCTAGTTAAGATGATCGAACTTACATTAATACATATCTACATAATAAATCGTTAAATGTCATGTAATTTTTTACTTCCGTTAATGAAACTTATCATATTTTTTTCCTTGAATGTGATAATATTTCAAAATGTAGTTTTCATGCATACTTTAAAATGGATTACGTATCAATCGTAATCGCACTCGGACCCTGCATTGGAGCTATGTAGACCGGTGATGATAACAACAAACTAATTATGATTGTATAAAATTAACTCAATCCTCCATCCCAACATGTTCTTCTTAATAATATAATTATTACATCTCCAGTAATCACTCACATTACGCCTTCAGTAAGAGCAAAAGATTTGCAAGCAGCGGATATGAAAGGTACAATTTGCGGTCTTAAATCATCGCAGAGGATAAAACACCTGCCGATACACCACATGTCGTTTATATCTAAATGTGAATACGCCGCAAATTATTACTCTTAGCAGTAGCAATTACCTGTAACAGAGACATTGAAAATATAAATAGTATAGTAGGTTCAATACCTACAAAGGATTATTTTAATACTTTACATCAGGATAAAAATAAGATCGTGAATATTTAGATCTGTTAAATCCAAGATCTATAAGATCTGTTACTGTCTGATAAAGCGGTAAGATTTAAAAAAAATATCATCACTATTATGAAGTTGGACATAGGCCTTATAGCAAGACCTCTACACCAGTTGGCTCTGCGTTTATTGTATCCAGCGGCGTCTTGCGACCTTCACTAGATCTTCGCTCTACTTTGAAGAGATTCCTAGAAACCTTGTGTGCTTTATTATCGCAATAGTCGTCAGCCTGCGTAGCCTCACCAAAGTCGCCTAGATTTGTTAGATTCCTAGTTTATTTCTTTTTCTCTAAAACGGGCTTGAAAAACTAAATTGTTTTTGTAAATATTCATCAACAGTTTCCAGTGCAGTCTCCCAGATTTAGAGTCATGGGCCCAATGTTGATTAAGCACGATTTTTATCTTTTCCATTATCATTTCAATAAAGAGGAGAAGAGCATAAAAACAAAATGGAATCGCAAATTAATTTGAGAAAGGAGCGTCAACATTTTTTCGAAACCGCATTTAATACGGCGTTATTGCAAAAGGATTTTCGAAAGTAGCTGGTTAGCATATGAAGTGAGCGTCAGCATATGACGCAGATTTTAATTTTGAATTCTTTCGCCAGCCGCATGCTCCGCAGGCTAAAATGTATTCTCTGCTCTGCTCTGCTACACTCTCTTTGTTGCTTGTGTCCTGTAATTGCTTTTCGAATCGCTTTATAATCATTTCGCTTTAATATAAAACGCTCCTTAAAAGAAATTCAATTTGACTTTGAAACTACTTAAGATTCAGTCTCTATTTTATCTTCCACAAGTTATCGCATGATCTCAAATACACGTGATGTTGACACTTTGAATGGTCCAATACACTAAACTATTTTTATGTCTATCACTATTTTCGATACTTTCTTCACTTAGATCATATGCTTTTAGTATAATTTAATTATATCTTCCAAAATTGTTACTTGATTGTAAATTTTTTACTGTTCCTATTTTTCAACAGACTATTTCAATATTCCATATTTTGTTTGCTTCGCTATAGATTTTAGCTTTTGTAGTATCTAGATATTTATTGCAATTTCTTAAATGTTCATATTTATAGTCTACTGTTGGTCTTTAATTAGTATAACATCACAATATGACATATATAAATTTTATACTAGAAATGTTAACATGTATGTACCGTTGGAGAACCATATTTGAACAAATATAAATTTGATTTTAAGTGATTCATTATCATAGATAAAAGCAGTCTTTTTACGATAATTGAAGATGAAGATTCGGGAAGTAATTAGTAGTAGTCTGGCAGTAGTAATTTATCTAAAAACGTTTGTGTGTATGTATGTATAATTTGTACGTGTGGTGGACGAGTTGTTCGCGTGTGGTGTAACGCGTTGTGTAATAATGAAATAGTTAGGCCGTGCGTTTGTTAAAAGCTAAATCTATTCAGCGGAATGGTGCCGTTGAGGATAATTTGTCTGCGAGCTGTTGTGTGGCTGGTTGACGGCGGGATCGCGCGGCGGTTTGGCCTGCAATGAACATTTGTTGAGCGGAATTCATGTCATGGGGTTACAAGTCCGTAACTGTTAATATTAATTATTTCTCGTTTGGTATCGTTCCTCTAATTAATCTATATAATATACAAACAATCAATAAATATCATATTTATATTGTATACATATGTTATCGCTCTTAACAGACAAGCTCAAAACACCGAAGATTAGGAAGATAGAGAGGAACCCGGTTGATAATAATGATAGTGACTAATACTCTTTCGCTTTCAAAACCGCTGTCAGTGTGGCCCCACCCAAGGTCGCGGGTTGTTTCAAAAGGGCATAACGGTATAAACAGTTTGGCCCGACCTCATTTCGTTCGCGTAACACGTCAGGGAGGAGTTTAAAGGTTTAGTGAAATTTTGCGGTTACGTTTAATACCTACTAAGTTGCGCAGTGGTCAGGATGTTATTTATTCACTTCCCCGGTCGTCGATTCGAATTCCTTTTGAACATAGAAATACTAAATAACAGGTTCATTACTACAACTATACACACAACTATTTTTACAAGTAATTAAAAGTAAGGTTTACTGGTGGTCGCTTTGTCTGGAAACCGTCTAGGTAGGTACTACCGCAGCTTCTATTTCCGCCGCCAAGCTTAACGTTACTGTGTTCCGGTTTGAAGGGTGTTGTAGCTAATACAAATGCTGGAGTAACGGGATTTAACATTAACAGGCCGTGGATGTAGGAGCTGTAAGAGTCAACATGACTATCAATCGCTCGACATCTTCAGAATACAGGAGAATTTAACATCCTATCGTCAGTGTATACGATTCTAACTAGTACCACGTTGTTATGGACAGGCGTATTGCTTACCATCAGGTGAACGTTGAATAAAAAAAACGTGTCTAGGCTTGACGATAGTTATGAAATTTTCTCCTCAATAATTGTTTAATTTCTAGAACATTCTCTGATAAGATGCTTCATTATTGACGTATTGCAATTAGAGTTACACACAGCCTACTTGTTACTTACAGCCTCTTTGTATTTACAAAGCATGTGTGTTAAGTTTTGTTAAGCGTTGCATAATATAACTTAGAATCGACTATAGACAACCGTCGAAACTAGACTATGGACAAGTTCAGGAAAACAGATAGTAAGCTAGAGATTAGATTGAGCTTAACTTTGTTGATAATAACTTAACTACTGTGCGATGAAATATCTTATATGTATCTAAATAATTAATTTTTACTAAGTGTTTTTGAAATTATGTTTACTTCTTCCTAATCAGATTTTTTTTTTGTTAATTTCTAATCATCATCATGTGTAGATATTATATTATTACAAACTGCTGCATTCATATCTCCTCAATGGATTTGAAATGCAATCAGTCCAAAGCCACCTTCCTCCAAAGATTCTCTGCGATCTCTACCATATTCGGATATCAGGATGCTGAGGATTGGAGGTTTGGCTATCTGGTTCATAAGCGGGTTGGGTAGCGCAGTGTGATTAATATCACACGTAAAGCTGTTACTCGTTCTTTTAAGTTGTTCCCTCTTGTCTTTTACAGCAGCGAGAATAGATTAACCTGTCTTAGATTTTTAGAACCCCCCCCGGTTTGTTATAAGGTAGGAAAAATACTATAATTAGTAGTAAATATTTCACTTTCTATTTTTCTACACGGTTCCAACTTAACAAACAAAATTACAGATCCCTACAAGCAATTTACGATGACGTCAAAAGAGCCGGCGATTTTAAATTTTTGCATACTGTCTATGGAACGGAAAGGGCAAACCCCGAGCGTGTCGCACACGTAACCGCAAGTTTTAAGGGGAAGCTCTACCTTTTAAAATTTACTTATAAAATCAACTTATATTTAACTATATAAAATAATTTTATTTTATACTTCCTACACTTTAAAATATACGAATTTCCATATATATAAAAAAAATTCTTTTTTATATCTGATGAAGCGAGCAATAAGAGATGTTCATATAAAGGTAAATGAAACGTCTGCCCAAAACAACGAGTGTTTGTTAGGTTGATATACACTGCAGCACATCGTGCTACTCATGTTGAGTGGTTAGATATTTAGTCTCTTTACTGGTATGTTACTAGCTACAACTCCAATCAAAGTGGAGCTAATTAATGTCTGTACACTAAATAGGATGGAGAAGGATAGTAGAACTGAAGTGTGCATGAGGAAAAGGTATGAAAGAAAGAAAGAAGGTACACGAGTACGAAGAGTAGGAAAGGGTATACGATAAATATTAAAATAAAGAGATTAAGATATAAAAAGATAGGATCGCAGCTTCATACAACTGGGGGAACGCGTAAAAAAATATTTCTATTCACTTTTGTGTGACAACGGAAATACCCAAACTGTCTCTATTAGTAAGACTCTGTTAGATCTGATATTATTTTAATCTAACATTGTACCTCGCTAGATTTTCGGTGACATTGTATTATTGTTCAGTAAATTGAGACTAGAAGCATTCTAATGACTTCACATCGGATTATATTTACAATATAATCACAATGTGATTTCGATTTCGTCCTTCGCCATATTGATTGATGATATCATCATCATCGTAATCCATAGGACACTCCATGACCTCATGACATTTGTATAAGAATTTTGAACATCAGCATCGAATAAATTTAGGTAATCAAAACGGCTCTTGGCAGGTCTCTCGACAGAATCCGTGTTAAGTAAATCATCTCGTTACACACTGTCTTATACATTTCAGTTCTTTTAGATTTTCTTAAAACTAAAAATGTATTCTTATGAAGAATTTAATTATTATTATTTTGTATTTCTTCATACTAAAATGATCTTAGTAAAATTAATCTAGATCACTTTTCATTCGTTAGTAATTAAACTAAAAGTTTCTTTCTGGTACTGTCTTAATATAAGTAATATAGAGTACAATCGCTAAGAGTTCGTTTACATCTTCATGAAAGATGATCTCTCTAAAGCTTTATTGTTAATATTCTGAGCTGGTCTTCCACTTAATGGGACGGTGGGCTTTGTCAAGCCCACTATAATTGTACTAATGACACACCCCACTCGCCCGCGACCGCCGATTCAGACGCGGTTTTTAAGTGGAAACTTTTTTTTATTTCCCTTTTGCTATACTCTTTAATGTTTTTAATGATGATAGCAATAAATTGTGTACTTGCTCCGACGCTTTGCGAAGTGTGTGATGAGAAAATATACATTTTTTTTTTTCAAGTACTTCAATACCTCTTTTCAGAGATGATTCGGTTCGTTAAAATATTGTAGAGACGCTCATCTTTTCAATATCTTGTATGACTTCTACGATCTATTATATATTTGACTTAATTTCTTTGTCCATTAACAATGATAAGATATTTAGTAACGTTAGGAATTCAATAAATAACCTTAGGTTATGTAACTAGACAACTTAAAAGTTTAATGAAGAAAAGATATATAACTCTTATTTCCTAATTAATAAAGGATATTGATGTTGGTATATTAGGAAATACAGTCTATACAAAAGGAATTAGTTCATATATTCACTTCAAAGTATCTCCAAGTTCTGATCTGCTTTCAGACGGAAGGATCGCTGCTGACTCTATTTGTTCCCATGGTAGAGTATTATATATATATGTTATGTCCATCAATCAATCCAAAGATCTCTACGCAAATCGATCCTGCTTTGATCGCTTCCGTTTCGCGCGATCTTCACCAGATCGTCGGTCAACCTTGTAAGGAGATTTCCAGCATGTCTGCCGGTACGACGCTGTCAATCGTAAATGTCATAGCTCTTTCAGACGGCAATTCTTCGAGCAATGTGCCCTGCGGATATATATAAATATTGATATTAATTTCCGAAACTTCACTCTTTAAAATTACTAAATAAATTAAAACATCGTACCGAAATCGTTACGAAAACGATTATATCGTAAATATATAAAGCAAACATCTGACAAACGACCACCGAAGCGGTCCTCGAGGAAAACACACTGATTCTATTTCGGATGGGATAATAATAATATGAAACAAAAATTCACAGAATAAATCAACTCGGCGCGAGGAATCGACGCGAGTGATATTGGCGGATAGCCTTGTTTATTTCACTGGCTAAAGGTCCCCGGGAGCGGTCGTAGGGGGGAGGGGGTGTGGAGGGTGGAGTGGCCATTTGTTACAATTTGCCCGCCCGGTCCCGGATGCGGGCCCTCTCTAATGGGCAATGCTTTATTTGGCTGCCAAAGATCTCGTCCCGACTGCCGCGAACTCCTGAGAGGGCGCCTCCATTTTATTTACCTTTTAAACTGTCAATTGCAATTACACATGCTTTGTTACGAATTGTTTGCTAATATAATTGTGATTGAGATAATTTCAACAGATAGAGATTTATATTACGAAGCCCCAGTCAACCTCACCAGCACGCGGTGCACCCTGCTGAATAACAGACGAGGCTCTGACCACCCACCGACCTGCACTGTTCCAGCGTGGTCAGCTAAAGCCGTATTCCTCTCAATGAACTCTTGAATATGAAATCTATGAGGGAGGCTTATGTCCAGCAGTGGACTTCTATCTGCTGATGATAATGACATACTTATATTTGACTTAAATTTCACATAGTATTAAATTTCAAAGTGAATAGTTAGACCATTTCCTACAAACAAATCTTTGGAACCAAACCTCATGTTTCAATGCGATCTCCAGAATTTGGTGCTGTGTAAAGATCTTCACTGGCTCGTGCTTGTTATAGATATATACCATCAGATGATGCTGTGCTGCTGTGTAAATTAAGTTTAAATCATTTTACACAAAAATATAAAATAAGGTAAAGTTTGTTAACACCGCCAGGAGATGAAGTTTGTTAAGGTGTAAAATTCTTACAGCTAGATTGTTTCTTTCGGCATGAATATTTAAACAGCATCTGGGTTTATGGCATTGTTTATGCGGATACTGCGAAACTTTTAGGTCCTGTACACAGCTACCCTTTCAGCGTGGCCTATTGCGGCATCCCTCGTGCATAATTTAGTCGGGTAATTAAAAGTAAAAATGTCAACCTTTAACAAACGATCTCGGCGCGGTCCCCCGGCACAGTGTCCGCACATCTAGGGTTAATCTAGTCCGACCCTCCAGCTTCATGGTATCGCGGACGTAAATCATCAGCCCGCTCCCCGCCGCGAATTATTTAAATGCCATAATGACTCGCGAGTAAAGTGTGGAGCGGGCTATATTCATCAGTCCGGACCGAGGGATTACGGAGCGGGTTAATAAATGCCCGAGCGCGGAACGCGGCCATTTCGGTTTTTGTTAGCAACGTTTGAATTTCAAATTATGACCTGTGATTAATCTCGTCTTTTTTATAGCCGTTTTGATTGATTTTTTTCATTTATCGAAATGTTCTTGTTGACGACTTTTTCATCATTCATAATCCTGTCTATCTCTCCTACGTAGATAAGGCAAAGGATGTTCACATTGATTCATCATTGCGTTCGTCTATAATTTCAAGATTTTTCTTACTCAATTTCTTCTTGGCTTCGTCTTCTAGTGTCTTTCTTTGTATCCAATCCGGACTTTCCTTGTAGTTTCCATTCAAGTGCCTGCTTGGGAATATGATCGGAGATAGAATATCTTAAAAAAATATTTTATACCCATTTGATATCTATTTCATCTCTAGTTCTGTATTACCATTTTATTTATCCACTACTATTTAAGACGCTAGATTTGTAAATTCATAGAAAATTCTGGTCAGTCTTCTTGTTTTGATTAAAGATATATCCGGGTCAATATATTCTAAAAAATTGGAGTAGGCAGCGAGTGATGAAGACCGGGATCTTTAGAAGTTATCTCTTAAGATTCACAGTCATATAACAAGTAACTTTGGGATGGAAGAACTTAACCTTAATTCCACTTTATAATTCTGTGACTGCTACACGGTTTTCATGTTTAAACATATTTTTTGGTGATGATCAGATTATTTTTTATTAGCTCATGCGGTAATTACGATGTTTACAGCACTATGTAACTCGTCACTTTGAAATATAACATTAATTGAAGTTATCAATATTCAGTAAAGTTTCTACACTAGTACTTGTCAGAAATGAACAGTGCTGTCGTACCTTCCCGAATGGTCTCCGGCAAGACAGACCTGACACCATTAGTCTGTCTAGGCACAACCGCGTACAAGGACGTGCTATAATAATTTTCCCCTACAACGAAATAACACAGCGAATAAAATACAAAAGCACTGACGTCGCCGCGTTATACGAAGATCTCCGGCGCGAGGATAATTTGCGAGTTCACATGGATGGCTCACCTCTCGAGTGCCTCACGTAGCTGATGGATGGCCAGCGCATGGATCCGACCAGTCTACCGAGCTACGAATAGCGCAGTATACTCCGGCTGCCTGCTTGGAATCTATCCGCAAGGGGTGCCTGTGGAGATAGACTTACACGGAGCTACAAAAGCAATAGATGAAGACGATTATTTGAATGTTTTTGATTTATTTGAGAAAACATTCAAAGTATTTTCAATTTTCATTGCACATATTGAAAATATATCACGGAGTAGCAAATACATGAATTTCTGGATTTCTCAGATGTTCCTCTTAAATAAATTTTCTCTGAAATACTTATGCTATTTATCCTACTGACGTTATTTTTAGAAATTTTCTAGAAATTGAAAAGTACTAGTTACTTTCTTTGACCCATGATTCTTATAATATTCAGAAAGTGACCGGTAATCCAATGTATATATTTTCTCTGTCAAAACGTAGTATTTAATAAAACATTACTCATACCAAAAGTAGTACTGTAATTATCAGAATTTTACCTAAAGACTACCCAAAAAGGGTACTGAAAAGGAGTGTGAGGAGTCCCACACTACAACTCACGGGACCCAAGCCAAGTTGGGCTGATCGATGTGGAGATCTATGGAGGAGGGTTATGTCCAACAGAGGACGTCTATTGGCTGATGATGATGATAACTACCCAAACAAGCCTCCACAATTATAACGCTATAAAAACTAAAACCTTGAAAATATTTACAACACTAATATGCCACTTCTACCGTTTTCCTAGTTCAGCATCACAGTTGAACCGGCAAAGGAAGACGGTCTCTACGTGAACGAAATATCGTTTACACTTATTTATCCGGTTCCTCGTGGGCGCGATTATGCTACTTTGTTGTTGGGAAAGTGGTTGCAGTTTAATCAAGTTGTTGTGATACTTAATTCTATAGAAAAATGTTTAAGTTATAACACTCATAAGCACCAATGCTTGTATATTGACAAGCTAAAGTATAATGTAGTAGTAGTTGAAGATATTTTTGCAGAATCAAAGCATGACCAGATTTTATACTTTGATCTCGCGCATCAATTTGCTTTTTCGTCTTTAGGGGTAGCTACATCCAGTAATCTTGTAACACAGAGATCGCTGGAACAATTCCAGATTCCTACGAGTCTTGATACATATAAGTTAGTTGGGCAAAATGACTTTTCTCGGCATCTTCCATTCACTAGTAACGATGCCCTTGACACGATTTCATGACTATATATCACATCATCCCAAGGTTAAATAACATATTATTAATATATATCTGTGAATACACTAAAAGTAGTCTTTATCTCTTTGATTGGATAAAGATGGGAACCTAAGGAATAGGGTTAAGAAAAGACGAATACATTACAAAGTAGTTGAAGTATACTATAAGCAACTTCTCACAATCAAGTGTTACCATAGTAATTGCTTTTAGTTTGAAATAGGTATCATCGTATCCAGATACAACAAAACATTCATCATGAGGCTATGGTGTTAGAAGTTTTATAAATAAGCTGACGTTTATCTAAGCTATGCCACAATATTATTACTCTTCGCTCGCATGGTGGCTGTAGTCGGATTAAAGTATACAATTTAAAATTTAAAAAAAAAACTGTCACAGCGGGGCATCCCCTATTCCTGGGGTCCGATTTCGGGAGTCGACGGAAGACCCTGTAGCAACAATAAACTTTATCACTTCCAACCTAACCAAACAGTTCTCGAAATGAAATTATAAATCAAACGCACCCCGTCAATATCCGAAGAAACAAATTCTTTGTCGAAAAAGAAAAAGATGTTAAACAGCGAACGTGAACCTGTTGGAATCCCTCACCGGTTGGAGGGGTTTATTGAGATATCAAATAAAAAAAAATCAGCGGCCGCACACGGCTAACAAGGGCCCTTCAACAATGCTCCTTGATTTAGCTCGGGTATAGTGTGCAGCGTTATTTATAGGATAGTGTTCCCTTGTAGACGGCGCGATCCAGTTCCTTAAGGGCCATATATCAGACATCCCAATTTCATACTTACATCAAAGAGATAGAGCTCAAATTAGATTGGTCTATTCCCAAGAGATGAAGTAGGAAGTGCTGTAGAGGCTGATATCACCAACGCATTTTATTAAGAATGGCGAATATATATCTCGTTTCCTCTGTGCGGTTTGATTGGAAATATGCTTATGGCTGTTTCGTTGGACGGCACATTGGATTACGTCTGCATTGCTGATTGCAGCGCTGACTGGATCGTTTGAGGATGTGACGTCAGCGTTACAGATGCCGCCGAACGGGTCGCATCGCAGGCGACTATTCGTTTCATTCTCTATTCCCTTTACACTTAAATTCTATCTATTGATGTTTCCGATATTGTTCCAAAATGGATGTAGGTTTTTTTTTTTTTTTGTACTATAAAGCGAGGAGATAAGTAGGACGTTCACTTGATGATAAGTGATACGCCTGACCATAGCAATGTGGCGCTAGTTAGGATGTTATACACAGCATCGAATTGCGCTCGTCGCAGAGACAGATATTGGGTCTCGTTACCTCAGTAATTTCACTAGCTACACGCCCTATAAACCGGAACACTAACCTTTTCACACTACTGTTTGTCGGCAGAAGCGGTGTACTAAAAATTTTTCTATCTTTTTAGTATTTATTTCAAATGATGAAGTTATACAGTTGCTTATAACAACAACACGCTAGTTAGGATTTTACAGAGAATACCACATTGTGCTCGTCGATAAGAGGTTAAGTGTCTATCACAGTAATTTCATTAACTACAGAGGCTTTCAAACCGGATCACGATAGTACTGTTTGGCGGCAGAAATAGGCGCTACAGTGGTATGTATATAGACGGTCTCAGATGATAATCTACTATCAGTAAATTTTAAGGTATTTTTGTATGCAAAAAAAAAAAATTCACACACGTTTTTTCATATCGAGATAGTATGATATAAATGGAGTATTTTCACAATTTCCGAAGCACAAAATATTTGTTATTTTTATGAGAGTAATATTCTTTTCGTGTATGCGATAGTTCTATACGGGGCAACGAAGCGCGAATATATTTTATGCAGCAGGAAACATACAATGTTCCTGCCGTACCGCGGCCGCCCACAAGACGCGCTCATCTCCGCTTGTCGTCATCCAGTAGACCCTCATAGTATATTTATATTATATAGCACCTACTACTACTACAGCCAATTTACATCCCCACTGTTGGGGCACAGGCCTACCTTCTACATGAGGACGATGGGCAATACTCATCACGCGGGCCCAATGCGGATTGATGACTTCACACACACATTGCGGGTTTCCTCGCGATATTTTCCTTCACCGTTTGTATCTCGCTGTTGTAACTAAAGTTCACAAATGTACATAACTTAAATATTAAAGTCATCGGTACATGTCGAGATTCGAACCCGCAACCTTCAGAATAAAGGCCGCACTACACAGCACGACTACGATACCGCTTGATGGAAAGTGAAGATTTACTATAAGTGGTAAAGCGCATTAGTCTAGAAGAAAAGAACTTGTGGTACGTCTCCGTTGCTGAAGACCGTCTAGATAGGTATCACTACAGTATTGTACAAACATCACTGTGTTCCGGTTGGAAGGGCGCCGTAATTACTGCGGTAACGAGACCTAAGATCTTATGTTACAAGGCGAAGAACAGAATGTGGAGCGGTATTTAAATCGTCAGCGTAATGGGCGGGCGTATCACTTACCATCAGGTGAACGTTCCGCTCCTCCCGTCTCTTCGTAGATTAATAAAAAAAATCACTTTCCTCTTAAAGACTTCTACGATTTCAAAGAAATCCTAAAGTCCGGACAAGTTAAGAGAACCAATCATCAGACGAAAATGATGAAGGCTTCATGAATGTTACAAAAGAAATAGGCTATAACCCTTCTACAAATCATTTCGCGCTATTTCGATAATTTTACTAGTTTTCATGTGGTTGGGAAACTAAGAAACCCATATTAGAGTACGGTATATTAGAGTCATTGACCTCTATAAAAGAAGCCGTAGCTTTGAGGATAAAACTATCGTCCTTTTGAATTTTATTAATAAATTACTTCAAAGCACAAAAGTTATACTTAAATTTTAACAATGAATAAGAAAATTATTGCACTCTTCATGAAATTTAAGTCGTTCATATTATATTAACAAACTGTTTAATTACTAAACAAGTAACTAGACACCTCGTTAATTGGCCGCACTGAAACTTTTCAGACGTTATCTGTCCAAAACATTCATAGAAAGCTTTTCAACAAATACTACGAAATAATTTCATATATTTTCGGTATCTGTTTCGTTTGTATCAATTCGCTCCAGGACACCATATAAGAGTTCAGTATTTACATAAACTTTTTAATGTTAGTATCTAGAATTTAGATTTTTAATTAATATAAGTCCACAATTGGGAATTTCAGATTTTTTTTGGGCGCAGTGAAAGCCTGATTGGAATGTTCATCCGACATGTCGCTTGTTATAATGATAGACACAGCGCTGTATAGTGATCACTGGACTTAAAATTTTGCTTCATTACATAAGTGATTTCACTAGTTACAACATCCTTAAAACCGGACGACAGTTAAGACTACTGTTAATTGGCAAAAATATAAGATGCAGTGGTATCTACTTAAGCAGTCTCCGGCAACAGAGATCTACTAGTAATAACGTGTTACAGCCGTCTAACTCTGTTGCTGGAGTACTGCCGATGTTCCTTATATAATTTTGTAATTATTATCATCATCATCATCATCATAAATTGTTGAACCAGCTGTGATGTTTGTCCTGATCTGTTAAATTTAAAGCATCGCCCAAAGTATCCATTCCAATCGATTCTGTTCAATCTTATACACAGATGTATATACATTGAAATATTTTGATTTGGACCGTAAGCTCCAGGAACACGTATTCATCAACAATTTCCAGTGCTGAGTTCTCAATTATCAGAATGGGCAGCTTTCGGGAAATTTAGCAACGCCTCTTCCTCCAAAATCCCTCATGATCGAAGACCAAAGTCATCGAACAGTGAGGACCTATGCCTCCGAAACTTGGTCCATAACTACGAGCCTCGTAAGAAAATTTATCGCTGGAAGTCAGTGGATTTGAACAGCGCAAGACCGTGCTTTGTGGAACACATTACAAGAGACCTATGTCCAGCAATTGTAATGATGATGATTTTGATTTGGAACGAATTTAAATAATTAGTTTCACCCTTAAATCATCGATGTACACCAAGAGTTGGATGTAGTATAAATATTAATTGTACAGGGAGTTGTACTATACGGTTCGGTGCGGAACAAACTTAGGAATCTTGGTGCGGCAAGCTTTTAAATATTTTCCCGCCCTTGATTTATTGTTCGCCTTATAAAAGCCTCCCGCTGGGCCGTACAGCCTTCTGCGGAGCGCTTTTCGGCATTTTTTGCTTTAATAAAAATCGTGTCTACAGTGTGCTACAGGGGAATTTTAATTTTTTCCCGCCGCCCAATATTCTTGTTGGGGAAATTTTGTAAAGGAGATCGGTCACTGTGAAATTAACGGTGGCTTTAAAAGCTCCACCCCCACTTCATTCCATCAGGATAATAGATTTAGTGCTCTGTAATAACTTTGTCCGCGAGATATTTATGCCCTCGATGCAAGCGTTCATTGTCTTTATACTTAGTTTATTTTATAACATTTTTAATATGAAACTACTAGTCTAAGAATTCTTTGCAGGACAAGAACTTTCCGAAGGGAGTACATGTTGCTAGTAAATCTACTAACAGTTAATAGTAAATTAATCCATTAAAACCACAGAACCATACGGAGTAGACTTTGAATAATAGAAGGGTTTCTTTGAACCCACTTGGCTAACTACTTAGGGTAGTAGTTATACTACCCTAGACTACAAAGGGTACTTTAGTAATCTGGAGTTATTATATAATTTCTGAATTCATGTTGTCAATTCTGCTAGAATATTGTTAGTAAGCATGCTGTACCATTCTTAGTCTCATTTTGATATAACATCGTGTGAAATTGATGTAAAGTGTTACTCTGATAACGACAATATAAAGTGCACTCTAGTTTCTATAAACTTATCGCAATTTCTTTAACAATTAATGGAAGCAGGATTTTCACCTGCTGGTAAAAGATAAATAAATAATGTTAACGTCAAGTACTAGTTATCATTTTGAAACTTAAGATGTCAATGATTTAACTATTTACAGCGGTAAACAGACTGGAGCACAGTTATGTTCACAGGTTACTGTTTAATGACAGAAACTGGATTCGGTGGTATCTCATTATCTTCATCAAATCGAACCTAGTTTTTCTCTTCATTATCATCATCATCCGATAGACGTCCACAGTTGAAAAAAGGTCTTCTTCAGAGATCTCCAGATAAATTAAAGTTAGGATGGCTTCTCATACAGCCAGCCACCAGAGGTCGTCCCATGTAGGTGTCATATGGGAAGATGGGGCCATTTCCCACCAGACTAGCCCAATGCGGGTTGGTGGGAGCGGAGCCATAGACTCGTTTGTTGATTAGCAGGGTGCACCACGAGCAGGTGAGGTTGGCTTGGGTCCCGTGAGTTGTTGAGCGGGATCCCTTTCACCCCACACAGTTATTCTCTTACATATATTCTCTACTGACAATAGGTATTTAAGTATTAGAGTTATGATTCGGCAAAATATCCATTACGACATAAATAGGCAAAAAGGGAGGAGTGAGATTTACAAACGAGCGATTGTGCATTTGTAATGGAAATAAACAAAAGAGTTGACTCGGTAAAGCTGTCGTCTGAGCCAATAAAGACGCTGGTGCCGCTTCAGACCCTCGTCTTATATCACACAATTAATCACAGCCAAGTATTAGGGATTACACGGAGGTGGAAAGTTTACGAGTGGACTGTTTAATAAATTATATGTTCTCTTCATAGTTTTCTATTAAAAATATATATTTTAGATGTATTATAATTTAAAATTGTCACACACTCAAAATATAGTAGAGTTATTGCTACTGCCATTTAGAAATTAGCAAAAAATTATGCAAAATTCGTTCTCTAAAGGGAGTTGCGAGGGTGAAATGGTCAGCGCGAGGGAAAAACTAGTATTAAATTTATAGTAGCTCCCTGTAAAACAAAACTAGAATAGTTATCGAGTTGTAATTAATGACGTGAAGACCAGCGATGTTCTATAGGGCCATGTTGAGGACCTTGTCGCAAGACTGCATCAACACCAAGGAGAAGAAGCAGAAGTAGCACTGCGGCATCAAGAATAGTAAAACTATAATTCTAATAACGCAGCAAGTGATAAAGTTGAACGTTTGTTCAAGACTAATTAAACGCTATGACTTAATGTAATGATTGTGATCCATTCAAAGAGATAGTAAACTGTCAAAATAGTATAACAATAGTCTTAAATGTTTAACTAGTTTTTAACTTCAATATATTTCTATTCGTAAACTTAGCCCGCACAAGCTACTCCCTCTAAAACATTTGTAGCTCCGCATCGTTTACAAACTTAAGGGCCACTTAAATACTTATTTAAGTTACTTAACACCATCACTAAATTACAGCTCGAACACATTTATAGAATTGTAACGGGCTACCGTGACATCTCTAATCCTATTTTGGTCGCCGTGTCTTTGTAAATGGAGAAGCGGCTTTGCTTATAATGTCTTATTACTTGAAGCCGAACTTCCTCACGACCCGACCGATGGAGTGGCAGCCAGGAGTTGTAAAGCAGAGGTTATCATAATTTGTACTCCTTACCCCTTCATCAAAAATGTAAATATTACAGCAATGTCTGATAACATGGCCAAGGCGGCTGGACGCGTACAGCCGAAGATCTGGCTAAGTGGGGTTTTTTAGGAGAGGCCTACGTCTAGCAGTGGACTACCGCGGACTGTTGATTATGATGATCTGAAATCAAAAAAGAAGATTTGTACTTAAAAAATACAGACAATAAAAGTAAGATTTTCTCTATCACTCCATTTTGACTATTTCTCTTGAAAAATAACTAAATTTGGTCTTGAGTTTTACATCAGTTATGAATTTCATTTAATTCTCTCTTTCTTTTTTCTCTATTTATCTATGTGTAAAATTATTATTTAGTACCGTATCAATTATTTAATAAATTTGTCTACCAAATATCCTCTTCTTCATGCTAGACCTTGTCCCATTACTTGCAATCGCTCGTACTGGTCATTCATCTAAATCTATCTCCTTTTGTGTCATAGCTTCTCTCAATTTGTTTATCTTTAGATCTTTATTGATCATCGTCAACCAAGTATTCAGGGGTCTCCCAGGGCCTCTCTTTTTTGTTTCGAGA
This sequence comes from Troides oblongomaculatus, assembly GCA_029032895.1. Taxonomy (NCBI): domain Eukaryota; kingdom Metazoa; phylum Arthropoda; class Insecta; order Lepidoptera; family Papilionidae; genus Troides; species Troides oblongomaculatus. Next base: position 12,582,912 of record JARDWC010000431.1, on the reverse strand, counting down.
TCCAATGCTACCCTAACCGTTATGTTTGTTATGTGCGTTATATTTATCAAATATTTATCTTCAAAAAAATTTTACTCCTTAACAACCTTGAAAGGCTTTTATTTAGTTTGATCGCATTCTTTGAACACTGTTGTACAATAAACGAACACGCCCACTGCCGCTGAAACCTGAAGCTGCAATACTTGCTCTATATTTATGAAGCCTCATTACGCTTTCATTAAAATTTCTAACAGCTGATTAACTTCTGTCTTACGGTTTAATTTATGTATATTATCTTAAACTGCAGTGTTGTTCCTATTTACAGTGTTGTCCTCGTTTAATGTGGCTAAACATTACTTTGTTACTCCACCTCACCATAGTTGATAACGGGAATATTTTGACTTTTATACCTATTATTTCCGGAATACAGTAATGCTGTTACGGTGATATGTTGACATTGAAATTGGTAGCTAACCAGGCGTGGATAGTAAATCATATCACCCTCCAAAGTTCTCTTATGTGGCTCTGAATCTGTCTCTTGCCTCTGATCTTGTTGATCTTTATCTATGCCTTTACTTCTGTATCTGTCTGTGTCAGTTTCTATTTATCAAATATTAAAGTAATTTTTTAATTATCATCAATTATTTAAAAAAGCTAAATTGGCTGTTCGTGTGAAACTATCTTTATCGTTATTATCATCAACTCCTTTCATAGATTTTCGCATCCAAGTATTACATTAAAAACTTATATCAGAATCGACAACTTAAACAAGTTTTAGGTTAATAACGGCCCCGTGTAAATATGTAATATATGAAACTGTAGTTCACTTAGTCGCCGCTGAGTAAATTTAACATGTAAATAAATTGAAGCCGGATCACGATACATTAAACAGTTTGTCAAACTAAACTCTCCGAGCAAACGGAGTAGAGCTCAGTTGGCGGCGAACCTACTGACGTTATAAAGAGCCGGTATTTGCGTACATCCGAGCATCATCTTACGCGCCCGCCGCAGAGCTACATTCACTTAATACCTTACAAACTCAAAGGATATATTATAACTGATACAGTAAGGATATAGTAAATATTTCACCAGTTAACTAATATAGACATATTAACCAACCCCAATCGAGTCTGATGCTGGAACCGTCTAGGCAGGTATCACCGCTGCTCCTATTCCTGTCGACAAACAGTTATTTGCAAATATTACTGTGTTCAGTTCAACAGGTGTTGTGACTAGTAAAGTTACTGGAGTAACGATAGTTAACATCTTATGTATTATAGCGACGAGCAAGTTTGGGTATTTTTTTTATCACCTTTACTAGAGCGACCTTTATGTTGGTGTCACTTACCAAAAAAACGTCTAGCTCGAATCGTCGTTAATATAACATATAGATACACAGCCCAATTAATGTTCCCACTATTGGGATACAAAGCGTTCTCTAATAAGGAATGATTTAAGGTTATATATCGTACGGTAGCAAAATGCGGGACTTTTTTTAAATATTATTTCCTCTCTAAAATGCTGATGGCTACGTGTAGTCCTAGAATATCTCTCACAAGGTGACCTCATAAGGTCACAGGTAAGAATGATAGGATTGATGGAAGCCTTCATTAAGAAGCAAATGTCTGTCCTCTGATGGTGGTAGCTCCGGAATTCATCAGATATTTTCGAAAGTCCACCTACCAGGTTCAGTAACATGGCGCTGCGTGTATATTTAGTATTTTTCTTTGAAGTGTACAGTGACGTATGAACTAATTACAAAGCGGGGACATTATTTATGCCGGCGCTCTAATCGCCCGAAGCCACATCCAGCAGGGCGGGTACGCTGGAGACACGGAATAAATGGCTACATAATCTCAGCGCCGGATAGAGACAGATGAATGTCACAGTGGAGTGACGGATAGAGATAAAAGGGGAAGTTGCGTGTTTACGGTGTACGTGTTCGTCCGTGCACGGAACCATAGACTGGGACACTTACACGACACATTTAACTTATTTTTAATATAAAACATTTAATTGTATTATACTAACCCCCGTGTGGGAGACGGATTAGAATATCTCCACCCCTATACTACACTTGCGGTGCCGTAAAAGACAACTAAATAAGGAAAAATCTAGGAAAATATTTCTGCGACCATTACTAGTATACCCTGTCTATCCTTCCGATGAATACGGGTTCTCACCCCCGAAGACCACAGCCGTTACTATTTTTCCCCCAACAATATTCCAGTTAGTAACATCATACATTACCCGTTATTACCAAGTAATTTAGCATCATTACTCCCAGAAGTCAGCATTCCTCCCACATATCCCTATCCCTACCTTACAGTCGCCAATACGCATGCCCAACATGGTGACTTATAGGGAAATACTTTCCAATGGAAAACATTGGGGAAGTCCTGAATTCAGCAGTGGATAAAAAAAGGTTATTGATGATGATAAATAGTACTAAATATTTACGGAACTGACTTTCAATTAATTATGACACTTCACCAAATTGATTGTTAGAGTCAAGTGGCAATTGGCAGGACACATCGCTCGAAGGACTGACAGCCGATGGGGCACCAAGGTCCTCGAATGGCGACCGTGTACCGGTAAGCGTACTGTTGGCAGGCCCTCACCTGGTGGTCCGATGATCTGGTAAAGGTTGCGGGAGTCTGGATGCGGGCAGCGCAAGATCGGTCGACGTGATCTTTGTGAGAGGCGAATGTGTAGCAGTAGACGTCTGTCGGTTCATAAGGTCGATGATTTTCAAATTGATATAGAATTGGCTTTCCAACAATAAAATAGTATATATGATAAGTGGAAATAAAAAGAAAAGTGTCAATACTCTAACAGTTCCTACGCCTGCTGCAGCTGCATTGCCTCCCAAAGGGGTACAAAGTTATATATATTTTTTTATGGAAATAAGCAACAAGACGACCAGGACGTTCACCTGATGGTAAGTGGCGCTAGTAAAATATGCACTGTACCACATTGCGCTCGTCGCCTGAGGCATAAGATCTTGAGTATAGTTACCCTAATAAGTACATTAGCTACAGCGCCCTTCAAACCGTAACACAGTAATGTTTGCACACTACTGTTTAGAGGTTGAAATAGACACTGCCGTGGTACCCACCTAGACGATCTCCGGCAGCAAAGACTTACTGCTAGTGAAGTATATTCATATACGTAAGGCAGCAGATAATAGGCACTGACTCTTTACCGTTTTTTTGGGTGGGGAAATCCTGCATTGGATACCCTTCTGCTCTGAGGGCAACAGAGGAGTTATGCTGAACTCTTACCAGCTAAAACCCTACGGTGAACATCTCATAGCTATCAGCCAAAACCACGGGAACGCTTTCGCACACTACCGTGGTCCAGACAGCGAGAGACCTTAATGAGGTCGCGTCTCGGGGTGGAACTGGAACTCTTCACCCCATTTATCAGTTTCATTACTTTGTAACGGATTACTCCTGAATTCGCCACCATGGCCTCAGTGATGAGGGTTGGAGGGCGTGGAAATCATCCTACGATGCCCAGGTATCTGCCTACGGATTCTACGGATTGTGAGATGGATTTTTTTCTCTCGCTCCCTCTTTGCAATCTCCTTCTGCGACAATACTTTCTCACCGAACGTCACGGGAGCATCCCACGACGTCTCACTACTGATCATGGCTTTAATAAAACCAAGCAGTATGAGGTCATCCCCTACAACAGCGACGAGATCGTAGCGCAGAGCATCCTATGACGATCTTAAACAATGAACAACTACCACGAAAAATTGTTGAAAATCTAGTAACCATAACAACAATAAAAAAAATTGTGATGTAGAACTGATAAACATTGTTCACAGACACTTTTCAAATGAGATAAATTTCGTATGCATGATTTATCTTAAAATATATGATAATCTGCCCGTTGCAGGCTCCTGACATAAATGTACCTTAACAAAGTGAGTCGCCCGCCCCGGGCGCTGTACCGTCTCGCATTAAGCGCGACGTTCCCTTGTTATAAACGTATCCTCGTAATAAGATGTAGACAGTTTCGTCCTTTAATACAGGACTCTACTATTATATATTATATATACACCACACTACCTACTTTATATTTTAGTTTCATATGAATACGACTATATATCATCGTTTAAGATCATCGACGTCTGTTGGACATAAACTTAAATAGTTTCGCTCGTCTCATTGCTTGATCGATTTTTTTTTAATTATCGCCTATAAATCGATTTAAAAATTTCGAAGCTATAAAAACGATTATCGGAAGGATGTCACATATCCCCACTACATATTCCCACTGGCGTCGCCTCAAATCTCCGATATTAAATTCCTGGTTGACGTCCGCTTTCATATCAGTCTCAGGTCTCATAAATGGGCTTCGCTGCGGAAAGATGTTCCACTTGGGGCCCGTGCGCCTGGAGTGCCTTGGTATTTTGATGCTTGCTTGCCAGGTTATAGGATAGGATTTTTTGGAAATACCTAAGATTTTGGGTCAAGCGTCAGAGGACAGTCTCCTTCGATGATATTGAAATTCACGAATATATACACAGGGAGAACTATATAAAGCACATCGTCATCATCAGCCAATAGATGTAAAGCATATATTAATGCAAATCCACATGTATAACATCAAAATCATTAAGGACATAAAATAAGGATGTTATATATTTCCTTTTATTCTTTGAAATAATTAAAATTCTTATTTCATCATCATCAACCGATAAACGTCTATCGCAGGACATAAGTCTCCCACAAAGATCTCCAAATTCCTATTTATTCGTATTAATATTGATTGAAACTCTCTTAATTTTCGTTGATATTATCTCGTATGGTAGAAGATCAGCTTCCTTCGTCTTCCACCTTCAATTCGCTCTGATCTTCATCAATTACTTCGCACTCTCGGTTTTCTTATGTAATATTTATTAACCAGATTTATTCATCATCATCATTTCGATCTGTTTGTGGTGGAAATTTTATGTGGTGATTCATGAGTCACAGGTCTCTCAGTTTGGTGCCCAGACACAGAAGAACCTGTATGATAGAATCTGCATGCAAGGATTAGCTATGTTCTTCACCAGATCGTTAGCCCACGTCTCAAAGATCTTTCTCTCGTCAGCTCTTAAGCTGGGCTGTGATAGCAATTTTAGCGTCATTTAATAGAACTTTCTCTCTCTCTCTTTCCTTAATTTATTACTCCGTATGGTAGAAGAGATCAGATTTCTTTGTCTTTATCATTTCTCTTCGTTCTTGATATCTTCTTCAGTCACTAACACATGTTTTTTGATACTAATATATTCAGCTTTATTTGAGGCCTGTTTGTGAGTCTTCGACCGGCGAATCAATGTGATGCCTATATTACTAGATAAATCATAGATTAATGAGAGAAAAAATAAACCTATACAAAATGGCGGCAGTTAAGACATGTGATGGCAAAAACCGCATCTAGGCAAACTCTCTCAGAATTCCTTTACTTTTCTATCATTCGTCCTGTCGGACAGGGAGGCAGTCGGTGACAGGCCACTAATGGAACAGCTCGCAGCGGTTCGCTTTCTTCAGCTACACACGAGAAATGAAATGCCACTTGAATGAAGCTTTCTTTTTTTTTGTTATTCGCATTCTCAATACTATTGTTGATTCAGCAGAATATACAACACATTATCATCTACAATTTAATATCATTTTGTATTAGGTTCATCATCATCATCAGACATAGTCCTCCTCTTAATGATGTCCACATCAATCAATCCTGCGTTAGTGGTAGTTTACAAAATAATATTTCCGTCTTTGGATTACGGAAGTAGCTAAAAAATTGTCTTTGGATTTAGTGACGAGCTGCACAAGACGTTCAGCTCATTGTAATTTATACGCCTGCCCATAACATCGCGCTCATCCCTTAAGACATAAAATTATTATGTCTCATTAACTCAATAATTACATTAACTATAACGGCCCTTCAAACCGGAACACGGTAATGTTTACTTAGACGGTTTCCCGCAATAGAGAAGAAATTGTAAGAATCAATGAGCTAAAATGACGATGAGCAGAATTAATGTATATTAGATCTGTTCGCAAGATCAGCATTTGCCTTTATGTTGGAGTAGTTCCGATCAGACATCTTCTACCACTAACCAAGGGTAGATATTTTTTACTAGTGGTAGGTCTCTTCTACTGGACACTACCTAGGTACAACTGCTGCTCCTATTTCATCCGCTTAACAGTACTGTGCAAACATTAACGAGTTCCGGTTAGAAATCTTATATCTTAAAGCTAGGAGCATAATGATGCTGTGTATATCATCCTAACTAGGGCCACGTTATGAAAAAGCGTATCACTTACCATCACGTGAATGTCCATTTGTTTTCATTATAAAAAAACAAGGCTTCATTGCTACTCGTAGTAATTATATTAATCACGCAATATCATGATTGAAATGCAGCATTGAAGTCATTTCATCTCATCGATTGAGTTCCGATGGCCCGCACCGGATGTGTCCCGATCGAGTGAGGTCAACGACCCTGCGAAGCGACAAACATACAAACAAATATTTGCTTAATCGCAGTGAGCGATCACCGAACAAACCACTCCTATTTAGATTCGGTTCAAACAATTTAATCTATCGCATATTAACATTCCTGTTTACCTTTGTTTAGTTAAACTTTAACCGGCAACGTAAAAATGATGCGTTGATAGATCGCAACATTTGGAAATAAACAACTTTTTAAATTGTTCGGATATATTATAACGTAACTTTATTATACATTTCTAGTTTCTTATTAGTTCTTCCAGATGGAATACGCATTGCGTATTGACTTAGTAAATTATTGACGATTAAAATTATGAAAGGGTGTATGGAGTCTCGCATAACAATTTACGGAACCCAAGCTCACCTGCTCGTGGTGCACTCTGCTAAACAACAAACGAGGCTCTGGTTCCCATCAAGCCACATTGGATTAGTGATGAGTAATAGCCCAAAATAAACTCACATGATCTCTCTACTATCTATAAACAACGGTCCCCAGGACCTGGCGGTACCGGAAGCCATGCTTCCTGGAGCTGGTAAAGCTCGCAGGAAGTTTCTGGATATGGGCAGCGCAATATTAACAAATATGTCTGTTATTTTAAAAAAAAAAAATTGTGCTTGTGTAAACTTATGATATCCTGCAGCTGAATATAAAGGGTAAAGTTTCTAGAAAACGATAGGTGGATAGAAGGAAAAAGTCATGGTTGAGGAATATCAGGGAATGAACGAGCATATCTGAAGAGTCCTAATTGTTCCGCCGCACCAGAGACGGAAGGGACTGTATCACGCTGATCGTCAACCTTCACTAGTTGGAGAGGCACTAAAAAAAGAAGAAGAAGTAAACAAGAACTTCTGACGTGTGACACGAAGTGTATGTTGACGATAATATATGTTGATCTTCTACCTTTAATGGGTCATTAAACAATAGACTTCCGCACTATACTGCGACTACTTAAACGCAACTTCAACTTGAACATATGCACAGCTTAATGCATTCGCATAATTCAAAACTACAGGCCATTATTTAAGAAACTTCGGGCATGATACTCCTCAACAGCATCTCCACACCTATACTAAATGGGTTCATAAAATTCAAATGTGACTGGGGATAAATTTCAAACTTTATTTCTCAAAGGTATCATCATCAGCATTTCGACTGATGGAGGTTCACTGCTAACGCGGATGTCCATCGGATAGTACTCTGAAAGGTATGTATATCATCATCAACTGATTGTCTGGACCTATGCCTCCCATAAAGATTTCCACATTTGTAGGGGTCCATGTGTGGAATTTGGGCCTTTTCCCACCACGCTAGCCCAATGCCGGTTGGTGGGAGCCTTGTCTGTGCAGGGTGCACCATGAGCAGGTGACGATGTCTTGGGTTCCGTTAGTCGTTGAGCGGGGCCCCTTACACACCCAATGGTATACATAGAATATTTTAAAGAAGTGAATAGGTAACTACTCCAGCATTAAACACCCAAGTTCTTTATGTATAACTCCGATAGAGATCAAGATCTCTTCTATTTAGGAGTTATTTATTAAGTGCGTTTTTTTTTTGGTCAATTCCGGTTTATGACTTCTGCTTTAGTACTAACACTTAGATCATTTAGAGATCTATCACAGAAGAACAGATGTGCAAGTATAAGCAACTTTCAAAGAGCTTTTGGTTATCGAAACTGTAAGTAACTTTCTACTTCTATTTTTTTTTTTCTGCGATGGATTAATAAAAGCTAAGTCAAGTAATAAGCAAAGCGTTGGCAGACCCCCCACTAGGTGCACAGAGGACCTAAAAAAAATCGCTGGGAGCCCCTGGATTCGAACAGCGCAAGACCGTGCTTTGTGGAACACATTTCAAGAGACCTATGACCAGCAGTTGAAATAATGACCATGAATTTGTCAATACATATATTCTCATTCTTCTTCTCCTCAACGTTAGGTGGCAATGGAGTTATAAGTGGATAGTATTACGGCATCAGAATTGCTATATGAGGTCAGTTAGGATGGTAAATTTGATACACCTGTCACCACAAGAGACCTTGGGATCGAATTTTCATAAAGCTCGATAAAGCTCAACCACTGCGCTACAAACGTAGTAGACAACAATTCTTTTAAAGTATTTCATCTGCGGAACTTTGGGAATAGTCTTGAAAAGATCTCGCAGTCCCGCCGCGATAACTGAATGAAATTACGAAATAGGCGAAGTTAGAAAACTAGCGAAATAAATTGGGGAGACGGAACCGCAGCGAGGAGCTGAAAATACATAAAACTGGTTCATGAAGTTTTCAGCAGAACAATAGGAAATTATAATGCGCTCCGGGAAGTCCTTACTGACAGAGCCTTCACACGCTTTAGACTCTAATCATACTTTTGAGTACTCTGTTATATGTAGAGACTAATGGAACGTTCACGTAATGATAAGTGATACGCCGACTCATTAGGAGGGGCTCCGGGATCTCCTACGGAACGCAGCGGTGCTCCCCGTTGCACTCTGATTAAAACATCCCACGGAGGGGCAAAGCCCCCAGCACCCACGCTGTGCTACGGCAAACACAAGACCACCATGCATTTGCCGCCCTCCTAAGGCATGTTTATTGAGCTCTGAGGGCCCCCACCCCCAAAACCCACGAACTTGACGACCCTTTTAGTCGCCTTTTACGACAGGCAGAGGATAACTTAGTCCTATTCGTAATAGCCTAAGACTACAGAGTAACGCAACAGAGACCTACCAACAGGAAATCTTAAGTTATCTACCACGGTTTATTTATTGTATATATTTTCATTACCTTTACTTATCTAAGTTCAAAGTAAGCTTAGAAAGTTATTAAAAGCTCTAAAAGTTATTATCATCTATTTTTCGTGAACTGTTCAGTTTTAATCAAAAGTTTTTCAGGCCGTTTGTACCTTTAATTAGATTGAGGGTTAATTAGGTTTCATTAAACGGTTCTTCAAAGAGAAGTAATCTTGGGGAAACAACTCAAGGAACACAAGTCAACCTCAGCAGCTCGTGATACATCCTGCTAATCAACAAACAAGACTTTGACTTCCACGAACTCGTGGAACCAAGCATGGTGGGTAATAGCCCAAATGCCCCCTCATGAACCTCTAAAAACGACGGTCTCCAGTGCCCGACGGTGCCGGAGGCCATGCTGACTGGATTTGGTGAAGATCGCAGGACGCTGCTGGATACGGGCAGCGCAGGACAGAAGCTGACCTTTTGGAGGAGTACTATGTCCTGCAGTGGACATCTATCGGCTAATGATGAAACTGAACTTACGCCTTTCTAGCTGTGTGAGATCACATTGGATTCCCTGTGTAATTTCCTTTACGGAGATATCATCATCATTTAAGGCAACTTCGAACTTCCCGGGACAGCATGGTGGTAATGGTCACAAGGAAATTTGCCTTTTTCATCAATGATGATGATGAATGACGATCAACATATACTAACTCACCTCACAACTAAATATAGGTGAGCATGTTAAAATAATATATAATGCAATTAAGTGACGAGACGTGGGACACGTTCACTTAATGGTAAGTGATACGCTCGTCGCCTTAGACATAAGCTGTTGAGCCGCAGTAATTACACTAGCTACACACACCTTCACACTGGAACACAGGAATGTTTGCACAGTACTGTTTGGAGGCAGAAATAGGCGCTGCGGTGATACCCACCTATACGATCTCCGGTAACAGATATATAAAATACTAGGTAAAAATACTTAAAGATGGCAATGAATTTCTTCAGCTGACATTCTAGTTAAAATTATCTTAAAATTATCACACTTTCGTCAAGAGACCTGTACGATTCCGATATGTCGTAGGAGTCCCAGCCCGGGAGTAGAATTGTCGCGGCATTGATAGTACGAACGTAACCCCGGGGAGTGGCTCCCGTAATTGGGTTACAGTTATAGACGTACCGATGGCCTGGAGTATTGAACAATCAATTTCACCAATACTAATCCTGCCATATGATAAAAAAAAATAGATAAAAAAAATATACTATCACCTGACTCTCTCGTCCGTAACAACGTGGCACTAGTTAAAATGTTATACACTGCACGGAACTGCACTCGTCGACTTGAAACATAAGATGTTAGGTCTCATTACCCCAGTAATATCACTGACTGCAGCGCCCTTCAAACCGGAACGGAGTAATGTTTGCAAAGTACTATTTCGCAGCAGAAATAAGCGATGCCGTGGTAACTCAATAGACGGTCTCCAATCATATATATATGCATTACTTGTAGTAGGTGTCTGTTGCTGAAGATCGATTAGGTGATAGCTACCACTGCAGCTCCTATTGCAGCCGACATATAGCAGTGATCAAACATTACTGTGTTCCGGTTTGAAGGGCGCTGTAGCTAGTGTAATTACTAAACATACTACTGTAGGAACTAGATTTAACATATGGTCTCAAGCGACGAGCGCAATGTGGTTCAATATATCTATTCTAACTAGCACCACGTTGTTATGGGCGGGCGTATCACTTACTATCAGGTGACCGTCTCCCTCGTCTGTGTATAAAAAAAAATTGATTTGCCGAGTAGGAAGGACACAATGGGTTATCTCGCAACGTGTTACGCGTTCGGTTCACGTCGCGGCTGACACGTGTCAGTTTTGACGCGTCACGCGAATAAAACATGGCCGCCGGTACAGCGTTTGCGCGGCAAAAAAATTGTTGCGTTCGCATTTCAAATCATTGAATTCTGTGTTTTTTTTTTTATAAAACGGGACGAGGTTGATACCTGGTTTTATTAAACCTAAAATGGCGCTAGCTAGGATGATATACACTTCATTGCTACTCATCGCCTTGAGAAATAAGATGTTAAGTAACGTTACTATCATTATCATCAACCGATAGACTTCCACTGCTGGAAAGCCTTCCCCCAAAGACTCCCGCATCGATGGGGTAGGAATACATATGGTGGGATTTGAGTCATTTCCCACCAAGCCAGAGCCTCGTTTGTTGATTAGCAGGGTGCACCACGCAGGCTTGGGTCCCGTAAGTTGTTGTGCGGAACCCCTTACAAACCCCTACTTCCTAATTAAGTGTAATTCATCTGTCAGGGCGATGAGTTGTGATGAAGTGCATGTCATCTCAACTAGCGCTATTTCAAGTTTATTAGAACCGGGTAAATAACATATATCAATAACTAATGAGCTATAACGTCCTTTAAATCGGAACACAGGAATGTTTGCATTGTTATACAGTAGATCCCTGATAATGGAGTCTTACTACCAGTAAATAGCACTTGTTGTATTCCCTGGTGGTATATCACTGTTGGCTATTACTGCCCACAAACAGTAGTGTAAAAACGTTTCTGTGTTCCGGTTTAAAGGATGTTGTAGCTAGTGAAATTACGACAGCTACGTGATTTAACATTATTATGGGCAGGCGTATCACTTAACATCAGGTAAAGGTTTCCTATGTCCCGTCAAAAAAAAAATATACTACTGTTACCTCAACAGTATTTTAAAGAAACGGTATGAGCACACGTCCTCTCGCCACTAGCTTCTAATCACAACTAAACCTTTTTCCTTACCATTGAATTTATTTAAAAAAATCATTCTACCTACATCAGTTTATACCATAAAGATTATTGAAACTGTGCTCAGCGTTGGAATTTCTGTCCATCTTTAAAACTCAGCACAACGGGTCACAGGTCAGAAAATAAGTAGCAATAATTAAGCAGAAATATTTGTTAATTAAAAAACTAGACTTCAATAATAAATATTAAAAAAAAAAAAACAGAACCGCTGCGCAACGGACTTTTAAAATGTTAACCTTCAGCGGAGGTACTCCAACAATGTCTATAACAAATGTACTCGCATTTTATCTGTCTAAACTTCACTCCGCTACTTTTTTTTACAGAAGATTTTCTAGAATTCGCGTTGTTTATAAGAACAATACTAATTATCCCTTAAGAAACAAAAGGGTATAGTTTCTAACAACCACCACCGCCTTACTGAGAGCTAGTTTAAATAGAACTTTATACTATTGTAAGATAAACCAATGTTGCTAGACACCGATAAGACTTGCTTATCTGTAGATTTATTATATAGTCTATATTTTTTATAAACTAATACTCTAAATATCACATAATTTTGAGTGAGAATGAGGACGTAACTGGAACATATATATGACAAAAAAACAAAGTATACAGGTTAACGATTTAGACGCTGGAGTTGATATAATACCACGTTATGTGATGGTGAATTACAATAAAGGAAGTAATATACAGGTGTAAGAGTTTCCGCCGAACATCTCACTCTTCACCAACACGCACTGAGCCAGTATGGAGGGATTAAGGCCCAATTCCCCCTCAGAATCCTTGAGGGAGGCCTATGCCCAGCAGTGGGCGTTATCAGGTTGATGATAAGAGGAAGTAATATAACAAAACATTTTGAATAAAAAATACACCGTAACCCAATTCACCAATTCTTGCAGTTATCAAAAATATATGGATAAATAATAAGTTATTTATAAGTTAAAGCATTCCAAGTTACGCTCTATGTCATTAGCTACAATCTAGTGTAAGTTCTGTCAAAAACGGTTCAACCGTTTCGGAGAATACCATGAAGAATTTCCTCCGTGATGTAAACGTTCGTACGAATGAATTAGAAGCAGTTAATTTCATATTAAATGCAAATATGAAAGTAATATACATACAAAGTAATATACATACAAAGTAATATACATAGTTCTACGTTTTCTTTCTCACTCTCTTATCGACCTTAGTTATGAAGTTTATTTTTTCATATTAAACATTTTTCCTCTCTTGCAGATGACTTCTCTATTTACTACTTCTTCAATACACCGCATCAGGCCATTAGCATCATCGCCATCTTATATCGTTACTTAAATTTCTTTAAAAAAAAGCTTTAATTTATAGAAAGAAAGAGGAAAAAAGCTTTTATTTTAATCAACAAATGACTTGATAGAAGAAAGACTTTATTTTTGATGATTCTTTCTTTTTCTTGTTTTAAATTAATTCTAATTCTTAGTCTTGTTACTCGTTTCTGTTTCATACTTTTAGGTTACTTCGAGATGTATTTCTTGGTGCAATCTATATAATGACCGTGTTTTTTTTTTTCGACTTTTTTCTCGTTATTCAAATACTCTTCAAGTTTCAGATCGAAATCAGTGACCGTTTGTCGATTTTAATCTAGATAATCTAGGAAGAAAAAATGTAATATTTTAAAATGAAAAGATTTACGGAGACTTGGTTTAAACTTGATATTTATATCTTTAACCTTTACCGGATTGACTCTTCAGACGCTCTTCAGTTTAATTTCCACTATTATAGTATAAATATATATAAAAGTGCAAATTTTCCGCTTTTCTTGCTTTCGATGCACCTTTTCAATAATTGTATCAAAGTCGCATTTGGAGAAAATACTTACGTGACGACATAATATCCCTTCCAAAGTAATGACCTCAACGTGGTATAGGATAAACATGGGTACGTTTAGGCAAAAAAAGAGGGAGAAAAAAAAATCCTAAACCTTTGTAACAGTGGCCTAGCAGAGTCAGCATGGTAATCTTTTGAATGGCATTCATTTATGTTAATCCCCCAACGTCCCCTAACACGTATTGATGTTTGTCATTTTAAAACAAAGCCGGAATACCACTTAACACGACCCTTTAAATTTAAATAAAAGGGATCGAAACAACATTCCAATTTTCAAAACACACGAAGCCTCTGCGGAAATAACTGAAAACCCCTGTATCCAACAAAGGGATGGACAACCCAAATTAAACAATACATTAATTTACATGCAAACAGGCAGACCCGGATATACACGATACTTGAACGGAAAGGATTTTAATTACTTCCATACGTCAGTCGATTATTTTATGTCTAAAGAACGATTTCAATCTAAACATTTAACCGCTTCGATAATCTAATAGTGTGATAAAGGAAATAGAGAAGATTAAAAGAGAGAACATAAAAAAAAGAAAGCTGGAATATTTAGGCAACAAGAAGAATACAAAACAGAAGTTGCAGCAGATCATCGTACAAATATAGAATAAAGGAATGCCAAATGTAGTTTGGAGAGGAATAATGTTGTCTTGGTCATTGGTTAGAGCCTTACTATTCATCATCATCGGCCGATAGATGTCCACTGTTGGACATAGGCCTTCACTGTAGATTTCCACAACAGGTACGGATTCATATGAGGGATTTCCAGATTGCATTACTGGTAGTCGACTTTCGGAAAAAGATAGCCTTAACAAGGAAATCTTTAAGGCACAACTATCCGCTCTCTCTATAACTTGAATTTGCAGCTACAGTAAAGGGTGTCTGGCAGCAGATTTATATTTTAAAAAACGAATATCTCAATAAGTTATGAACAGTGCGGGGGAAGCTGGTGTCATTAGAATCACCGATCGTGCGGATTTCTTAGTCACGATATCGCAGTGGTGCAGTGGTGCAGTGGTCGGGTGAGCATCGCGCGTTCGCTATTGAAGCATTTTTCAAGATTAACGGTTCTTACGTACTCGCTCGCCGACAGTTTTGTTCACATTTCAATATTCGACGGATAGGCGATGGGCCGAGTGTGAATTTAATTCGTTCGTGGGTGGAGAGGTTCCGCGCAACTGCTTCGGCTATGAACACACCACGGCCAGGATCTAGTCGATCGTCAAGGACCCCCGAAAACATTGAACTGGTTGAACGCAGTTTACGTGAAAATGCACGACTTTCGATACGGAAAAGGGCAGCTTCACTGGGACTTCCAAGAGCTTGCGTGCATGAAATTTTAAAAAAAAGATATGAAGTTTCATCCTTTTAAAATTCAAATAATTCAAGAATTGAAAAAAAATTACTTTGCGTCACGCAAATTTTTTTGTGAAACCATGTTGGAGCGTTTTCGCACTGTGAATTCCATTTTTTGGAGCGACGAGGCTCATTTTAATTTAAACGAACACGCAAACAAGCAAAATTTCCGTTACTGGGCTCTAAGAACTCGCAATCCTCGACTGAAGCACCAAAAACCATTACGTTGCCCAAGGGTAACTGTTTGGTGCGTTTTATCCACGAATGGGATAATCGGACCATTTTTTTTTGAAAATGCACGGGGCCAAGCGACGAATGTCAATGGTGAGAATTATCGGCTCATGATTTCGAATTTCTTTTTGCCGAACCTGCGAGCTCATTCATTATTCTCATCACACACGTGGTTTCAACAGGATGCGGTACAGGTGCGACCGCACACACGGCCAGAGCTTCGATGGATTAGTTGCGAGAAAATCTCCCTCAAAAACTGATTAGTCGCTTTGGGGACTTCTCGTGGCCACCGAGGTCACCCGACCTAACTCCAATGGATTTTTTTTTTTGGGGCTACCTGAAAAAGAGAGTTTACGCCAACTATCTGCGAACTGTTGTGTACTTAAAAGAAAATATTCGGCGAGAAATCAGCGCAATTGAACCAAGTTCACTGCAGCGTGTGGCACGGAATACGAGGCTCCGTTTCGAACAGTGTGTGCAACAGGATGGAAGACATTTGGATGACATTATCTTTAAAAAATGAAATCCGCATTTGTATTTGTATCTTTTAATACTTTTAGTAAAATTATATGTCAAACATATTATTTTTTATTTAAATTTGAAAACATAAATCTGCCACCAGACACCCTGCTTGCTTGCTGCTACTTGCAGCTATAGTACTTCCAGCTTTAGTACTTGTAGCTATAGCACTTGCACCTATAGTACTTGCACCTATAGTACTTGCAGCTATAGTACTTGCAGCTTTAGTACTTGTAGCTATAGCACTAGCACCTATAGTACTTGCACCTATAGTACTTGCAGCTATAGTACTTCCAGCTTTAGTACTTGTAGCTATAGCACTTGCACCTATAGTACTTGCACCTATAGTACTTGCAGCTATAGTACTTCCAGCTTTAGTAGTTGTAGCTATAGCACTTGCACCTATAGTACTTGCACCTATAGTACTTGCAGCTATAGTACTTGCAGCTTTAGTACTTGCAGCTATAGTACTTGCAGCTTTAGTACTTGCAGCTATAGTACTTGCACCTGTAGTACTTGCACCTATAGTATCTCTAGCTATAGTTCTTGCAGCTATAGTTCTTGCAGCTAGAGCATTTGCAGCTATAGTTCTTGCACCTATAGTATTTGCAGATATAGTTCTTGCAACTATAGTACTTGCTAGAATGAAACAGCAACAGCACAGATAGATGCCACGGTGGAAACTATAGAGTGACGACGAGAAAATTCTGTAAAACGTTACAGACAACCTGTTGTATTGTTGATACTGATTACACGTTACATTTTCTGTTCAGGGTTTATCACAAATTATCAGTTGAACGTCATGTTTAATTATTATGTTTTTCTTTATCTATAAAGGATTAAGAGTTGTCCTCAATTTATCATCCTGAGTCAATGAGACGTGAGATGGTGAAGTGTTCGTACAGATTATATTGGTTCTCATAATTTAAAATCCAAAATACAGCGAAGATTGTAGCTAGATAGATAGATTTTTGTAGGCTTTTTCAAACCTACAAACTTTTATGTAAAAATGCTAGTTATGTTTTCGACTTATTTTATGGCGCTATAACCCTTTCTGGGTATGCCTCCTGTACAACTTTCCACCAGATGTAGCGATGCTCTGCTTTATTCTTCTATCCATCTTTTCCTTGGTCTATCTCTTGGGCTCCTTGCTAGGGTATCCTCTTACAGCTCCGGTAGTGTTCCAACTAGACAAGTGTTGACGTATTAGAGTATTCAGTTGGAAGTAATTCGAGTGCTGTCGGTGCCATTCGCTTCTCTAAACTGATCTCAGATGTTATTGGCTATTTATATAAAAAAAAGGATTGCCTTTAATTAGAAGTTACGTCACAATTGAAAAGTTTAACGTTGAATATTCAAATTTAATTAAAGTAAAACCTAAAGTGGATCTACTCTCTCGCAGCTTAAAATTTCAAATAAATAGCTAACGGTGTTATCGCGTTTAACAACTTGTTTATATAAACGGTTTTATAGCCAACGTTCGTCTAACTTTATTCAGACAGACAAAACTTAATTTATTCTGTTTGCACGTTACCATCGTTCACTGACATCTGCCCATAACGTTCGCAGACTCAACCCTTGGGGAGAACCACATCACGATAGCATTAAAGTTTCCAAGTGGATTTGCATACAGATGATTGTATTTCATTCGATAACGTTGTTTAAAGTTTTTAGAAGTAATTCCTTTTTACGACAGTTTTCTTTATAATACATAGGAAAAAATCGAAAAGAATCTTCACCAACAATGATGAAGTTCAGAACATACCTGGTTAGATTTAGGTATTACATAACTAATAGAGTTAGAACGTTACGGTTTTCCGAAATCGTAAAGTTACCTGCAATCTATCAATATCACAAGCTGCATCAGTTATCAGACCGGGGTAAGGTAGTAAAGTATATTTACACAACAATTGTTACTGTTTATGCTTCTGTACGTAAAAAGGTACTTTTATTTCAACAGAAAGTAAACTATTACGATAATCTACTAATAAGAAAAACCTGGATAACAACAGAGATTTAGTTATAGATATTGAAAGACATGAAAGGGAAAGTATGATAATTGAAATAGTATTCATTAAGGTTGGTAGATATGATTTCAATGATTGTAGAAAGATAGCACAGCACCATAAGGTTATTTATAAAGAAAAAGAAACTAAACGTGGTAGAGTAAATACATTATATTAAGAACACTTCGTAATAGTTGGAATAAATATACAAGATAGTATTAAAAATATAGATAAGGACGTAATAAGTATAAGAAAGAAAGAGCAAAATGAGCTCCCTGAAATCTGATGTCGGAAGGAAAAGAGAATAAAAAAAAAAAAAAAAATCAGTAAAGTAGACGTCCAGTTTGTCTTCTGTTTTAAGATACAGAATTGCTTAAGGCTCTTAACTTAGTCAATAAAACAGCAATTTAATACCTAACCCGCTTTAAACGGAGCCCAGGTACTTTCCCAGTGAATCACTATATCACTCGTTATTCACTTACATTTGCCCATTAATTTCAGACATTACTCTTTCCCAGGCTTAATCCCTAAGGAGCACTGGATCACTGGAAATCCTTGCTGCCCCGGGTTTAATTAGCATTTAAATGATTTTATTCGGTTTGAAAATCCCCGAGGATTTAGCATTTAGGTAAATCTTAACTTTATAAAAACCTACTTTTATATTTATCTAGATAATACATTTTTCAGGCTGCCTGGAAAAAAATGGCTTCGTTATATTTCTTACCGTGAAATAATGATAAACAAGATAATCATCTGATGTTACTTCAGAATGTTTATATAGCTCTACATTGTAACTTCTATGTAACAACAGGAGTAAATTGCAACAATTCACGGGGTTCAAGCTTATCTCACCTGCTCATAGTATACTCTGCTAATCAACAAACGAGGCTCTGGCTTCCTCCAATCCACTTTGGGCCAGCGTGGTGGTAAATGGTCCAAATCTTTCCATATGAACTCCTACAAACTACGGCTCTTGGTTCCCGGCGATGCGAGCAGCGCAGGACCGATTGATGTGGGGATCTTTGGGGGAGGCTTATGTCCAGCAGTGGGCGTCTATCGGCTGATGATGATGCAACTATGCCTTTATGCCGAAAAAAGTACATACTTTGATAATAGTATATATCTTTTAACTCAGGCGAAAGGTGTAGTTTGATTGACGTTGATACTGCTACAAAAGCACACTTCCTCTCTAATTTATATACATAAGCAGATTGCTTAAATTTAGATTAATTGATGTCTTCCTCTGTATCAACTAATTTGATTACAAGCGTTAAAATCGTCGTTAACAAACTCAAATATTTCTCTCTATCGCCGAACTATGTCCGCTGTCGTAATAATTCAAACACACGTAAACTCGTTCCGCATACAAAGTGTCCGTAACAAATTCGGTATTGGATCTGGCATGCAAACGATAGCATCCTAATGATACCGAAATTTCCCGAACACAGCTTCGGAATAAACTGTTCGAAGTTGCCGGAAGTTGGTCGACGCGAGCGCGAACACCAGCAGCCTGCGCTTTGATTTATAGTTCCACGTATTGTGAATGCGGTTAACTGGTCGCGTCACAGTTTCCTCGCACTTCACAAGGGGATATCTAGCATTGTTTTTATCTAAATATATCCCTACTGCGGCGTCGCAGCTTCCCAAATTTCTGATGATGAGATAAAATATGCCCACAGTATTGCTTTACTTCCATTGCCGAAATTCGAGAGCTCCAGCAATCTAAGCGATCAAGCCAAACCATATACAATACATTGTCTAAAATAAAACTCCATATTGTCATATAGGCTAATTCTATATGATTTTCCTGATCACTAGTGTTAGGTCTCTTTGCCGGATATCGCCTCTAGGTACCACCACAGCGCCTATTTCTTCCGCCAAACACTAGTCTGTATTACTGTGTACCGATTTAAAGGGCGCTGTAGCTAGTGAAATTACTGGGATAACGACACTCGACAGATATCACCGGCGTCCAGCGCAATGTGGTGCAGTCCATACCATCTTCACTAGTACCACTTTGTTACGGGCGGGCGTATTACTTACCATCAGGTGCCGCTCATCGCGTTGCTTAATTACATAAAAAATATTATAAATTAAAGCAAAAGTAGGATATAAGTTCTTAGATAAAGAGTATGAATTCTTCTTTGCCTTTTCAATGTATAAACTATGAAGGTAACCTTCAAACCTATTCATCTTGACTAAATTGTTCCAACTTTCATGTTGTAGCACTGTAGTGAAGATATTACTAAAAATTCTTCACCTAAGACTAATTTCATGTAATAGCCTTAATCTTTTAGTTGTGATAAGTTGGATTCTATAAGTAATCGTTCTTGGATCATACATTAAAGAGGCTATGCTATAGTCAACAAGTAGACCTTAAATATATGACCTGATTAATATTTGAATAACCTAGTTTAGGTATCTATTAAGAGAAAGT
This sequence comes from Troides oblongomaculatus, assembly GCA_029032895.1. Taxonomy (NCBI): domain Eukaryota; kingdom Metazoa; phylum Arthropoda; class Insecta; order Lepidoptera; family Papilionidae; genus Troides; species Troides oblongomaculatus. The sequence continues at coordinate 12,562,447 of JARDWC010000431.1, read as the reverse complement.
TGTGCAGTTTTTAATTTCTCACAAACGAGAAAATCAAACTATTACTAAGTATAAATTTATAAGACAAGATATATAACAGGTCAGCATTATCATCGGCAGAGAGACGTCCATTGCTGGACATAAGCCTCCCCCAAAGATCTCCACATCGATCGGTCCTGCGTTCCCCTTTTTCAGCGGCTGTCGACGATCTTTTTGTAGGGGTTCGTATGGAAGGATTTAGGCCATTTCCCACCACGCTGGCCCAATGCGTGTTGGTGGAAGTCATTCATATAAAATGTAAGTAACAAATATTAAGATGAGGCACAAATTCAACGTATAATAGTATTAAATAAAACATTCAACTAACAGTTGCATGCAATCGAATAGAACGAACCGACTTCAATTCGGATACCACAAAAATACAATAACGAATCATTGTATTTCGTTTGTGTTGTTGTAACAACAGAGGGTCGAGGTCCCAAAGCGGCGGCGAATCAGGAAATGTTCGGAACAAACAATCCGTCCAACCGGCCAACGATGTTATTGTGCTCATGTGAAAAGTTCTGGACCTCACATCCGTATGAAACGTACTGGGAGTTTCTAAGTGCGAACAACGCTTCTACAACACAAAGATATATCACTCGTCGATTATACAGATAAAAACTAAAAAAAAAATTAACACTAAATTTACTAATATATATTGGTATTAAGTCCGCATTGCCGAGTGAGAGAAAGCGTCCCTAACCTTGACATCCGTAGCCAGAGATACGGGCGTCGGAGAAAGGATCATGCTCTCCTCTAACCCTTCTAACAAAGGCTTAAGCGGCGGATACGAGGAAATCCGCTACCCAGTAATCTACACCTCAAGTAGGTTGATGTCTTTTCCGAGCAGAACCACTGCGTTTTGGGTTTCCATAATAAACCCCATGTTATGTTGGGGACATCAGTAGGCCGACGTTACCGGAACTGCAGTAGTGTACGAAAGCGTTCCTGCAGTTTCGGCCAAATGTGCAGGGTGGATACCATAGGGGTTTCTCCAGTAAGAGTCAGACATAACTTTTTGGTTGCTCCCCCCCACCCATGAGAAAGTCTCCGTGCAGGATTGCCCGAATAAAAAAAAGAAGTATTGCCGAAGACTGTGTTAAGGTAGCAACCACCGCAGCTCTTATTTACGCCACCAAACTGTAGTGTAAAAACATTATTACGTTCCGGTTTGAATAGCGCTGTAGCTAATGAAATTATTTAGCTAAAAAGCCTTAAGAATTTTTTTTAATCTGTGTTGTAGTCATCAGGGATGATAAATGAAGCATGAATTACGTTTCAATTTGAGACAGTTATATTATAAAGTAATATTATTTTGGTGTAGAGAAACTGAAATGGAAATTTTCAGTTTCATTATTGTTGTCGCTGAACAGATGAAGCGATGGAATAAAGTGGCCACTTCAGAGCGAGGGCTCTACAGTTTGAAGAAGTTCTTACTGTCTGTTATTGTTTAAAGATACCTGTTTATTTCTTTGCGTCGAGTAACTTCACTCTGCTATAAGTCAGTTGGTGATAAAATGATGGACAAATATTTAAATCTACATGATTCGTTATTTAAGCAATAAAATATTTCATAGTATACTGAAACTAATTAGGATATTAACATTACTATAACAGATACTCCAGTAAACTAATATTTGACAGTAGAAATAGATGGTGCGGTGGAGGCTGATTAGACGGTCACTTGCAAAGAAGACATACTGCAAGGTATTTGCGATAACTAAGCTGCTAAGGTAGAAACGACTTTTTTAGTCAATGTAAAAGTAATTAATCTATTAATAGATCTTTCTATCAAGGTGGATATAGTAGTTTCTTAATTAAATGGAGAGTAACACGATAGAGTTGAACTAGTGTAAATTCTAGAGTTGAATCATTCAAATAAATGCAAGAGCGTAGCACAATTCGTTTGAGCACCACCACCAGCTCCTCAAGTTATTGTTGTTAACGAAGCTCACCCCCTGTACACATTCAACGCCATCCCGTTTGACTTGATTAATTGTACAGAGCGCAAATAATTAAGGGTATGCTGCTACACGTTGTTTTATTTCGAGCCAACACCGCGATAACTCCACAAACACCTATTCCAGTTTGTTAACCTCGTTCCAATGTCTTCCTGTTGTGCGACTATTTGTTCAGATCTTCGCAAACTTACATTAGCACTCCGCCCAGTCGATTGTCGACTGTAAAGCTATTGGAGTAAAGATCGCAAGGTTAAGGAGACGAGTTCAAGGCGAACGTCTCGCCGAGGGGAAATGGCGAAATCGCAAACCAAAATTAGGTTTCGTTCGGAGACGCAGTCGGCTGGAGATAGTTCCGCGAGTTCGCTTTGACAGCACGGGAATAAGGTCTTAAGAGCTTTCCGTCATGTTTGTCTCGATATGCTCGCGATGGAAAGCAATTTCGGAATGTTTACGATTGTTGAAAATTTTATTCAAGTTATATACCACAATATATCTTTATCATGCAAATATTAAAGTTCCAGTTGCAAAGGGGTTATCGGTAATAAAATTAATCAGCTCAAAGCACATAAGCTTTCCTAAAAGATCACTTACCTAACAACGAATAGAGGTAAATCAAAATCGATTTAACCACCTACTTCCGATGCAGCATAAGCAGACAGAAAAATCATCATCTACATGAGCCGATAGACGTCCACTGCTGGACATAGGCCTCCCCACATCGATCGGTCATGTACTGCCCTCATCGCCGCATGAGAGGTTGCGGGCCATTTCACACCTCGCTGGCCCAATGCGTGTTGGTGAAATCCAGAGCCTCATTTGTTGATTACCAGGATGCACCACGAGCAGGTGATGTTGGCTTGGGTCCCGTGGTTTGTTGTTCGGTACCCCTTTCACCAGCACAGATAAATAGCATCATAAATATATACAGGATTATGTTTGGTAAACTTATAACACTTCTCTTTCAATTTAGCGGCTGGTAAACAAAGTTTATGCGGCAGCGCATAATAACGGAAAATAACCGGACGTTATGTGCACAGTAATAATTTTGGTAATGGTCCACCACTACCCCTGGAGTACGAGCAAACATTGTCCGTCCTTGTAATCCACGTCGCTCCTGCTTCCTTGCTGCACGGGGCTCTACATTATAATTCCCAATTAAATTCCCAAATCTCTACATTTAATTCCCAATTCTATTAAGAATAGGACTAAGGTATTCTCTGCCTGTCGTATAAGGCGACTGAAAGAGTCCACGGGGTTATAGATTTTGAGGATGGAGTCCCTCAGAGCTCATTAAGCAAGCCTTTGGAGGACAGCAATTGCATGGTGGTCTTGTATTTGCCGTTGCACAGTGCCGGTGCTGAGGAGAGCTTTACTCTTCCGTAGGGTGTTTCAGCCAGAGTGCAGAGGGGCACTGGTGCGTTCCACAGATCCTGGAGTCGCTGGTAATGCAATGAGGGAGACCACCGAGAGGGTTTTAGTGGATAGGAGTCCCACATAACCTTGTCTTCCCCCAGAAGCCAGGTATCTTTTAAAAAGACTTCCTCCGCGACAATGTACCACCGCAGTGTCTATAAGTATGTTATTTCTATGTACTAGAATTACTTAAAAAAATTTTCATCTCAAGAAAACTCAGTTATTTTTAAGAACAAACTATAACGATTTTATTGAAAATTACTAAAAAAAACTAAATTGATTGACTTAACTTTTTTTCTAGTTTAGGTCTATCTTAGAGCTTATTTTCATAGCCATTCGTCAAAGATCAAAATTAATATATTCCGGTTTGGAAGTTGATGTAACTAAAAAAACATTTGTGTATTTTTGCGATACAACGAGGAGCCTAATTAGGTATCGTATAAACATCTTAACTAGCGCCTCGTGTGCAATCATCATCTCATCAGGTGATCTCTGTCTGGTGAATAAAAAAAGACAATTTACTAAGTAAAGAAATATTTAACAAATAAGAGAATTCTCTTTGGAATAATTTACTTCAGAATAAATTCACCAAGTAATCCTATTAATTCTAGTTTGCCGTTAGACGCCGAGTCAATAGATGGCTCTGGCACAGACAGGGGACTGGCAAAGTTTAACTTAGGATCTGTTGTCCTTTTGTTTAGAAACAGCGTCGCAGACAGACCCTTATGTGAGGCCCCGATAGAATTCCGCTCCAAGTGCGACGGATTGAAAAACGAAACCTTGAAAAATGTAAATAGAATCGAATTGATATTGGATTTGAACAAATCGTCTGGAAATAAAAATTATCCTTTGTCTTCATAATTGAGTTTGCAAATCTAGATCTCCCTCTTCTTTATCTACTCTTCTTGCCTTTAAGCACGAAGGTCTGTAGTTCGATTCCAAGGTTGCATATAATGACATAACATATGTATAAATATAGATGCATGTTGTCCATTAGCTGGACTTTGAAGAGTCACTAATGCCAGAAGTTCTTCAACGAATTAGCCAAAAGCGTCATATTCCAGTTAAGAAAATAAATCTTCTGCTTCGGTCACGTACTCCGTCATCATCATCATTGTCAGCCGATAGATGTCCACTGCGGGATATAGACATAGGCTATCCGTCATCAGCGATTTGATTTTCTTCAGCTTATTATAATGGGTAAAGTTTCTGAAAGATGAAAAGTGGGGAGAAGGAAAAAGTCATGGCTGAAGGATATTAGAGAATGAACTGGCATATCTGGTGCGTCCGATTTGTTCCACCTAACCAGAGACAGAAAGGACTGAACCACGCTGATCGCCAACCGTCACTAGTTGGAGAGGCACTTTAACAAGGAGATATAATGAAGTTGAAATCTTGGCTGGCATATTTATATTGTAAATCTGCTGCTATAACAGGATTACTGTCTTCCAGTTGATGAGAACCTGAGTATTCTGGTCAAGCAAGCTTCACAATCCACAGACGTATTGTCCCTTAACTTCACGTGAAATTAAGTTCAAATAACAAGTTATTCTTTAACACTGGAACTGTTTATGTTTATTAATCTAAACGGTTGTTTTAATGAAGTATATTTAGTTCTTAACTTTTTTGATATCAATAATAAAGCTTCTGATGATGTTACTATACTTCGATCAACTAGTATAGTCATATTTCGCCTGTGTGAGTCACATTTATCATGAAAGCCACACAATGTACGCATTAACATGAATTATAAAGTCCGCGCGTGCGGGGTCGCGGGCGCAGCCTGTGCCGGCCGCTGCGCAGCGCATAAATATTCAATGGGCAACTGTATCACGAACTTTGATTATTCGCAAGATTCTCTCTCAGCCCGCCCGACAGTGGGAGCTGGAAGTAGCCAAGCAAGAGCTTCGCAACAATTATGCTAGTACGCAAATTATGTACTTTCGCGGTTTTCAAAATAGACTATATAAACTTTTACTATAAACCAGATGTAACCTAGATTTATTTCTGTACTCTTGCTGGAGGACTAAAATCTTACTTGCACTATCGCATATGTTTAGGTCTCTCCTGATGGAGATTGTTTAGTTGCTTCTAAGAATAAATAAAATAGTTAACTTTGGATTAATTTAATTATACAACTATAATGATCATAGAAAGTGCAGCATTCTACACCAAGAGTAAAGTCCTGAAGCTTGCCCCTGTGATCTAAAGATTATTGTTAAATAAGGGGACAATGTAGAGGTTGATTTGAGGTCGCGAGGCGAAGGATCGACGGCCGATAGGTCAGTAAGATCTTCGAGTGGAGACGGCGCACCGGTAGACGTAGTGTTGGTAGACCTCCCACAAGGTGGACCGACGATCTGGTGAGAATCGCAGGAACCTACTGGATGCGACCAACGCGGGACCGTTCGATCTGCAGATCTTTGGGGAGGCCTATGCCCAACAGTGGAAGTCTATCAGCTGATGATGATGATGATGGAGATAATTTTTTTATTTTATTCGAACTGTATATTAATTTTTATGGAAAGGTTTAAAAAGTACAAAGAAAATTTAGAGAAAACGCAACAATAGTGATTGTAATTGGTTAAAACTACTGGGAGGTTAACGGTGAAAGTAATATTATAACATTCGCCGGGCTCAGAACTTGGACCGCAGGCTGATAGCCGCAGAGGCCAAGATAACCATTTAGCAGTTGCAGCGAGCGGTGCTATTACCGCGGAAGGTGCACCATTGTTACCAGCTAAAATAATAACCCGGTAAAAATTACCCATCGCCTCGGCACCGGAGCCGAGAAACGAGCAAATAAACTCTTGTACGAGCTTATAATAGGATTCAGGGGCGAGGGTAATGGACGCTCGCTTTCAACGAATATTTTTCGCGTTTCTATTAAACTACTTGTAATTTTTTAATTCTAATAAACAGGGAGAAATACTATATTTAAAATTTTTACATCAAGTAGTAAAACTACCCCCGTAGTAATGGTAACAACAAATAAATAGAGCTGTATTATTGGACAAAACATATTAATAGGAGTGACCCACTGATCGGAAAAGCTATACTTCTAAATGATTTTTTTTTCTTCATCACATTGGATATGAATTGTATTACAATATGTTCCAACATGAAATTTAAGTAAAATAAAAATAAATTAACTAAGCTTGTAAAAGACGTTAACATGAATAATTGTAAAGCATCATCTCCTACAGTTAACGTTGAGAATTTAAATATGAACACAGATATACATGAAGATGGCAACCCTAATATAGTACCAGTAAAAGATTATCATGCAGATAAAGATGGTACGAGTACTCGTATGTTATCACGAAGGTATAACATCGAATGAAAGCCTCCCAGCGAACTAGTGTACAAAGAACAAGTACTAAGCCAAAAGCGTAATTCTGAAGGCGGAGCATCCGGAACGTTGTGCGAAGAACAATTCGAGTCGATAACTCTCCGGCCAGTGCCAACTAGTGTGCCAACTATCCCAACTCGCCTCACACAAAGCTTCGAGCGATTCGAGCAATCGAATACACTAATACAACTACGGCTCTAGCGGAGCCCGCCGCAGCCACGACCAACTTCCTGAACAATTTATTAGAAGCAATAGCGTGAGCAATTCTATAATCGGCCGATTGTTGGTTACTCACAACGCTACGGCGTGGCGACTGGAACGTTCACTTGATAGTAAGTGTGACGCCTCGCCTACACAAAATATTTCGCTTTTTAAGGATGGTGTTATTCAGGTCCTTTGCTTAAGATGTTGAATATATTTATCACAGAAATTTTATGTTAGAAACGATCTACTGGAAACCTTTTTTTGAATTTTTTTTAAAGCATTTTAACATGACAAAGTTTGTGTTAAAGGGCGATTGATGAGGTTAACTTCAAGCAATAGAGACTGATGATGATAAATTATTTATAATGAACGTTAAAGAACATTTATTAAGAAAGCAAGGACTTAACTCACGCGTTAGTTTCATCTATCCATAGTCTAAGTTTATTAATAAACTGTCCATGGACGTCAGTGATCACTTTCCTCCAGGTGAACGGTTCACTCGTTTGCCCACCCTTCCTGTTAAAAATGTAATTCTATTAAGACCAATGAATTTGGTTCATGGCCATTATCAACCAATGGGGACTTACATTTAGATATAAGCTTCCCATAATGATCTTTATATCGATAGTTATCAAGTATTTTTGGCTATAAATCTTTAAATAAGTGTTTTCCATAATTTTTTAGATTTCTTCCCAAATATTGTAAACTCTTATTAACACTTTGTTTACTTACTCGGCAATGTGGAGATCCGTAGAACAACTAAAGTCATCGACATAGCCCAAAACTTTGCTAGACTTAAGTGACAGTGGGCAGGTCATATTGCTAGAAGGACCGATTGCCGATGGAGCAGTAAGGTCCTCGAGTGCCGCTCGCGTGTCGTTAGAAGTAGTGTTGGGCGACCTCTCATAAGGTGGACCGACGATTTGGTGCGAATTGCGGGAACCCACTGGATACGAACAAAATGGGACCGATCGATGTGGAGATCTTCGGAGGAGGCGTATGTCCAGCAGTGGACGTCTGTCGGCTGACGATGACAATTACTTGCTCTGCAATATAATGAAATGTTAAATCGAACATCGCCGAATTGTATTAAAATGCTAAAAAAGATCAGATGCCGGTACCTGAAGAGATCTTGTCCATAATTAGACATTATCTATGCATGCATCGTTTGGATAACACGAGAGCAAACGCAAGAGTAATCACCGTTTGAATATGCATGATGCAGATAATAATATAATCGTGTATGTACAGTACAACGCGGCGTCTCAATGCAGCGGCGGAGAGTACGGCCGAGCAGTAGACATGCGACAACATTCACTAGATTTCTGGTGACGTGTGCCCGTTGTCCGGCTCAGAAATTACATTTTAAACATAATATTTAAAATCTATCTATATACTCTTACTTGCTGCGATTACTTGTTTTCTTCTGTCAGGTTTTTTAATAAAAAAATTGTATATATAATGTCTCATACACTAAATAAACAAAAATACTTAAGATGTAATAAATTCTACTGCACAAAACTGATCCACCTTTATCTTAGATCCTAAATTATGTACACATCCATTATATGTATGATAAAAATACTAGTAAAATCCCGACAGTCAACAGAATTGACTGCTGTTTTAGTTATATTAAAATCTAATTATTATCAATGTTTAATTGTTATGGAAATTGAATTTAACAATGATAATTGCATGCATGGTATAGTGTACATGGACTATATGAATTCAACAACTTCTTTGGCAACTTTACTCCATTGGCTGGCACTAGCACTGTTCCGCAAGAATCCAGTAAGCTTTCGGCGACAAACTGACACACACTTAAGCTGCATATGAATAAGATTATTCATGAGACAACAAAAAGTAGAAGCAGTATTTCCATTAAGTCCACGTCTTGCTTCTCACTCTTGGACAAGTATCGCTTCGATTTAAAGCAACGTAGAATGAACAAAAGCATGCTCCACAAATATGTCAAGTCTATGATAATAATCTTACAAGTTCGATTTAGAAAATGGTTAAAATGTGGATTTTTGTTTGTTCCAAGTATTTTGTTATAGTTTTTTTTATACGAAAGGAAAATGAAGCAAACACTACTTACCACATCTGAAGTCGTAGATAATAAAGAAGAAAGCTCTTATTTGGAAGAGCCTAGCTTATTAGTCAAGATACATAGCAACTACCAATCTTCAGTTGTCTTCAGCCATATATATAAAGAGGTGGCAGTGACCACGTCACAGCACCGACAATGGACACGCGCCGCAACTTCGTTCTGTTGTCTTAGGTAAATCGTTCCTAACGGCGACACCGCTCTCGTCTGCTCCCATGTTTGCTCTTGCAACTGCTCAAAGTATATATGCCAAACGCGTCCGATTGAAACGATTACTGTAAGAAAGCTTTCTTTGTACTATCAGCATTCAGAGAGTTCCAATGTTAAAATTGTTCTGATCATTTCGAAAACTTTTTGATTCTTATATTTTCGGCTATTCCTCATCATCTTTGAGTGCCTTTGTCTTGTATTTAAAGTTAGATAGCTCGGACGTAAAATTGTTTAAAATTTCAATAGACTGATTAGTTTATACTTTTCTTTACTTTCTTTAACATTGAATGCATTGTTAATAATATTACTGTCCTTTATACTTATATAATAGTAATGAATTGAAGTGTCCTATCGGCTTTATAAAAACGCTGAAAGTCACCCAAAGGATAATGGAGGGAGCTATGCACGGAGTTTCTCTGCATGATCAAATCAGAAATGTGGGGATCCGCCAAATAACTAAGGTGCCGACATAGTTCAAAAGATTGCTAGACTTAAGTGGCAGTGGGCATGGCACATTGCTCGAAGGGCCGACGACCGATGGGGCAGTAAGGTCTTCGAGTGACGCCCCCGAACCAGTAGACGTAGTGTTGGGAGGTCTACCACCAGGTGGATCGATGATGTGGTGAGAATCGCGGGAATACACTGGATGCGAGCAATGTGGGACCGACCGCCGTGGAGATCTTTGGGGGAGGCCTGAGTCCAACAGTGGACGTCTATCGGCTTATGAAGGAGTAAGTGCATTAAATACAGTTTAATCAAACATGTTAAAACGTCCAGTGTAATTTTCATTTCTAGCGACATCCTCCATAATCTTCCGTCCAACTATGCGGGCAAATCCCCAGGTGTGGAGCTTTATTAATATCAGCAGCGCCAGGTCCTGGCGACAGCGCGGTACGAACCAATGAGCCTCAGTCACACCCCGGGGAGTACGCTGACACGGTTCCTGCAGCGAATTTAATCTAAAGAGATATGAGTGAAGGAAATGGATCTCCTCCACATTTCAAGTGTTACAAAAGGTTGTTATGAAATATGAATGTGTCCCTATATACAAACTTGACAAATTTAAACACGTCACAGACTACAGGACGATTTTTTAATTTTTTTTTATTACATTTTTTTCAGATGACAGAATATTTGACAGATACTTGACTACAACTGGACAAAAAGGTGTAAAATTTGTATATTGTTGAAAGGATCAACAGTCTAAAGAAGGTGGCAAGGAGCCGATCAGAACATATCGTACAAAACTAATAGTTGTCAAGATCGTCAGGAAAAGGATAAGCTCTGCAGTGAGCCTATATGACGGCGAAGATGTTGATGAAATATATTCTTAAAATCCCATTTTAGTTAAATCTAACATTATTATTTATTTATTTCTTAATAAAATATTTCCAAATATCCCAGTACATATAAATGATTCAAGCAGCGCGTCCGCTCGCACGTCCGACAGATAACTAACTACCCATTGACGCACACGCTCCTCGCTTTTCTGCTATTTTAACTAATTGATTATTTACTACTACCCGCATTAGTTGGTTAACGCCACGCATTCAATAATGAAAGCTTAGGTAGATACTTCTGCATCGTCTATTTTTGCCGCCGAATAAAAACGTACAAACATTATATTGTAACAGTTTGAAAGACGATGTAGTTAGTGAAATTGCTAATATAACAATATTTGCTTTGCTTTGCCTCAAAGAATATGATGTGTTAATGTTATCAAAAAAATAATAAAATATATTGCTTTATATATAAACCTTGTTTTAATTATAAATTGGCAACATTTAGAATAGGGCAACACGGAACGGACGCTTGGATGACATGGCGTCGGTCTGTCAAGAGGCAACGGAATATCAACTACAGGACTGCGAGGATAATTAGTATTAAATGATTTCAAGAGTATTATATAGATCATTGTGTATTGATGAAAAACTGTGAGTATTATCTTAAGCATCTATTATTTGTCAAACTTGAGGATAATCTAACAGGTGTTAAGTTTAACATCTGAATTAGTATCACCAGATATTAGCATCAGTATAGCATCAGTTACCATCAGGCAAACGTCGTTTCGTCGAATATCAAAAAAGAATTTCAATCAATTAACTAAATAATTTTTAATCTAATTAGTTTCATCATCGACTGCTGGATATAGGCCTCCCCCAAAGATCTCCACATCTTCATCATCTAGTGGAAGGTCTGCCACCACTGCGTCTGTCAGTACGCGGTCGCCATTCGAAGGGCTTGCTACCTCATCGGACGTCGGTCATTCTATTTTCTAATTAGTTTAGTATGCAGGAATTTCGAATATATTTCAATACACCCCGTAGAGTTTGACGCTTAATTAATTATTTTCCTTATTACAAGTTAATTAAAAGGAAACAAACGGACGCGCCGACCGCCCGCCGACCGCCCGCCGCCCGCCGGAGATGTAGATAGGCCGGCAGATACACCGGATTAAATTATATCGTTTATACAGGAATATTTTATAATCACCCGCAGCATCATTCTTATTAATTTGTTTGTCTGTTAAACAGAATTAATTCTATACACATACATTCACTACAGGCTACAATAATTTAGTCGTTTCACTAACAGATTCATTCGGTGAATTAGACAGGTATTATTCTTAAGTAAACACTAAGATAAATCTGTGTTTTTTGATACAAGTTCAAGAATTCACATTTTGATACAAGTTTATTCCGTTTACTTACTACGATTTTTTTTTTTGATAGAACGATACAGTGCTAGTAAGAAAACTAGAGTATGTTCGAGTGTAGTTAATATGTACGTAAAATGGCGACTGTTTTACTGGTGGTAGATTTAGGTACCTGCTGACGTAAGCCTTTCCACCCATATACGACGTGGGTCTAGATGAAAGAGACGTAGCCAAGAGAGTCGTAACGCATCACAGATCATATCATTTAACAGCAAGCGAGGTCATGGTCAAGAGCTAAAGTTCTAGGTAGGTAGCACCGCAGCGATTATTTCTGCGATCAGACAATAGTACGCAAAAAATTTTGGTGTTCCAGTTTGAAGGGCGCTGTAGATAATGAAATTACTTGGAATTGGTTAGATGATGGGCACGATGTGATACAGTATATACCATGCTTACTAACGTCCCGTTTACCTTTTCGGTGAACTTGCTGCATTTCTAAGTAGAAAAAAAGAAGCTAGAATATATTCTATTACCCAATTTGTCCGGTTGTAGTGTTTTTTCGCAAAACGATGTGATATCTACCGTCACAACAGCATCGCTGTTAACTCTCTACTTTCTCATCTTAGTTATCTTCGGCCTTATTGTCATTTAACGTACATTAAAGTGTTTAAATTTATAACCGGATTCAAAAACCATTACGATCGGTTCCGTTGGCGGTGCTACCAATATTTTAGCAAGTAAAAGTTTACTCCACACGCGACTAAACATACGGCATGTTTGCCGACGGAGATTGGTTGAAAGTATTTGAATACCGCCACTCCGCTGCGATAGCGCTCCGGCGAAGCGTTCAAATCAAAAATTTTACAACACAGTATACAAAGATAAATCCTCCGTTTGTATAATAACGAACCACCCCTATTTCCAAATGGAAACATCATTCCATGTATTTTTTATTCGATGAAACACGGGGAGACGGGTAAGACGTACATAACAACGTGGTTCTAGTTACAACGATACACAGCATCACATAGTGCTCGTCGCCTTAATAAGAAAGATGTTAAATCATATTACCCCAGTAATTTTAATAGCTAGGACGCCTTTCATACTGGAACACGGTAATGTTTGCACACTATTGTTTGCAAGCAAAAAACAGGCTCTGCGGTGGTCCCTATATAGACGGCCTTTTTTTTGGTATCGCGAGAGAAATGTTCTTAAAAGATACCTTGCTTCTGGGGAGAAGACAGGGTTATGTGGGGCTTCTAACCACTTAAATCGTCTCGGTGATCTCCCTCAGTGCTCTAGCTAAACCATCCTACGGAAGTGCTAAGCTCTCTTTAGGAACCATGCTGTGCTATGGCAAATGCAAGATCACCATGCATTTGCTGTCCTCCTAAGGCTCGCTTATTGAGCTCTGAGTGCCCCCACCCCCAAAGCCCACGAACTCGATGAGTCTTTTAGTCGCCTTATACAACAGGCAGGGAGTACCTTAGTGCTATTCTTAATAGCCGGAGACCACAGGGCTGACTGGCAACAGAGATCTACCACCGAGTACAATGTAATGTACTCGGTGGCCGACCTGTCTTACCTCCAGAAAATAATTAAAAAGTAACAGAACACTTCAGCCGAGACTGTAGTCCATTTCTGTTTAATGTTACGTCTCCATTGTTACCCCTGGATGAAGGTGTACGGGGCAGCAATGAATCATGCCGAGCGACAGGGTTTTATTGAACGTGGGGGAGATGCGAGCGCAGATAGCCGGCGTATTAACATAACGAAGTGGTCAGCCGTGCGTGCTGGCTTATCTGGGGCTGACGGGTTCCTTCCAGTTAGCACACATTCATTTGGTGCAACGATTTTTTTTTTGTTCATTTAAATGCTTACTGAGAATTGCAAGTAAGTGTTTTTATATAGTCAAGCTATCCAACCGGCAAGTAGATCAAGAGAAACACACAAGCTATTGCAAGTAGATACAGATTCATTCGTTGTTTAATTTGGTGCTGGTAGAAAGTCACCGCATCTCTTATTACTGCCGCAAAACAATAGTTTGATAACATTACTATTGAGCGGTTTGAATAGCTAGCGAATTTACTAGGGGAACGAGACTCAAAATCGTACATATCAATTTTCTTCTTATCAATTGTTGTACAGATATGATTGATTAATTTAATGAAACAATATTTTTTATGGATTCTATGGCGTTCATTTAATTATTTTATTACTGTAAACTTGAATCACTCAAATCGACGTGATAATAAAATAAACGCTGTGAAATCCATAGAAAATTTAGTTTTAATTAATATTTATCCCGTCTATCTGGTGAGAAACGCGGTAAGACACTGGATGCGAGCATCGCGACCGATCGATGTGGAGATCTTTGATGAAGGCCTATGTCCAGCAGTGGACGTCTATCGGCTGATGATGAAATGTGTAATATTCGTGTAAATATAAGAAGTCGAAATGGGATTGATGAAACGAAGTAAAATGCGAGCAGAGCGAACGCTTCACAATCGGGTACATCTGACCGGCGGCACGCTAGGACGCGCAGCGCCATTCGAGCCTGTTGATGTACAGGGGCGGAGCTGGCCTGCGGGGCCTTGAGATCGTTTTATGCAACATCGGACCCGCTAACACTTCATTAAATACACGCAGGAGATCGATACCTGTTTCAATCGAATATAACAACAGGCAACTTTTCTTTTCTCGGTCTCTATTGGCCATATAAATCCGCGTACATCATTCAAACTTCACAGTTTGTTTCATATATATAACATATTTACGAAATATTCACTACTATTAGCTATTTATATATTTTTCTAACCATATTTCCATTTTTTTATTCATTATGTCTCTATTATATATATATTATATATCTATGTTATTGTGTCAAAATGTATGAAGTAAGATTTACTTATCTTTATTCCTATAGTTTATGAACTTACATGTAATTAATTTATTTTTTACTGTCTGAGGAAGACCAGCTGTATTTATTCTTAAGCCTGTCTCCTTGCTCAAAGGCATACCTCAAGCATCTAGGACAAATCGGTAAATGAGGAACCGTTTCCTCCACGGTGTCATCACATTTGCACGACGGGGTCTTTCGACCCTTGAAACGGCTCAAGTATCGGGAGAAACTCCACAATGGTATGAGCTAGCGCATCCCTTACCATCTATATATTCTATTACTTAATGTTATATACTTATATATTTTTATTATGTTATATATTTAGTTTCAAAATCTAACCAGGAACGATATTAACTCAACGCTCTATTGTGAGATAACCGTATATACATCAACCTGGCGCTAATTAGGACAGTATACATTGCATCACATAGCGCTCGTCGCCTTAGACATAAGATGTCGTCTCGTTAACCCAGTAATTTCTATAGGTAGGATTCTCTTCAATCCGGAACATAGTAATGTTTGCTCAATGCTGTTTGTCGCCTGCAATAGGCGCTGCGGTGTTACCTACCTAGACAGCCTACGGCAACAGAGACCTTTTAAGTTTTCGGGGGTACCTTTTTTGGTTTCGAATGATACACTGCTTCTGGGGGGAAGTCAGGGTTGTAAGATTCCTATTGATTAATACCCCTTCGGTGGTCTGCATCAATGCATTCGGAGAGGCTCCGGGATCTTTTATAAAACGCACCGATAAGTATCTGAGGAGCTTAACCCTCCTAGGCACCATCGCTGACCATACCATACGATGTCTCACGCAGGTTCGCTTGTTGAGCGATGAGGGCCACCAACATCAAGACCTGAGAAACTCCTAGACCCTTTTAGTCAGGACTTGCCTTAGTCCTATACTTACTAGCGCGAGACTACAGGGCTGCCGGCAATAGAGAACTACTAATTAATGTTAGTAATTTATTTAAAGTGTATTTTATTAACCAAAAGCCCGTCGGTACGGAGCACTGCAAGCGACAGCGGCGAGGACGCGCAACCACAGCGCGAGCCGGGCGCACGAATATCAAACTAATATGGCGGAACAACCGGTCAAAAACGATTATATTCACAAAATTAACATGACTTACTCCTATATATTTAATTTAAGTTACTTATTATGCTCGTATACCGGAAACCATCCCCGTATGTTGTTTTTTTATTCCACAAACAGCAAGACTAGTTAAAAGGATGACGCCTTTCCATAACAACGTGGCGCTGGTGTCTTGTATACTGCTTTAAATTGTGGATTTGGTTTGGAGACATAAGATGTTAAACGTCGTTATCCCAGTAATTTCATTAGCTACAACGCCCTTCAAACTGGAACACAGTTATTACTGCACAGTACAGGTTGGCGGTAGAAATAAGCACTGCGGTGGTACCTATCTAAACGGTCTCAGGGCAACAGAGACTTTCCATCAGTAAAATATTAATAAAATCACTGATATTTATATTAGCTGTTCCCCGCCCGCTTTGCAGCACCTAATATAGTAATATATTAAACCGCAAAATACTTTCTATAGAAATCGTTACTATAGCAATCATATAAATACAATGAATTGGAAATGTTAATAAGGGATCTATGAAATTCAAAAATCACCTATCGCCTTCTTCTTCTTCAGTACCACTCTTGACAGATTGGTTGTGGTCATCACTACACGCGTTGGTGACAAGCTTCAC